>WNWU01000011.1:21511522-21533228 GCA_012654045.1 Ptyas mucosa | reverse complement strand
TAGATAGATAGATAGATAGATAGATAGATAGATAGATAGATAGATAGCTTGCCAATACACACAGGAGATGTTGTGTGAGTGAGTTCTAGTGCTGGTGAATTCATCTTTGAATGAGGAGGTTGTTCATTACCTCTTAAAGAGGGCTTGGTTTACCCCCTCCTTAAGAAGCCATCACTTGACTCCGCTAAGCTTGTCCAGTATCTAACCTCCTCTTTTTAGTTAAGGTGATTGAGAAAGGTTATTGTGCAGCAGCTTCAGAGGAGCCTTTCGATCGGGATTCAGACCTTGGTATGGGATGGAAATGGCATGGGTTGAGTCCTGCTTCTGGTGAAGGCAGGATAGAGTTTTGAATCCATCCTTGACGTACTGACCTCTCTGCAGTTTTTCATACTATCAGCCAAGACATTCTTCTGGATCTGCTCAAAGGATTGGGTGTGGAGGGTGGCACTGTGTTGTTTCGATTCCCCTATTTTCTTCAGGGTCAATTCCAGTTGTCAGAGGAAACATCCTACCTTCGGGCCTCTGCTGTATGGGCTGCTGCAGATTCAGTATCCTTTCTGCTCCTATATGAGGCCGCTGGGTGAGCTCATCTGTCAGGCCTCAGGCTAGAAATGAGAAGACTATGAATTCTACTCCTGCCTTAGGCAAGTAAGCCAATTGGATGACTTTGGGAAAGTCACTCTTTCTCAGCCCAACCCACCTCACAGTATTGTTATGGGAAAAATTAGAGAAGGAAGGAGTGTTAGGTATGCTTGCTGCCTTTTGTTACTTACAAAAAAGAATAAAGGCCAGGTAAAAAAAAATCAAGGGCTCCACTTATTTGAAATTTTGTCAGGGTAATTCAAATTTAGGATTAAGATAAAAATTTCATGCTCCAGATATCATGAACGAGGTGTTATTTATACATTGGATCCATGCTTTTGGTTACATGTGTAGGGGTGTGTTTTCTAGACACTGCACTGCAATCTCTGCTATGAGTCCTAAAGTGATGATCCCATGGGTGTTCCTCTGATTTATTGATTTATTTGTCCATAAAACTAAAAGTAAGTAGTGAAGCAGAATTTGATGAGATCCATGATTCTGGCGATTTCAATCCTAGTATATTTGGCTAGATCAGGTATGTTGTGTAGTAGTGCTGCCATGTATTCTTTCACTAGTTCTGGATCTATGGGCGTAAAGAGTTCTGTGACATTGAATGAAACCATAATTTCCTCTTTTTCGATTTTTAGGTCTTTATTTTTCTGGAGGCAGTGTAGTGGAGAGTTGCTAGATAGTTTCTCTCCTCTGTGAGATGTCCAAGGTTTTTAGTAAGTTATTTGCTTATGATAGGCTTAGAGGTAATCATGTGCATATTAATAAAGTATTTCATATAGGTCTATTCAGTTTCTTCCAATTATTACCTAAAATTCAATACTTTGCGCATTTATGGGCCTTTGAATTAATTCTAGGACTAAAACTAATTGAACAACTTTAGTGTTCAAAATGTGAAATTCCATGCACTTGAGTTAATGTATTATCTGCATACCTGAAACCCATGTTGGAACATCTGTGAAGGTCCATCTACAAAAGTCTTTTTTTTTAATGAAGCAAGATTAACTATCTACAATCCTCTGAATTTCTTCTTAATATTTTTCCGCGAGGAAGTTTCTGTATCATTAAAACAACTACTTATTTGAAATGTTACTTTTACCTACTGAATAGCTACTGAAAGAAAGGATACATACTTTTCATTTCTGGAAAAGATCCATTGTTGTTTCTGCCTATGAAAAGTAAAAGAATCTATCTCAGGGCCCAAATTATGTGCCAGTAAAAATGTGAGAATACAATGTGTTTAATTGTAGAATTATAATTCTCAGTAGAATGACTTATTCTAATTCCCTTTGTAGAAAACAAGGATACACATATCTTTTGTCAATAATTGTCTCATCTCAGAAAATGAATGTTGTCCTCACCCTCCCACTCATAGTTATATTTCATTCACTATGGGGGCCACTATGCCCTTGTTCCTATCTATCTATCTATCTATCTATCTATCTATCTATCTATCCATCCACCCACCCACCCACCCACCCACCCACCCATCCATCCAGAATGCAGTATTGCAGGCTGACTCAGCTCACTGCCAGAAATTCGATCCTGACTGGTTCAAGGTTGACCCATCCTTCCGAGGTTGG
Source organism: Ptyas mucosa (assembly GCA_012654045.1). NCBI lineage: Eukaryota > Metazoa > Chordata > Lepidosauria > Squamata > Colubridae > Ptyas > Ptyas mucosa. The sequence goes on along the minus strand of WNWU01000011.1, from coordinate 21,531,054 downwards.
TAAAATGAGGACCCAGATTGTCGCGGGCAATATGATGACTTTGTAAACCACTTAGAGAAGGCTGTAAAGTACTATGAAATGGTATATAAGTCTAAGTGCTATCTATCTATTGCTATCATTTATTTTTTTTATAATGTTGTATCTTTGGAGCGACTCCTGGTACTTTACAGCCTTATTTATCAAATTTAAATTGTTGTCTATCTCACATACTTTGAGCAGCATACAATAAACCAATAATTAAAACATTATTGTAGCGTTCTCTGCCTGTTGCCGCCAGCAACCAGGAAGTGTCTCTGATTGGCCGCAAAATGACATATCTTTTGGCGGGAGGCGTAAGCGTTAACCATTGGCTAGATCTCTGACAGCCGATGGTATAAATAGTGGTTCTGTCGCAAGTTGTTCTTGTTGCATTCTGGTAACTTGTTGTTGAGCAATAAACAGCTGTGTTTGAGTTAGTTTGCCTCAGTCGTTATTCCATCCAATGGCGGAACTAACAATTATATAAAATGTATTTATATTTATTTCATTTGAATAGAAATAGAAAACAAGATGATGGAAGAGAACACATCAGAATATTATATATGATATATCTAATGTCAAGTGACATGGTGGCTCAGTGGCTAAGACGCTGAGCTTGTCGATTGAAAGGTCAGCCCTTCAGTGGTTCAAATCCCTAGTGCCACGTAACGGGGTGAGCTCCCGTTACTTGTTCCAGCTTCTGCCAACCTAGCAGTTCGAAAGCACGTAAAAAATGCAAGTAGAAAAATAGGGACGCCCAACAAGCCACACCACGCCCACCAAGACACAGAAGCGGTAGTAAGTAAATTGAATCCCACCACTGCTCAGGAGATAATTCACAAATAGATTTCTTATAATTGTTGAGCCAAATTCTCCCAAAGCTTCCCTTGGACTACCCAGGTATATGATTGAACCTCTTTGAGGAAAGAAACAGCTAGAGGGAAAATTTGAAAGAGAGAAGCATCAAGCGCCCCTTTTTTCTGTTTCAAATTGTCTCTGTCTGAAAGCTGCTTGTACTTAGAAATAGCAACCTACAGGAATTTATTAATATTATTAATGTAATAATGAGGCCATGATAAGCAGGAATAAGAAGGCTATGAGCATTATTTGACTCTGTCTCCAAAAGGACCAGGAAATAAATGCTCAGGAAGTAAATGTGAATTTTGGTGAAAAAAAGGCTTTTAGATCTTTATATAACTATTTGTAGGAAAATGTTCAAGATAATACTAAAATTGGCTTCATGTACAGCCTTCATATTCATTTCTTATATGGTTATTCCATTAATCATATTTTTCAGAAATTGGGACTTTCAGTCTGCAGATAAGATAATTGTCTGGAAATAGCATCTGTTCGTTTTGATAGACATCTGCTTTTCATGGGATAATGATTCTGTTCCATCACTAAACCATAGATCAGAGGATACTATCAAGCTTCATTCTTGCCCTATACCAGTATGAGCAACCAAACTTTTTTCTTTTTCTTTTCTTTTCTTTTTTTCTTCCTTCCTTCCTTCCTTTATTTCTTTCTTCTTTCCTTCTTTCTTTCTTTTTAGTACAGGAATGGATACTGTCTTCCACCCATTCCCAATAGAAGTGAAAGAAATTTTTTAAAAAATAAAACAAACATACAATCATTAAAAGCTCAGTTAAAGACAAAATACAATCACAACCACTGTTGAGTACAGCCATACATTCCATTCAGTAGAACCATTGAAAAGGCTCACACCTTCTACCAGAACCCCAAACACAATAACACGGTCATATTTTCAGGCCCTTCCTAAAGACCAGAAGACAATCTAAGCTATGTGGATATGATGTTCCAAAGGGCAGGCACCACAGCAGAAAAGGTTCTCTTCCAGGTCCCATCAGATGACTTTTTTTAGTGGATAGGACCCATAACATTCCTTTCCTGTTGCATCTGATGGGATAAGTAGATGTAATCAAGAAGAAGTGGTTCCTCAAATATCCCGGTTTCAGGCCATGTTAGGTTTTCTAAGTCATTACCAGCACCTTGAACTGGAAGCATCTTGGTGGCCAATGCATCTCAAGAGCAGAGGTATAATTTGCACTGGGGAAGTACAAATACCTCCCTGTAATGCCACCAGCTGCAGCTTTTCTCTAGTCCATTTCAGAGGTAACTAGAGTATGAATGACTGACAGCAGAACACCAGTCCAGGTTTCTGAACTAAGAGCATCAGAGGTTTTATAGACGCGAGACATCTTTGCTTTGCTTTATCAATGTAACAATATTACAGTAAGGGAGCAGGAGAGAGAAAAGGGTGACATGACTGTCAAAGAAGAACATCTTGGAAGGGTGTTCAAATATCTGGACAAGGAAAGGGGGCTACTACAAAAAAGAGGAGGAGGAGGAGCTGTACAGAGAACAGTCAGTGTGAGTTGACTTCCCACTACAAATGGGAAAGACAAGAAGCAAAGGAATGATTCAACAGCACCAGCCCTATTGTCAAAACACAGCAGTAGTTACCATTCTCTAACTGAATATACTTGTTGTGCCTCAACATATAACTTTTATATACTGTTGTTGCTCTCTAGTCCCATCTAGTGGCTGGAGAGACAAAATATCAAGTATATTGTTTGAAGCTGACCAAACCATTTACCCATCAGCCCACATTCTCAAACCAAGTGCATGCTGGGAAGCCAGACTCCATTTTCCTTTAGCATTTGGAGAAGGCAGAAGCACAAAGAAGAACCATCTTAATCTGTGGCACATGGTCATCCAAGGACAAACCTATCCCACACAGAGAGATTTAAATTGCTTGTATTTATTAATTGTTATGTTTAGCAGTAACTTAATGCTGCCTATCTTGTATTTGGTTCTAACTGTACATATCCCTATTTTCCCCAGTTTCACCAGATCCTATTCTTTCAATAAAGCATTCAGATCTACACACATGGTCTGTTTTATTGGAGGATAGGTGGGTTTAACTGCATATCAAGCTGCACACAGACTAACGTGTAGTGAGGACAGAACAACACTCATACATTAACTGAAAAGCTTACCATTTTGTAAAGATAACATACTTAATATTTCAACTAAATATATATTTCTCTTTCATTTGAATTGCAGTAAAGTACTCAGCATAGCCAATACACGATACACCAGAAATATTCTCTACAAAGATGTGGCATTAGAGTTCATTAAATTCCTTGGTACCACACCAGTTATTTTTTAATTGTATACAGTTCAGGTAGCATGTTGTTCCAAGCTCCAATTCATAAAACAAACATCTTTTATCCCAAGGTACTCAATTGAGAATACTTAGTTGAAACAATAAGACTTAATGATACATCTTTGTTTTACTATTTAAAGTTCTACCTTCCTTGAGTTATGATGCTTCCATTCATTTCAAACATTAAATTTCTCTGGAGACGCATGGTTGCTCCTTAAGTAAAGGTATTACAAAAAATATTCCTGGAAGATCATGTGATTTTCACAAGTTCTCCTTCAAATCTGATAGCTATTCCTTTTTCTTTCCCTAGACTGTCCCATTATAATGTATATTGTTCTTTCCCTATACTGTGGCATTATCTACATTATGCTTTCTTATCTGAATAGTTCAGAAAATACTAGTAACAACCAATGCATCCTTAGTAAATGAAAGTAAGCTTTCTGCATTTCAAGCTTTGTACAGAATTGAAATACTAACTGGCGTAAGAGAAAATCTATTCTACAAAGGGAAATTCCTGCTTTATTGTCCATGCACACTTCAAGTTGGCTCCAATATTTGCATGGTAACTTCCCATTTAAGCTGCTTCTGTTCTGTGCTCAGGCCAACTTAATTCTAATCTGGTTAAAGAAAACCCTATCCAGACCGAGACGCTTTGTCAACAGTTCGTAAAATATTCAATCTGGGTTAACTCCCATTGAATGTTTCCTTTGATTGTGTGCCTTCCTCAAGGCTCCCTAGGAATTGCCGGGGTGGGGGTGGGGGATCTTGGGTGTAAAAAAAAATTCAGGTACTCAGAAAAAGGAATATAAGTTTTAAAAATAATACTTTGGGATTTGAACTGCTTTTTGAGAAGAACTGGTGTAGAATTATTTAGAGTCCATGGTGAGCATTGTCTCAGTTGAAGGAGAACCCATCTTCTGAGAAGTAGCCAATGGAATGACGGAATTAACCTGCAGCAAGCTGAAGACCTCAAGCTTAAATAGACCGGACCACTCCAGATGATATAGTAAGGAAAAATATACTTTGGAAATGGAGCAAAAACAAACATGCCTGGAAGTTATTTTGAAGGTGAATGGGAAAGCAACGTCATCTGTTTTTGCCCTTCAGAAATGGTTGCCTGCCTATTCTGTGAGAGACAAACAACACCATGTTAAGAAAAGAAAAAATAAAAACGTAACTGAGAACAGCCACAGGTAAAGTGGTCTTCCTTCACAGGAGCAAACAGGTTGAAACCAGACAAAACCAGAGGATAGCCAACAACAAATAATGCTGTGAAAGCAATCACCAAGCAACCGGTCTTTATATAAACCAGCAACAGCCACTGGGCATGAAGGAAAGGAGAGCAGAGGAGCAGAGGTGATGTGTGATGGAGGGCTCCTGGCATGAAATTGAATGAATACAAAGGATTTGTCAGAAGATCCTCTCTGCCTACATAGCCATCTATTGCCTGCTCTGTCTTCCCTTTCCATTACCTGCTTTCAACAGGACTTCTATATTCAGGGGTGTGATAGCTAGATCTATCCACACAGAACTGCTTCTATCCCTTGCAACAGTAAACATCTTTTAAAAGAGAAACCATCCCCAAGGACAATTTCCATTAGAAGTAAAGTGGCATTTGTCATTCCTGAATGGTAGGTGGTTTTAGAAGCTGTTTTAGCAACTTTTCAAGATGTTTCGCTAGCTTGACTTCCTGCATCCTCAATAAACTTTCTATAAGGTGGACTTCTGCCTAGGCTTAGCCATTTTGCTGTTAAGGGTGAAAATCCTGTATGTTAGGACAGGCAACAAAGGAGTTTTTATGTGTGAAATATTACAGTGAAAATAGATACTAGTCAAGAAGGATAAAGTTGGAGCTCATATTTACTTCTGTTCTCTGGACAATCATTATGATTAAGAAGAAAAGTCAGAAATCACATGTCTTTACAATCTTTGAGGCAGATCTGTTGGTTTTTTTCCAAAGCCATGGAATTTGAGCAGCTTGACTGAATATTGATTATTCTAAAGCTAAAAAGAAATAGATTAAATCTTAGTTTTTACAAAGTTTTACTGAACAGTGTATCAATCATCTTTGTAAAAGTTGCTGCTGTTACTCCTTCCTCCATTCCAGAGTTAGTTCATTATTTTCAATCTTAAAACAATTCATTAGTTTGCAAGATGAGATGCATTAGAAATCAGGTGCTTGGAGAGGAAAGAGGAAAAAATATTGGGAGAAAATGCTGATGTCTCAACAGTAGTATGGTCATTGTACCTTCTGAGCCTCCTAGAGAAATGGAATCAAACTGCTGTGCTACCATGACAGAATCCTGGGACCGCAAATAGTAGAAAAAAAGGATGCGGTGTTTCAGTGGCTAAGACACTGAGCTTGTTGATTGAAAGGTCAGCAGTTCAGCGGTTCGAATCCCTAGTGCCATGTAATGGGATGAGCTCCTGTTACTTGTCCCAGCTTCTGCCAAACTAGCAGTTGGAAAGCACATAAAAAATGCAAGTAGAAAAAATAGGGACCACCTTTGGTGGGAAGGTAACAGTGTTCCATGTGCCTTTGGCATTTAGTCATGCCAGCCACATGACCACGGAGACGTCTTCGGACAGAACTGGCTCTTCGGCTTTGAAACGGAGATGAGCATAGCCCCCTATTGTCGGGAACAACTAGCACATGTGCGAGGGGGAACCTTTATCTTTACCTTTTTTAAATAGTAGAATGAGTAGGAACTTGAGAGTTTTAAAATAAATCAAGATGGCAGCCCAGCTATGTAATTGAAGACTCACCTCTTTAAAGTGCACCTTACATCAAAAAAGAGAAAGGCTTTCATTGCACGTTCACAGCTGCAGTCTTGTCTCCCTGCAGATACCTACGAGCAAGAGAGTTTCCCAACAGGGCTGACCTTCTACCTTTTGATATAAACTAATGGGGATTGTTATCTAAAAAAGAAAGTCCATTAAAAAAGGACTTTTGAAAAAAAATAGTGGCAATACAGTTTATCAGTTTGACATCTTCCGTTTGACAAAGGTTTTAATGTTTGTCTTTTTAGGGGGGAAATGTAAAGGAACGCAGAAGACTTCTTGACTTTTATTGCTTTTATGTATTTTAATCTAACCATTATTCGTGGTCTTAATGGCAATAGTGGAAAATAATTAACTAGAAGATTATATCCAAGAATTGGAAATAAATTTACTATGCCTGCCCCCCCCCAAACAATATTTGATTTCTGTTTGATACCCCATCTTGCAAAAAAGTTTTTTCTGCTTTTCCATAAAAGTGGTTTCCATTTTCCTATTTCATTATCAGGATGCTTTAGGATTTGTTTTTGCTGTTTTAGTTTAGAGAGGTGGAATTTCCCTTGTTATGCAAGGTGACTCAGAGCTCTGTACTTCTGTCACTCTCTAATTTTGTTGTGAAAAACTATAAATGTGACAGGCTCCTGTTGGAAGAAATGTCCTTCTGGGTTCAGTTCCAAGTGGGGAGAAAGACACTGGAAACATGGTGGCTGTTTGGAAAGATGGTTTTTAATGGTGGACAGGGCCACATGGTTTGAGATCCTGGGCAAAAAGGAGTAGAGAGAGGCAGTGGTGGGATTCAGCCAGTTTGCACCACTTAGGGAGAAACGGTTGTTAACTTTCCGAGCAGTTTGGCAAACTAGTTGTTGGAAGAAATCATTAGGACAGAGAACCGGTTGTTAAATTACTTGAATCCCACCACTGGAGAGAGGGATATATTTATACACTCTCTTGGGCCCTGCCTTAGAGTTTCCTGTTCCTGTAAAAGAAATGTATCCCATTGGCTGTCGGACTGTTAGGCTGTCAGGTCTTAGATAACTTTGTAGGCTGTCTGTGTCTCAGGCTTGGTTGAGTCTTGCTGGGTATGTAATCTTCCCAGGTGCCATGTGGTGAGATGGGTAGAGGGCTAATCCTATCATGTCCTGAGGGCCATGTCTTAATCCCATCACCCTGAGTGTGGGGGGGGGGGGGGAATCAGGGAGCTGCAGAAAGTTGCTTTGTCTTTAAAAACATGTTTCTCCTTTTCTCATCCAGGGAAATATAATATTCTGCCTTTGTAATATTTCCTAGAATACTTCATTCTTCTGGGGGAGGGGGGTGCTAACTTCCTACACTCTGAAAACCAAGACAGACACACTGAGGTTCTTCAAAGCAGTTCCCTTTATTCAGTGGTAGGATTCAAGTAATTTAACAACCGGTTCTCTGCCCTAATGATTTCTTTAAACAACCAGTTTGCCAAAGTGCTCAGAAAGTTAACAACCGATTCTCCCGAAGTGGTGCGAACTGGCTGAATCCCAACACTGCCTTTATTGTTCCTCACCTATAGACAAAAATCTTTCCAAACTAATGCAGACTAATTACATCAAGATATACTCCTAGGAAGGAGCTGTCTTAACTCTCTTCCTCCCAAAGTTTAAACTTTGCTATCTCTTGCTCATCTGAAATACGCTCTTTCCCTCCTGGGAATCTGGATTACATTCCATCACTCTTTCTGTTTCACATTTTCCTAGCATTCTGACTTCCAAATCTGAAGAAATCTTCTGGGAGAAATTCCCTCATGATGATGTCTTCTCCTAATCTTTAGCTGAAATATGGGAGGTTGCCAGGAGGGGGGGAAAAAACCACTCATACATCTCATTTTTAGTTGCTCATTGAATTTGTAAAGCAATTTATTTTCTATTGAATGGGTGTGTGGGGGAGGTGTATAACTAATTACCAAAGAGGCAGGACGCTTAAGCAAAGGGATCGGATACAATTAGACATCCTTCATACACTCTTTAAACAGAAACTTCAAAAGATGTAGATTAGATAATGAGCTTGTCTATTGTATTAGAAAGCAAGCTGGGTGTGCTGAAGGAGCACATCTTAGAAACAAAGGAATATGGAGCATTGTGATAATTTTGGTTTTCAGAAGTGGGGGGGGGGTGTTATGCGAAATAGTTTGGAAGAAGCTTCCTTCAAAGCATTATCAAAAGGTTAAGCTTTGCAAAGCCCTACCTGATTTTGTTAAGGTTTTTTGTTTTCTCTGAAGAAAAGCAATTTTAATTTTTTTGGGGTCACCTGTACTGGGATAAACTGAACAATATGGAATCTTACGAATCTATGGATTTCTAACCGGGGTGAAATGTAAAATTTGTTACTATTGGTTCTGTGGGCGTGACTTGGTGGGAGGGGGGTAATGTGACTGGATGGGCGTGGCCAACATTTTTTTTTTAATTTTAACTTTTCAAAGCATTTTTTCTGCAAATGCAAAAAAATGCTTTGAAAAGCCTCTGCCGATCAGGAGAATAGCTGGGATCGTCAGAGAGACTTTTCAAGCATTTTTTTCTGCAACCTCTTCAGCGGAAGAGGTGGCTAAAAAAATGCTTTGAAAAGTCTTTCTGACGATCAGGCAACTCAGCTGGGATCGTCAGAGAGACTTTTCAAGCATTTTTTTCTGCAACCTCTTCAGCGGAAGAGGTGGCTAAAAAAATGCTTTGAAAAGTGTCTCTGATGATCAGGCAACTCAGCTGGGATTGTCAGAGAGACTTTTAAAGCATTTTTTTCCTGCAACCTCTTCCCCGGAAAAGGTTGCAGAAAAAAATGCTTTGAAAAGCCTCTGAGCTCCCGGCTGAGGCGCGCGATCATCAGAGGTTTTTTTTTTTACTTTTAAAAGCATTTTTTTGGTGGAAGAAGTTGTAGAAAAAATACTTTTAAAATTAAAAAAAAAAGCCTCTGATGATCGTGCGGCTTAGCTGGGCATGGGGAGGGGGCAGGAATTTTTGCTACCGGTTCTCCGAACCACCCACCACCATCGCTACCGGATCGGGCAATCCGGTCCGAACCAGGACATTTCACCCCTGTTTCTAACCATGACTTTCTTAAACTCTTTCCTGACTTAAAGTATCTAATCATGTGCTCTGTTTTTTGCAATTCCATTATGAAAGCAAGCTAATTGGAGGGTTGTAAGAGACAGGCAATCTGAAGACTATGCAGAAAGTTAATGGTTGTTACGTTGTTGCTATTTTAATGCCCCATAAACACATCATGGTTGTGTTGACTTGTAATGGCTGAGGTTAAAAATCTATTTCCAAACATGGCATTTTAATCTTCTTTCTTTTTCCATGACAGTGAATTTCTAATACATCAAGTCCTTTTGTTGGCATAGGCGAAATTTTGGAATAAAGAATGAAACTGAGAAAGACAGATGGTTTGTACTTTATAAAATCCCAATGAAAGTATTAGTCGCACATGACATAGTTCCCAATTTCTTCTTTTAGGGTTGGAATAGTTTTCACAGTTGGCTTTCATTTCATACATGAAATTAGACATCCCTTGTTAGTTTTCCCCCTTTTCTTTCTTTCTAAATACTTCATTGTACTATAAAACTGCAAACAGCGTACTGTATTGGCAATATTTATAAGACTGCAAGATATTTTGACATTAATAGAGTTCACAAACAGCCACCAACTCATTCACTGCAATTTCCTTCTAGCTCTTTTAGACTTTGCTAAAATCAGCTTTCTCCATATTACAAGTAAAATAACTTTCTGTCTTCTTTTCACTATGCTCAAAATGTCACTTTGGCCATTTCCCAATAGTAGTCAACCAGTTCTTTATAGTTTTCCTTAAGAGAGTAAAAAGAAAATCTATCCATTTTCTAATCACCAGAAAAGAAAGAGAAATGCCAAAGCTAAAATAATAAGGCCTAGTTTTCTGAAAAATCACAAAAGAAAGACCAACTGATTCAAAATATTTGCCTCATGGATCTAGTATTAACTGCTCCGTATCCAGAAGATTCCAGGGTTGGTGATCTTAAATGTTAGGTCTCCTAAATGAAAAAAGGGGAGAAATAATGAAAACATCAGCAACTGTCACTTCACAAATAGGATTTGGGCTATAGAAAAATAACAACAAAACAGATCCAGTTCTCCAGAGGGCATATAATGCCAATAAAAGAAAGAACGAAGCAGCTTAAAGCCTAAGGAGAAAAAGAACAAAATTTATCAGCACTGAAAAGCCAGCCTGGAACAACTGATATTGAGGCATGTAAGGAACAATTAACATGTCTTCCAACCACAGTGGGATGAATTTACTTCTGAAAATGTTGGCACCGCATGACAATAGTGAAGCTGTGAAACACCTAAAAGGAAGTCATATGGACAGCAGCTGGAAGAACACACCTGTGCCCCATACATAACAGAATGAAGTACAATTGAAATAGGGTCAGATTCACATAGAATTCAAATAAGTTGGGAAACCCTAACTTATGATAAATGAGCTTTGTGCTATTGATGCAGCTGTTTCCTCTTTGTAAATAATTTCCTCTCATTTGACTTACTGAAGAAAGAAAGAAAGAAAAAATGTCAGGTTATTATGGCATCCAATTCTTTCCCAGTTCATAACTTCTGATTTGGTATGTTTTATGAACATGACCAACGAATCCCGAACTTTATGCTAAAAATAGTGTTTTCAGAGAAATGCTCCTATATTAATTAAACAAAACTCCTTGATTCTAAAATTAGTACAGGTAGTCCTCAACTTACAACAGTTCATTTAGTGACCATTCAAAATGACAACAGCACTGAAAAAAGTGACTTATGATGGTTTTTCACACTTACCACTGCTGCAATATCACACTGGCCATGTGATAAAAATTCAGTTGCTTAACAACTGACTCATATTTACAACAATTACAGTGTCCCAGGGTCATAATCACCTGTGATGACCCAGGACAAGGCACAAAGGTCACACAGCCAGCTGAGAGTTCAAACTCCCTTTTAATGCTCCAAATGTCCCCTCAAACACTCCCATGTTCTTGGCAAGTCCAATAGCAAAGCGTGCACATACACACATGGCAGCCTCTGGCTGCACCCAGTCCAGCAAAACAAAGGACAGAGAAATGAGTCCACAAACCAAGGAACAAACAATGAGTCTACAAAGTCAGGAAGAAGACACTGGTCGACAAGTAAGGAAGAAGCAAGCAGTCCTGCAAAGTCCAAATGTCTGTACCGGCATATCAAACTCTACCAATTCACTATTTGTTCCCAACAAATGCTCCTTCCCACAGTGTCTCCTTAAATCTCAGTCTCCAGGTGTGCCTTGTGAAGAGGGGTGGGGTACTCTCTTCCCAAGTCATTGGGTTGGCCTGCTCTGTTCCTTCTTTCTTTCCACTCTCTGTGCTGGAGGATCAGGAGGGGGTGGTCCTTATTCATTGCCTAAGCTCTGTCGCTCCTCATATCCACTGCTTGCCCTCTCTTGGTCATCCTGCCCCCGTTCCTCCCTGCTAACAATCCTGAGGGGCCCTGGGCTGCCTTGGCCTGCTCCTCCCCACATTCCTCTGAAGCCAACAGAGCCACCTCCTTGATTTTCCCCGCTCTAGCTCTGGCTCGTCTTCCTCTGCAGATTCAGGCTCCAATGTGGGCATGATATCACCATTTGAGACCTTCTGACAAGCAAAGTCAATGGGGAAGCCAGATTCACTTAATAGCCATGTTACTAAATTAACCAATGCAGTGATTCACTTAACAACTGTGACAAGAAAGGTCATAAAATGGGGCAAAACTCACTTAACACATGTCCCACTAACAATATAAATTTGAGGCTCAATTGTGGTCTTAAGTCAAGGATTATCTACACAACCAAGAAAAGATGAGTTGCCTGATATGTTTTTTTAAGCTAAAGGAGTATTTCATATATGTAGGAGTATATGTGCCTTAGGCCTCCACATCAAGCTTCATAAATTCTATTTATATTCTATGAAGTACTGTATATAATTATTTACTCCATAACTAATGCATGGTAAATGTATGTGTTTGTGTGGGTTCATTTATCTTTAGTTGACAGCTAACCGTAGGCTTCAATTTCCTTCTCAGCTCCTTTTCTTCCATTTATTCAACCATTGCTCTACATTGTTTACAATTTCTAAGTCATGAGCCAATCAGAAAGGGTTGCAGCTTTCTAAAAATATTCCTTGTTCTCCTTCTTGTTGCTTTTTCTTTTCATCATTTGAACATCACAAAACTGTGAATAAAAAGATTTCTACGATTTCTATTTCTAAAGATTTCTAAGTTTTGTTTTTATATATGTGTGATTGTTTTTGTGTTATTTTTAAAGACAAACTGTTTAATACAAATATTTTTTAATATAAAAAGATTTTTAAAAGATTTCTACTGTTTACCGTCAGCAGAAATTTATTTTTTTAAAAAAGTTGAGGATCTTGTTGAAACCAAATTTAGAAGTTTAATGAATTTGAAATTGTTCGTCTTTGATTTTTTAAAATGTTCAACTCAATAATGGATTCAACATACTACTGTTTTTTTCTCCTTTGTGCCTTCCAGAACAGCCTTGCAAATAAGTCTTATATTATACCCATCACACTTGATCCTTCAAAACTTTTGTTTCTGTAAATCCAAGCAATACATAGGACCTTTCCCCATTGCCGAGTTAGAGTGCTCTCCATCTATCTTTGAGTTGGCAGAAAACTACACGGGCATGAAATTTGCTGCCGCAATTGCCAATCTTTATCCTGTCTCTCTCTTGCCTCTGTTTTGACTCACTGATGGATTGTTCTGTCCTGCTTATGCATGTGAAACATGCGGTAGACAAAGCAACGGATTGAATCCTCTGGCTTGGTTGCCTTCCTTCTCTGCAAGTCACCAGTCTGCAAGGCAATATCTGGCAGGCATAAGAGTGTAGCAGGAATGCAGTAAGCCTGGCTGCCTTTCTGGGCCTTCCTGCTGCACCCCATCCCAGTGTAACACAAGGTTGATGTGGGGTGGGGGGAATCTATCAGCATCACAAAACAAGCCGAGTCGCAAATCACACTTTTCATCTGGGATTTTTGACTCTTTCGTTTCTTTTCTTTATAGAGGTAACAAAAGTTGAATTCCTGATTCCTACATCCTTTGTTCAAGAAACAGTGGGAAAGGAACTACTGTTAATGTTTTTCTCTATTTTATCCTTATGCTAAACTGGTAAAACCTTTAGACAGGGGTGGGCTGCTGGGGGTTCGCAGGGGCTCGGGAGAACCTCTAGCTAAGATTCTGTGCAGTTCAGAGAACCCCCAAATCCCACTCCTGGCTGGCTCCGTCCCGCCCCGCCCACCTCACGCTGTCCCTCTTAGGAGTCCCCATGTGGCTTGTTTTAGATTCAAGTAAGTGCAGGGCTTGTGCGGAGGCTCAGGGAGGGTGAACAATGGGCCTACCGGAAGTTTGGGAAGGCCAGAAACAGGCCTGTTCCAGCCTCCAGAGGGCCTCCGGAGCCTGGGGAGGCTGTTTTCACAGCCTGAAGAAAGCCTCCAGAGCCCAGGGAGGGCAAACACTCCATCCCACCATGGTGCAGGATGCTGACTAGGCCAGGCCCACCATGGCCATGCCCACCCAGCAACCAGGCAGAGAACCCCTTGCTAAAAGTTTTGAAGACCACCCCTGCCTTTGGAGCCTTCTGAGTTGTTGGGCACTATTGCACAATTCTGATAGTGTGCCCTGTTCTTTAGGAACAGGTGAGCAGGTGAACCAGGGATCACAGGGGAAGGGACAAGCCTAAAACAATCTGAAATGGCCTCTGGCATCCCACCTATTAGCAATCTCTGGCTTCACCTCCTACTATATGGATAGTGAAGCGTAACAGATTCTATACACCTTGTCACTGAATGCTGTGGGCTTTATGGGAAAGAATACTAACATCAATTCAGCCTAGAGTCACTGCTTCACTCATGACTGAGACTGAGATGTCATGAGAACAAGGCAGGAAAAGACACGTTACCAATGCTTATTTATGCTATTGTTAGGTGCAAGTGTTAAGTGTTAGCGATAGACTCTTCGGTTAAGACAATGGAAATCTGCCATACTGCACATGGCTAATAAATTATATTTGTTTGCAATAAATCACTCTCAGTTCTCTACTCCCCCTCCCACCTGCTAGTTACCATCCATCCCCAAAAAATGCTGGCATCCTCAACATATATCTGTGTATCCAATTTTATTTTAAATGAAGATCTTTCCTCTTAATATCTATAGAGGAATTTAGAGCTGATCTTGAAGAAGGTATGAGAGAGATATTAAGGGAGGGACTTGGAGAAGGTATTCATTTTGTTCAATACAAAATGGGGTGGAGAGAAAATCGATGTTAGCCACCTCAAGGGTAGGCCACCTCAAGAAACAGGTACTGCAGACATTTCAGGAATGTTACTTTATTGTTCTGAGGCAAAATAAGAAAATTTTGGAAACCTATCCAAGCTTTTTCTCTGCCCCATCTTCTCCCAATCAAGGCAGGTTTGTTTTTACGTTTCCTTTTTATATTTCCTTCAAGCTCTAGACTCTGCAATTGCTCATCAGATCTCCCTTAGCCAGGGGTGGGCAACTGTGGCCCTTTTAAAACCTGTGGACTTCAACTCCCAGAATTCCTGAGACAGCCAAGCTGACTCAGGAATTCTGGGAGTTGAAGTCCACAGGTCATAAAGGGACCATATTTGCCCACCCCTGCCCTTAGCAATTCCTATTTTCCTCAGTCAGCTCTGAATGCACTTGTGCACTAAAGATGACAAAGTATCTGTTATATCGATGATCATAAATGAATTACAGGTTTTATTAATAAAAATGAATATTGGCAGTCAGACAATGTAAACCAAACCTGCAAAAAATTCCACAGAAGTCTAAAACTACTTCTATTAAAATGGACTATTGTAAGAGAATTATGCATGTGTAATCTCCCTCTTTTCTTTTACACGGATGTTGCATTTTATGGGAAGGAAGGAAGGAAGGAAGGAAGGGAGGGAGGGAGGGAGGGAGGGAGGGAGGGAGGGAGGAAGGAAAGCTTTAACTAGAATTGTATTGACACAATGGAAGAGACAACCTCTTCCAGTGTTTTCTCCTCCACTTTCCACGATTCTGGTTATGTTCCTGCATACAATATAAGTAGCAACTGTGGCAAGCTTCTATGTAATCCATCATTGATGGCTGATATTTCTACTATTGTTTCTGCACTTTTCATTTAATATTTTTATCTGCTAGAGAACCTGTGTGCTGCATTAATTCAACTTTGACAGCCCAGCTTCCTTTAATAAAGGAGGTTCCACAGCAAGTAAGGCAGGGGAAACCAAGCACAACAAGCTAATAAAAGTAAATACAATTATTCTCTGGTCCAGAGTTGGCCCTGCGATGAAGCTCAGTGAAGAGAGCCACTTTTCAAGCAACAGATGTTGCAAGACAGAATATGATAGCCAATTTTTCTATCCCACAGTCTCTAATCTAGGGGTTTTTTTACTGTTGGATGTTTGTGTGGGGGTGTGTGTATACACACCTCTACTTCAGTGGTGGGTTGCCCCCAGTTCGCACAGGTTCTATAGAACCGGTAGTAAAACTGGCGGGAGGCTCCGCCCACCAACCCCGACATCATCAGAACGCTTCTGTGCAGGTGCAGAAGAGCGTGTGCGCGCGGTCCCGTTGCAAACCCATAGTAAGGGTAAGTAGAACCCACCCCTGCTCTACTTGTGTCGGAATGAAATAAGAAGGAAAACTACTTCTTAATTTTTAGTTATGCATTTTGATCAAAGCATAGTAAAAGATCAGGGAGACACAATAATCAATTTAAAAAATCAGCCAAACTTAACAATTAAACCAATAAACAGGTATTTACAACTAAGATAAAGCTAAGCAATGTAGCCATACGTATTTTAACAACACTGATGAAATGGTAAAGGCATAAGCATCCATAATTAACACAAAACAAGCAATTGCTTAAAAACTGTCAACATTGATGAGAATAAGATGGGATTAACAGGGCATGCACTCACCCCCCAAAAACGCTCTTTAAACCTCTTTTAATAATCACCATCAGGCTTCCAAAAATGTGAGGGGAAAGGGGAGCTGGTACATAAATGGGAGAGCCATAACTCTAAAATTTCAGAGACCATAATTTTAGAGATGGGTATTAGAAAAATGGACCACAAGGAGCAAATACAACTGTACAGAATAAAAATAAGAAGGCAGAGTATCATGAGAGTATGAGGAAGATCCAGAAAAGCCCAAATGGCATTGTTCTAGATTAAAATGAGGAGGTGGAAGAAAAACTGAGAATATATGAAAGTCTTCTAGGCATGACGTAAGCAAAATATGCTTCAATAAGGAGTTTCTGTCAGAAATCCCTACATGCTATGAACACACATCAAATGACAGACAGAAACCCTCCAGTACAATCAGTAAGTGAGTCAGCTGATCATTAGTTAAGATCCTTTTAAAATATTTTTAACTCTAATTGTATTAGAAAATGCAAATACAAAGATTAAAAAGTAATGCAAACTAAAAAAAGAAAAAAGAAAATACAGAAAAGAAAAATAGAAAGAAAAATATAGATGAAAGAAAAACTAAGAAATGAAATAAAGAAATGACTTCCCCCTTCATCATAAGTATAAACAATCTGAAACTTACCACCTTCTCTTAAAATATAACAAATGATCTCTTCTACCAATCGTTACCGGAAATAACTATGTATCCATTTTAACTTTGATCAAGTAAACCAACTTTAGATTCCTACCTTTTACTTTTAACAATCTTGATTTTTAGTCTCTTCAAATAATAGGCATTTTTGTATTCAGCAAGAGCCAGTGTACATATAAATGTCCCAGAAGTATATGAATAATATCATCTTGCAGCTATATTGTTGTTGCTGTTGTCTCTGGAGTGAGAACAGAAGAAATTACCATCGGTCAAACTGTATCCAGGCAACGATGTGTCTCATCTATCTGCAGATATCTACCTTCTGTTTATCTAATGAATACCTTTACTTATTAGTTATTTTCAAATGTTTCTGGTCACACTTCAAAACCAAGTTATTCTAGGGTACCCTACAAACGTTTTGATCTATTTATTTATCTATTTATACCTTCTGTTTATCTAATGAATACCTTTATTTATTACTTATTTTCAAGTGTTTCTGGTCATACTTCAAAACCAAGTTTTTCTAGGATACCCTACAAATGTTTTGAGATGTCATTTTTAACTTACAAATAAAGCAGCAGCTAGAAATATGCCAATCAACACTTTTGGGCACTCTCCCCCCCTGTCTCTCCCCCTCTCTCCCTCCCCCCCCTCTTTGTTGGAATATATTTCATAACAGATGAAAGAACTTTGTTAGAAAGATTGTGCTGTCAGTTAACAGGTGGTCTATAACAAAGAGGCAGTAACAGCAACAAGACGCAAGCTAGCTTGCTTTCGATTTGCAAGTGTTTTTCCATGTACATGAAAGCCATTTCCATTACCCAGAGCTGATGTACAAAAAGGCTGCTAAAAGCTGGAGTATGAGCTTCTAAAGAATGGCTGCTAGCCTGTGAAGTGGCCTGGATTGTTAGAAACTTGTGACAAATGTTAATTGAATAAAGTCTGGTCCAATAGTCTTTGTGCATTATTGATAGCATTTCTCTCTCTCTCCATTCTTGAAAAGAATATGTTCCTGCTTCCAAAAGGAAGCCAATTAAAACTAGTACAATGTGTATCGGCCGCAGTATACAGTGGGAGGAGCAGCTGTTCTTTGCAGAGAACTCAGGGAGGAGGGCATCAAGGAAAATATCTTGCTGCAACCAAATTAAGCGAACATATGTTTGAAAGGAGGGGTTATGCAAATGATGCCCATCTTTCAAGGTAGCTAATTGGGCATGCCGGCAGCTTTCTTGATGGGAAAGAGTAGTTATGCCATCAACAACAGTTTCTCCTGCAGGAGCTTGCAGTCATAATGGGACACTTGTTGTCTCAGCAGCAAAGCAAATGAAGAGTCGGGTGCCATCTTACATTAATAGCCTAGGGCATAAACTGCTAGAAAAAGATGCTCCTTTCCCAGCCTTTGGGCTCTCTTCAGAGGTAGTTTGTATGCAGTTCCTTCACATATGCTTTATGGCTAAACAGCCATTAATATTTTGACAGAACGGATATCAACAGCTCCGCTGACGGCAAGTATAAAGAATGTCCAGGACGAAACAGAATATGCTCAGTATATTGTATTGTATTGATCAACATGGAGATATGCTTGGTATTGACCATAAATGAGAGAAATGAATGTGCTTTTGTTTGTGTAACATTATTGAAATAAAGTCACTTTCCATTTCTCCACCATATGAGAAGTCGGTCATTAATAATACATAACAGGCAGTCACAGGAAGAACTAAAAGATCAAACCTCTTCTTGGTATTCAGTTCACTAACATCTAGTCCTTTAGAAGATTAGTTTTATAAATATATTCAGCAGCGGTGTGAAAATCATTACTTTTGGAAGTCTAACACATTTACAGAAAAGCCACTTAGAAGATTCCATAGGATCCTTTTCAGAGTCACTGATCTCAGATAACAGCTACAAAGTGCATGCCTTCATGAATGCAGTGCTATTGGAGAAAGCGAATAACAAATTTCTCAAGACTCTATTAATCTAATAATAAAGCCAGTTCATACCTCTTGTAGTAGACAAGATCATTATTTATACTCATCGTTTGACAATAAATTCATTTGAATTGTGGACTGTTAGGTAGTTAGCTGCTTTGCATTCTGTGAGCAAAGAATGTAGCCAAATTGCCTTTTATTATAGCAATGGTTGTTTGAAATTGCACCGCAAAGTAAACCTTTATTTTCTAGTGTAAAGAAAATGATTTATTCAAATCAGGTGGAGTTCTACAATGAATATATTTATCACCTTACACCAAGATCTGGGTGTTTAAATAATTGATGCTGAAATTTTGAACAAAGGGAGCAGTAAAAAAAAAAAAATGCAATCCAACACATAAAATTTTTAAGGAAAGCTCCTTTTCTCCCAATAAGAAAATTATTAAATAAAAAACATTGAAGCAATTGTGCTGGAATAGTCCTTACGTTCATGTCATTCTTTCTATTTGTAAAATAACTTTGTTAGAAACTCACGATGGACAGAATGCTGAAAAAAAACATAGTGCTGGTTGGTGAATATCCCTAGATATGCTAATGGAAAACTTTTTGCGCTAAAACTTCCAGCTATGCAAAGCAGGATATCAACTCAATCAGCGTTTCCACTGGTTAATCATTCCCAATATATTTTAAAACCAACTCAGTCCTCCGTGTTTGCGGCCTCCCATTTGCGGCCTCAAGTACTTACAACAGGTTATTAGCTGTTATGCCTGTGAGTATGGAATCTGTAGCAAATAATTAGAATTGTATTGGGCAATCTAAGTAGCAAATAGCTATCAGCAGAAAGCATCAATCAATCAATAAGGACTCATTATTTTGATATCTTGTGGATCAGTTATTTACAATATTGTCCCAGATCTTAAGAATCAATCTCTCTTCAAAGGAAGGAAGGAAGGAAGGAAGGAAGGAAGGAAGGAAGGAAGGAAG
>WNWU01000011.1:21488153-21511254 GCA_012654045.1 Ptyas mucosa | reverse complement strand
GGAAGGAAGGAAGGAAGGAAGGAAGGAAGGAAGGAAGGAAGGAAGGAAGGAAGGAAGGAAGGGTTATCTACAATTGAAAAGGACATCAAATAGGTTTCTAGACCAATTTATGAAAATATTAACAAATATCCTGAAATCCACAAAAGCTTTCTGTCTCTGTATTCCAGAATTGGTGTTGCATAGCAAATTTTTGTGAGGAAGATATTTTAATGAACATGGAAAAGAGTGTTATCCCAGCAAATTGAGGGAGTCCCTAGAATGAAGGAGTGCAGCAGTGACAGTAGTGTATCGGATGTTGCATTCAGGAGAAAGCTATATTTATTTACTTGCCAGGCTTATAGGCTGTTTGAATCACTAATATTTTGGGTGGTATAAATCCCTGCTGCTGTAAATAAGATTAAAATCATAAATCTGAAGAATCAAATCATATTAAAAAAAAATTCTTAGATCAAATGTAATGCTTGCTAGATGGGAGTGGGTACAATTTATCCGATAGTAAAAACAAATAGCTGCTAAAATAGGATAACCTTGTTGAGATACATATTTCATCCATCTTTGAAATGAGAAAGGGAAAATGCAAATAACTTTTCTGAGTGTGGCAAATAGTCTGAGGTTTTAGAAATTTGCAGTCCATTAGCCTGGTTTTCAGATATCTTGGCTAAAACATATAAAGAATATTTGCTGGAATTGGGTATGTCTAATTTAATGAAAAGAAGGAGTAGGAGTATATGATAGCAGTGCTCCAATATCTCAGTGGTTGCCACAAAGAAGAGGGAATCAAGCTATTCTCCAAAACACCTGAAGGCAGGACACGAAGCAATGGATGGAAACTAAGGAGAGAAGGAGAGAAGCAATCTAGAACTAAGGAGAAATTTCCTGGCAAAACAATTAATCAGTGGAATAACTTACCTCCAGAAGTTGTGAATGCTCCAACACTGGAAATTTTTAAGAAGAGATTGGACAACTATTTTTCTGAAATGGTATAGGGTTTCCTGTCTGAGCAGGGAGTCGGACTGTCACTAGAAGACCTCCAAAGTCCCTTCCAACTCTGTTATTCTATATTCTACATCAACAATAGTCTATGCAGTCCAAAAAGAAGAAACAGAAATCCATATTAGGAAACAATGCTATTAGCTTTCCATTCACTTTCTCTATGGCATTCCAAACTAATATAACTAATTATTTCAGTACCAAATAATGCTTTATCATTACATTAGAACTACTTTTTAAATCCTTTTCTGGAACCATTGGCATTACTCTGATACTGACCCTTAGAAGATTACTGGTACCATAGTTGATTTTTATTGCTGTACAGGATGCCAAAACATGTTATTTCATTCTCCAGTGAAATAACAAGCACTGTAGCCAATAATTTCTACTCTGGAGAAAAGTAGTTGTAAAATTATTGTCATCATAATTAAACATAATTTTGATTATAGTGTTGTTATCCTTGTGAGTTGCCTGCTGCTTTTCAATATTCCTGCTTTGGCTATATTACATTGTGATATATCAACAAAGATGTTTATTTGCTTTACAGTAACTGAATAAACTACTACAGTCCTTCAAAAAATCATATTATGTACTTGAACTAATCATACTATAATGAATTATGATGACGTATCTATTTGTGTGCTGGAAAATACCAAGTGCAATATATGTGCAAATGCAATCTTTGTTCCAGAATCTACTGTCTTAATAGCTTTACTGCAGGACAACTTAAAACAGCAATCAATCAATTCCTTTGGCTTCTCCTTCTAGCCCTTGTTACTGGCCTGGAAGAAAAAATCAATTGTTTTCCTTAATAAATGAAAGAACAGATGGAGTGAGGCTGGGCAAGTGCTTAAGTTACATGCTTTACCATCTTATAGGTTGCCAAATAATTGATTACCAATGCAGAAGTGCTTCCTGTCAGTAACCTTTCACTTAGACTACTTCTGAAAATCAGGCCTACCAATTTTCCAGACGATCAATATACTGCATACGTGTTTCCCTCCCTTCCCCCCCCAAAAAAAAATAAAACACAGCTGGCAAGGTAACCATGGAATGAAATGGTAAGAAACATCATATGTGTCATATTAGGCATAAGGCCTATTAGGCATAAGGCCTCACAATCCACAAGCCCTCACAAAATTTTAGAATCTCCGTTTCTTTTTTATTTTGCAAATGAGTTCATAATTGCTTATATTAATAAAAGTAATCCTGATTACTTATTTTGTCATCATTTCGTTTATATATTTTTATTTTTTATTTTTTTTTATTTTTATTTGATTTATATGCCGCCCTTCTCCGGAGACTCAGGGCGGCTTACAGTGCGTTAAGCAATAGCCTTCATACTTTTGTATATTTATACAAAGTCAGCTTATTGCCCCCACAATCTGGGTCCTCATTTTACCCACCTTAGAAAGGATGGAAGGCTGAGTCAACCTTGAGCCTGGTGGGATTAGAACTTGCAGTAATTGCAAGCAGCAGATGTTAATAGATGTTAATAACAGGGTGCTTTAAACCACTGTACTACAGGCTATTGTAGTACAATATATTGAGATATTTTTAAATTACTTTAAAATTATATTTAAGTATTGTTTGCAGGGTGTAGTATACTACAATCTATGAGAGAGCGGCCAAATGATGAGTATCTAATCAGAAGGCTTTCATTTGAAAATAATTTGTAATATTTTTAATACCATAGCAATAGCAATAGCACTTAGACTTATATACCGCTTTACAGTGCTTTACAGTCCTTTCTAAGCGGTTTACAGAGTCAGCCTATTGCCCCCAACAATTTGGGTCCTTATTTTACCAACCTCGGAAGGATGGAAGGCTGAGTCAACCTTGAGCCTGGTGAGATTTGAACTGCCAAACTGCTGGCAGCCAGTGATCAGCAGAAGTAGCCTGCAGTACTGCACTCTAATCACTGCACCACCGTGGCTCTGCTATTAAATAATTAAAAGATAGGACATTAATTAAAACATAAAGAGAGATAATATTTAAAGTTCTGTTAGTGCACACCTTATGATATTTATTTTTAACAAGGGGGCTTCAAGATTTATATAGTTTAGGACCTCACCCAGTCTAACTCTGGCATTGCACTCCACCAACTTGTCAGCTAAGTTACTTTTTTTGACAGAGTGTAAAATTCCAAAACAGGCCGACAGGTTAGTGGGCCTGAGAAAGGTGCAGGATGAAGCAGAAAGGATTCATTTGGGACATTGAAAAGTTCCCTTCTATAGGAGATGACCAGGCTGAGTCTGAGGGAGGAGTCAAACACATCATCAGTTCCGAGTCCTTTTGCACCCACAAGAGATCTAAGTCCAGCCATCCGTGAATTCCTTAGTTACTGCCAAATTTCTTTGACAGTTAGAGGTTCAGATTATTGTAAAGAGCTTATGCTTACAATAAATCTGTATACCTATTTGAACTGCCTGATTTTCCTAGCGCTTGACACCTTCTGTTTTATCCCTTTCCTCCTCTGCCATCTAAACAGCTTTGCTAAGCTATGCTAACATATGTGGATAACAAAGTTTATTATTTACATGCCCTTATTAAAAAGAAAATATCAACTGCTGAGAACACAGCATTCTTTTCAAGCTGTTTTGAAGAATTGATGTTTGAAGTACATAATTTGTGAAATTATAGTAACAGCCATTACTGTTGGATTGAAAAGTTATTAAGAGTTTGTTTACATTCTACAACATGCCTCCCATCTCACAATGCTGGGTTAGTCAACTGCTATATTGTAGCCTCTGGGTTGTTATTTTTTTTCTACTCTCAAATAATGTACCATGATTTTTTTTTATTTTTTAAAAAAGTAGAGCTTGAGAGCAATATCCAATCTGAAATTGCCTGTGTTATATTGGTGAGGAAAGAACAAAACAGAAGAGTGCGAGAATTGAAAATGAACAATTAGGAGGAGCCTGGAAAAGAATTTTAACCAGCCCAAACTGGATCTGCTTATGCAGATCAACTGCTCTGTTTTTACATAATGGAAAGTTATTTTTTTAAAAAAGCTTCAAATGTAATTTTGGGAGTTTTGACATTTAGTAGAAGTATTAATTTCAGGGATGCGGTGGTTTAGAGGCTAAGACACTGAGCTTGTCGATCAAAAGGTCGGCAGTTCAGCGGTTTGAATCCCGAGTGCTGCATAACGGGGTGAGCTCCCGTTACTTGTCCCAGCTTCTGCCAACCTAGCAGTTCGAAAGCATGTAAAAAATGCAAGTAGAAAAATAGGGACTACCTTTGGTGGGAAAGTAACAGCGTGTCGTGCACCTTTGGTGTTTAGTCATGCTGGCCACATGACCATGGAGACATCTTTGGACAGTGCTGGCTCTTCGGCTTTGAAACAGAGATGAGCACAGCCCTCTAGAGTCGGGAATGACAAGCACATATGTGCAAGGGGAACCTTTACCTTTATTAATTGCAGGAAAATAACAATCCTGTCTTCTCAAAGCACTCCCAGTTTCTTTGGGTTTTTTCTTCTTAGTTATTATAATGGTGTGTGGGAAAGATCTTAGGAGACTGGGCAAAAAATTGCTGCTAAGGGAATGGCCAGATAAGAGACAGCATAACCTACAGCTATACCAATAAAAAGAAAATACAGCAAAAATCAAGCATTAATTGCAGAAACAGCTATTGCCACGGATGAAATATGACATTAAAAAAATTCTGATCCATTATATAAAAATGTTAAACGTAGCTCACAGTTTAAAACCGCCTAAGAATGTTTAAAGGGTGGCAACGATCAGGAATATGATCATTAACGGTTTTAAAAATTATATTTGACTGTAATTTTTCATGCAGCTTCTTGCAAAGGCACATTAACATAGGAAAGGAACAGAATGCTGGTAGGCTTCTTTTGTTGAAAGTGTTAATGCAGTAGTTAGACAGCCATCTGTCAGGCTTGGTTTAAATTGGATCCTGACACTGAGCAGGAGTTAGACTTGGAGTCATAAGTGGTCCCTTTCAGCTCTGTGATTCTTCTACGGTAATTCTGGTCCAGTTCCAGAAGTGCTGCTGTTGTGATACCTACTGATTACCAGAGGTGATTTTCACATAATTTTACCACCAGTTTGCAGCGCACCAAAAATGTGAGTATGTGCATTCCGCACATGCATTTTGCTCGTGTGCAAGACTTGCATGCATGCAAGTGGCTTAGAAAACGTGGGTAAATAGGATAGCATAGTGCCGGGGTGGCCCACCCCCACCCCCAGGTCTCCACTACCAATTCACCCAAATCCGTCTGAACCGGCTGAATAACAGCACTGATGATTACTATACTTTTGCAATATCCAGGACCTGGTGAGATTTGTCCTACCTTATTTCAGATTAGCCAAGGGCCTAATTCTTGTATGACATGACATTTGATGCAATTGTGTTATTACAGTTAATATGCAAATTGAGAATGCATACCAGTGGTGGGTTGCCCCCGGTTTGGGTAAAACCGGTGGGAGGTTCCGCCCACCACCCCGGATGTCGTCATAGGCGATCTGCACATGCCCAGAAGCGAAGCGAGCACGCAAGCGTGATCCCATTGTGAACCGGTAGTAAAGTTAAATAGAACCCACCCCTGATGCCTAAGTACTCACAAATAAGTTTCACTGCAACTTTTTGAAATTTATGTTCCTTTTTCAGTGGGAGCCGAATGGTTTAAATAAAACTTTTGCATTTTATTACTTTTGGGAACAATCTAGCCTGGACTGAAAAAAATCCAGATAGTTTTGTTATGTTTTTACTTTAATAAGTGATAGAACAAAAAAACAAAACAAAATCCATGTTTCCTCAGATGTAAGTCTCACTGAATTCAATGGGATGTTTATGCATAATAATAACTTTGATCTATTTTTTAATATATATATATTTGTTATTTTGCATGTTATGGTTTTAATTGGTAAGCTATCATCAGGCTCTTCTGGAAAAACGAAAAGCAGGGGAGAAATTTTCTGCAATAACAAATCATTTCATTCCCCCATCAACTGAAATTTGCAATGTTGTTTCAAAAATTAAAAAAATATCTGCACTTATAGATAGGCTGTGTTTAAAAGATGTTATGGAAGAGAAATAAGCTTTAGTGAACACAATTGAGGCTGAGCTGAAAGTGGATTGAACAATGATAGGCTGCAAGAATGATATGGAAAAAATACTACACTGAATATATAAATGAAACCGGCTGAAATCTAAATAATTAAAAGGGGCATTTTTAATTATAAATAAAAAACCAAAAGAGCAACTTGGATAGTTTTCCTATACTGGATTTTCAAAAGAGTCTTGTTAAAGCTTTGAAGAATTTTGTGGGAAGGCACAAAGAAAAAAACGAGATCAGAATAAAAGTGTTAACTTTTTGGTGACTGCAGCATACGGTCAGCTCATATTTAAGTGATTGTTCACTAGGACTCCAAGATTACTACGATTGAACCAGCTACTAACTATTCTACACATGTGCATTTGGTTTTTCTTGCCTAAGTGTAGAAACGTACTTTTCTCATAGTTGAATTTCATTATGTGCAGGTAGAGTTCAGTGTTTGGGTCCTGTCATGATCTTGAGCCTGTCTTCTGGAGTGTTGGCTATTCTCACCAGCTTGGTGTTGTCTGCAAATTTGATGAGTTCCCTTTCTGTTTCCTCATCTAAATCATTTATGAGTATAATCAAGTTCCACAACATTATTTGAAGGGATTAAAAGTCAAGATGGTTAAAAGTAAAAGGGAAAAATGTAAAGTTGGCTTATTTGATCAAAGTTAAAATAAAGATATAGTTTTCTGCTAACCCTTAATGGACATTTACAGGACTGTGTAATGAAGATTTAAGGATTTATTTATAGATAAGAGATTAGATATGGAAAAAGAGATCATTTGTTGAATTTTAAGACAAGATGATAAGTTACTAAAATTGTATATACTTTTGATGATGGGGAAATCATTTCTTCACATATATATTTATTTTTCTTTACCATATTATTTTTCTTTCTTTTACATTTCTTTCCATTTTTCTTTTCTGCACTTTTTGTTTTCTGTTTATTCTTTTATTTTAGTTTTTCATTTTTAGTATTACTTTTTATCTTTTTAATTGTAATATTTAATAAAATTAATATTAGAAAATACAGTGTAGCTAGTGCATCCAAATTAAAGCTGCTTCTATATCTTTTTTATTCAAAATTATTGTTGCTATTTGACTCACAGAAAATAATTGGCATTTATCTATCTCAAGATGTACGAAATGAAATTGTCTAATGTCCATTTTGTTGGGTATGGAAGTGCAAAATCAATTTCAATTTTGCAATTCTTTTGTAATACAAATGCAAAGAATTATTAAGTGAGGATACTGCATAGTAAAAAAAATATATAGTTGTTTGCTATCCAGAGTATGCAGTTCCATTTCCTTTTTCATTATTTGCTTTGCTATTATGGTGAGCAGGAGCAATCTCCTGCTGGTCTCGATCAAGGAATTCTTGAGCAGAATCCCCAATTTCCAATTAACCTATTACAGGAGATATAATCCAAGGCCGCCTGGTTAAGAGAGATTTTTTTTCAAGCTTCAGGTCTGGCATAATAAATACCAAGTGAGTGACATCTCACACAGTCATGCAGACGAGATACCTAGCTAATCACAAACTAAACATCTGATTAAACAAGGGATTCGTGTAGCTCCATCTTTTTACAGTATTTCCACTGCTGAAATCTGAAATAGAATAGAATTCTTTATTGGCCAAGTGTGATTGGACACACAAGGAATTTGTCTTGGTGCATACGCTCTCGGTGTACATAAAAGAAAAGATACATTCGTTAAGAATCATAGGGTACAAATAAGCAATCAAATCATATTAGGAAACAGTCAATATGAATTTTAAGGATACCAGCAACAAGGTTACAGTCATACAGTCATAAGTGGAAGGAGATGGGTGATAGGAACAATGAAAAGATTAATAGTAGTGCAAACTTAGTAAATAGTTTGACAGTGTTGAGGGAATTATTTGCTTAGCAGAGTGATGAAACTCTGGGAAAAAACTGTTCTTGTGTCTAGTTGATCTGGTGTGCAGTGCTCTATAGCGTCGTTTTGAGGGTAGGAGTTGAAACAGTTTGTGTCCAGGATGCGAGGGATCTGTAAATATTTTCACAGCCCTCTTTTTGACCCGTGCAGTATACAGGTCCTCAATGGAAGGCAGGTTGGTAGGAATTGTTTTTTCTGCAGTTCTAATTATCCTCTGAAGTCTGTGTCTGCCTTGTTGGGTTGCAGAACCAATATATAATGGAATATAATGGCAAAATGGAAAATGAACCAGAAAGTTATACAACAAATCCCAAATAGTATTCTTGAGCTAATCAAATTCATTCAGTAGAATTTCCATGTGAGAATTTTTTGATGGTGGAGCTACCATCTTGACTTTTTTTACCCCTTTCCTGATAGTGGATAAAAACAAGAGTAGGAGAATATGTTGGATAGTCACTGCAGAAACAAAATGGTGGACTAGGAATATGTTTAGTCTGATCCAACCTAGCTCACCATATGTTTTCCACTAATAATGCTGGACCCAGAGCCAGATCACCATGAAAATGGTTGTTAAGACATCTGAGACTACAGGACATTCAGAATAACAGAGTTGGAAGGGACCTTGGAGGCCTTCTAGTCTAACCCTCTGGCTTAAGCAGGAGACCCTAAACCAGACAAGTGGTTGTCCAATTTCTTCTTAAAAACCACTAGATAGAACACCCACAACTACTGAAGGCAAATCATTCTACTGATTAATTATTATAACTGTTAGAAAATGTCTCCTTATTTCTATGTTGGTTCTCTCCTTGATTAGTTTCCATCCATTGCTTCTTGTTCTGCCTTCAGGTGCTTCATTCAGACACTGGAATCCATGGAAATACGTTTCTAAAGTGTTAAAAAAGGCAGCATTTTTAAAAATCAATTCTTCCATTCATGGAGTATAGCCACATGCAAACTTGCCTTGGTGCTCTGGTATGAATCTTGTGGTAAATTATGAGACCAAAATATTTTAAAATCCTGACCTGGACCATAGTGTGGATGGACATGCCACAAAGAATGTAGGCTTTATCCATCAAAAGTCTAAGGAATGTGGAAAGTGTATTTCAACATCATGAAGAGATTTTTAAAAGGGTGCAATCACGGCATGGTATTTGACTGAACAAAAAGCCAGTTTTGTCTAATGGTTAAGGCACCAGGCAAGTAATCAGGAGACTGTGAGTTCTAGTCTGTGCCTTAAGCATGAAAGCTGGCTGGGTGACTTTGGGCCAGTCACTCTTTCTCAGCCCATGATGTCAGGCTCGGGTGACAAGCCGATGGTCAATTCCTATTTCAATCAATGAATCAACTCAAGTTGATCAACTCAATGAATCAACTCAAGTTGATCAACTCAATGAATCAACTCAAGTTGATCAACTCAATGAATCAACTCAAGTTGATCAACTCAATGAATCAACTCAAGTTGATCAACTCAACTTGAATTTGAATCAAGTTGAAAAGACTTGACCCTGTACTTGTGGGAAACATGCTTGGAAAACTAAAAGAGACATTTGGTAGAAATTATGGAATTCTTGGGCCAAACACTTACATACAGATGAAAGTTGAAAATTTTCCTCTACCAACCAACCTGAATGGATTTGCCATCATAGTGCCATCTATGCCACTATGAGAATCATTTTTTTAAAAAAATTCTACAGTAGAACCAAATAATGGAAATTCAAGAATAGTGTGTACAGTTCTAGACTGAAATGCATTTACATCTCGTCCCTTAAAGGTTGACACCAATATCAACCCTGAAGGAACCTGCAAAGATATAAACA
The DNA here is from genome assembly GCA_012654045.1 of Ptyas mucosa. Classification (NCBI taxonomy): domain Eukaryota; kingdom Metazoa; phylum Chordata; class Lepidosauria; order Squamata; family Colubridae; genus Ptyas; species Ptyas mucosa. The sequence continues at coordinate 21,501,462 of WNWU01000011.1, read as the reverse complement.
AGACAAAGTTACACAGGTGGCCAGACAGCTGCAGTTTATAGCTTGTGGGCTCGATATTACTCATGTTTGTTCTGGGGAAGTTAAATGATATTTAACAAATACTGTTTCCTTCCTTAGACTGTTGTACATCTTTATTTTATTTTTATTTTTTTTTAAAAAAAAACTATGTTTGACTAAAATGTATTCTGCATTTGGCACTTCCTTTGTTGCCTATTTGATGCTGTTGCATCTCCTGGTCTTTTACTCCTGGCTTTAGAAGGCTTGCTCTGTTGTCAGAAAATGAATCTTTACATCACAGTGAGTTTGAAAAATCTGCACATCGCAGCTGCTGCCACAAAACCACTTGGTTCTGTAGAAATCACATCAAATGAAAGGAAGGGATTATTAAGAGCTGAAAAAACTATCTGGAAAACAGACTTCAGTATTTAAATAAAACTGAACTAGAAGACTGGCAAAGGTCAGGGAAGATGGTTTTATCTCTCACTATAAGCAACTTTAAGAACCAAGTTTAATGCAACAAGCATTTTTCTATCAAGCACACCAGTAGTGATGACAGATAAGCCTAGCTGTTTATGTATCGGATCTTGACAATGTATGTTATTTTGTCTTTCACCTTTAAAGTTTGTAAGATATACTTCAGTATAACTTACTGAAAGAATCTCGGAGCAGATAATGCCACCAGAGGTCTTTGGATCTGGAAACAAGGGATTAAGCCATTCAGCACTGAAGAATTCAAATGTAATAAAGGCTACCAAGGACTCTCAAAACTCTCAATCAGACCTTCAGATCGGCTTAGATAGTTGACATAAATGTCTTTGGTTACCTTGTAGATTTGGTCTGTTATGTTCAAAATATTTCCATATTGCTGTCATGTTCCAATCTTGGTCCACTTCTCCATGCCAGGAATCAGGCATGGCCCATTAACTGGAGAGAGACAAACCATGAGGCATTAAAAAAAGATAAATTTGCTTCCTCATTACTTTATGCTTTACTTCTTTAGAAGTACTTTGGGTTTATCCACACTTCTTGGTGGCTCCATCACAGTGGTGAGTTTCCAAGTTTTTTACTACCGGTTCTGTGGGTGTGACTTGGTGGGCATGGCATGGCTTAGTAGGCGTGGCTTGGTGGGTGTGGCAGAGGAAGGATAATGTAAAATCTCCATTCCCATCCCACTCCAGGGGAAGGTTAGTACAAAATTCCCATTTCCTCCCAATCAGCTGGGACTCGAGAGGCAGAGAATAGATGGTGGCAGGGCCAGTCAGAGGTGGTATTTACTGGTTCTCCGAACTACTCAAAATTTCCACTACCGTTTCTCCAGAACTGGTCAGAACCTACTGAAACCCACCTCTGCCCCATCACCAGTATTGGTCAACAAGCAGGTTGGAATGAATTATGTCATCTGCCCTCACCCTCCACCAAGAACATTTTCCTGCTGCATTGTCAAAGTAATGGCTTCCTTCTCTGTTGGCTCAAACACTGTTTTTGGTTTTACTGTCTTCTAGGTCAAGCCCTATCCTTTAGCTGATTCACAGAGGCAGAATGTTTGCCCCTCAACAGATTTCCCCCCTTTTAATTAAAAAACCAAAAAGCAGTGAAGTGCAGTGCAGTGCATAGATGTACTGTATCATTTCACCATTTTTCCTGGATGTGGTATAAGCAGCAGGTTTTTCAAATGGGAAAAGATGATAGCTTACAATTTAGTCTGAACACTTTCCAAGGGACTGCCAAAGCATCTCAGGCTGGGCAGGATTTAAAAAGAAAAAACAAAAACACTGATTTTAAAGCAAAGACATAATTATAGGAGCAAGTAGATGCTTTCTTTGTAAATTAATGCAGTTTTAGCCATGCCTTCAGTCTGCTAGATACAACCACAATGCACCACTGCTAAAAAAAAAACCAAGGAAAAAAAACAGTGCACAGATAAATCAACATTTAAAGCATCTAAGACTTGGCAAAAAGCATTTTCAGTGCTTTGGGAGAAAGAACACCCAACAAGGTAGGGCAATTTGGATTAATGAGCAGGTTCTTATGTGAATGAGCAGCCCTTTCATTCATGGATTTCAGACCATATTTGGATTTGATGGGTTAGAAACAATTATTTTAATGGTGCCCAGAAACAATATAGTAGTCATTCAGACAATCCATTTAGGAGCAAGAACTATTGGTCTCTGCAGCAGTCCTGTATACTAAAGACAAAAGAACAGCACAAACTGAAATTTTCCAATCGACATCTGCATGTCAATGATTATTCTGCCTTTATTCAGTCAGTTCCAGTGGTGGGTTGCTACCGGTTTGCCCTGGATTGGGGAAACCAGTAGCAGCGGCAGCAGGAGGCTACGCCCACCCGCCCAGATGTCTCTACGCATGCGCGGAAGCATCATGTGAGCGTGCAAGCGCATGGGCACCCACAAGCAAACCGGTAGTGGCGGGATTTGAAACCCACTACTGGTCAATTCTGCTTGGCAGTGGACTACAACAAAAGATTTTGCCCTTTTTCAAAATTTTGGTCAGGAGATCTTATCATGTCAGGTATATGTCCTCTTTGCCATTGGATTTTTTTTTTAATATCTGAAAGCAGCTGCAAATTATTTCTGGTGAGCTAATTAAAATGCACAAGTGGTTCATTCTTGAATATTTGAAAAAAGGCCACCGCTGGGCATCTCATATACATGCATGCACACATCTTCCTCCAAATGAAACTCCAACTTTGTTAATGTTTTGCCTGAATGATTTTGGCATGCAACTTTAGAAAAAAAAGCTTCATAAGAACAAGAAAGTTAACAAGTCACAGCCTAGATGTGATAAGGGGAAACGTGTAGGCTTTTGGCACCTAAAGATGAATCCCCAAATTGTCCCTGCGGTTTCTAAAGTAAAGAATTACCCTTGAGTGATTTGAAGCTTAATTGCCTTGGAAATATGAATTCCAGAGATAGTCTTTCATATGTGACAACTTTCATTTTGTTTCTCCTTACTAAAGTCATAGCAACCAACAACTTGCTTTCCTAGCAAATCCAAGGATGGGATTAAATTTAAGCCTCAGAGAGACTAGGGATGGGCACCTTTTCAAGGCAAAGGGTTGCAATTAATATTGGTGCTGGAACCTCTAATTAGATATAGATGGAGTCACAACACATCTCAGGACAGTGTTCTGCTTCAAACTTGCAGAACTAGAAATCTAGACTCTCCAGATCTCAACATCTTCATCTCAGAATGGTTTATAGAGATTCTCAGTCATCCAAATTCATAGTTGTCCCAAAGGTGTTTTTTCAGAAGGCAACTGGACTTTTTTGAGGTGGTTGTTTTTTTGGAAGATGTTTCACTTCTCATCCAAGAAGCTTTTTCAGCTCTGACTGAATAGTGGGGAATGAAAGGGTTTATATTCTTTGCAGAGCTGGTCATTTGCATCCTTTTAGAGGGTCATTGAAGCACTTGGAGGTTGAGCACTTGAGAATACAGATAAACATCCAAGTGCTTCAATGACCCTCTAAAAGGATGCAAATGATCAGCTGTCTGCAAGGAATATAAATCCTTCCATTCCCCACTATCCTATCAGAGGTGAAGAAGCTTCTTGGATGAGAAGAGAAACCTCTTCAAAAGAAAAAAAAAACAAGGAAGTCCAGTTGCCTCCTGAAAAAGCACCTTTGGGATTAAGAATGGTTTACTCACGGGACATTCTCATATGTGACATGACTAGTATAGAGATCTTATGGCAGACAAGGAGCAAGGCAAATAGAACAGAAGATCTGCCTATTACAATATAAAAGAATCAGAGCCTGTCTATGTGTGTGGGTTCCAGGATTTAAATTCTAGGCTTCTTCCTCCTGCCTTCCCAGGAGGAAGGCAAGAGGATATTTGCCTATGTTCTTTAAAGTCACATAAAATAGCTGGGGTTGGTTGACATGAAAGTTATTATTTGTTTGGGAGTGGCTGCCCCTGTTACAGTTGTTTCATAACTTGTTCCAAGCTAGGAATCTACACACACTGATGGGTAGTTGCAAGGAGCTTTACTTTGAAATAAATATATACTGGCAACAGGAGGCAGCAGGGTTGTGCAAGTAACACACATAAAACACCAACATCCCAGTCCCTGGAGGGCTTGCCTCCAAAAGGTTCCAAACAAATGGAGTCCAAAGTAAGCATGGAAATATATAGTCAGGACTTGGTCCAGAAGTCCAAGAGACCAAACAGGGATCATTAGCCAGCCCAGTCCAGGTTCCAAGGCAACATGTTCAAAAAACAAATGTATGGAATTCCAGCAAGGAGAACAATTGTTCCCGATGGAGAACAGCTTGGCAGTGACAGTTCTTAAATGGGTCCCAATACAAGCAATCAGGGTCAGAATACCCTTGTCATGAATGAAGCCTCACAGGTCTCCTCTATTCTGATCTGCAATCTGCTGTAAGTGTTACAAGGTGGGGAAGAGTCCTGGCACCAGCCACTTCGGCTGGGGAATTCTAAGAGATGAAGTCCACCCACCTTAAAGCTGCCAAAGTTGGGAAACTCTGTTATGAATAATCAGGGAGATGATCTTGCAGGAAATAGATACATACCATATTTTTCGGAGTATAAGACACATTTTTTCCCTCCTAAAAGAGCCTGAAAATTTGGGTGCGTTTTATACTCCGAATGTAGCTTTTTCGAAGCTTTGTTTCAGCCCTAACAAGGCGCTAGTGAGTGAAGCGATCTCCGTGCTAAGCTTTTTTTCAGTGAAGTGATCTTCTGTGCTTTTTTCAGCCCAACTCTCAGCTGTGAAGCTTTTTTTCAGCCCTAATGACCCGCTAACAAATGAAGCGATCTCCGTGGTTTGCCTGCTTTTCTTGTTGCTTCTCTCTCCAAAGATCAGTTGTGCTTTAGAAGCTGGTTTTTTATCCCCAAGCATGTGATAAAAAACAGCAAACTAATGTGCTGAAGCTGACCAGACTAAGGACACTAGCCAGATGAATACTGGTAGGCAGATTTTTTTCCCCTATTTTCCTCCCAAAAACTAAGCTGCATTTTATAATCCGGTGCATCTTATACTCCAAAAAATACAGTAAGTAAAATGGGCAGAATCATTTCTTAAATCCTGGGAAATATGATAATGCAGACTTAGGTTCATTCATGATTCACTGAGATATAAGAGGAGGGGACATGAAGCACAGCCAGGCTTGCAAGATTCGATTATTGTAGCTTCTCTCCATAAAGTTTGAATATTCTTATTTTGGAATTTGATTCCTGATCTGGTCTATCCTGTCAACTTCAGATGTTGCTTGGCCATGTCAGTCTCAGGTGCCTGATTGCTTGGGCCCTTCTCAAGATGGTAGTCATCCAGGACATCCTGAGCAGCTGCTTCCATTTCAGATTTTTTTGAGTCTAGGCCAACCCTCACACTTCATTCCTAACAGACAACGTTTTTAGTTCTGATATATCAATTTTAGGGTTTTCAGGGGTCTTTTGCTTCCCATCTCAAAATGCAATTTATTTATTTCATTGAAATCTAAACTTTCTATGTATAGGAGCTCAGTGCACATAGGGCTTCTTCCTCTTATTTTTCTCCCCCAAAAATATTCTATGAGGTAGGTTGGGCTGAGACTGTATGACTGGCTAAAGGTTGGCTTCCGGAGGTGCAAGTGGACTAAAACCTTGGTCTCCCTGATGCCAGTCCCATACTTTAACTACCACATCTCACCAAAAGAAGTTCCAGAGTCACAAAAAGGATTATCTGGAACACCTGCAGGTCCAGGCCTCAGGTGAGGCAACCCCATGCAGTAAAAGATTCTGACAACAGGAAAACACTGATTTTGCCTTGATGGCCATTGATAAGATACATGTTAGGTTTGATATCTATGGATATTCTCAATCATCTTGGTCATAATTGTCCCAAAGGTGCTTTTTTCAAAGCTCAACTGGACTTTCTTGATTTTTTTTCTTTGAAAACATTTCACTTCTCATCCAAGAAACTTCTTCAGAAGTATCTCCTCAATGGCCATCAAGGCAAAATCTGTGTTATGCTATTGTCAAAATCTTTTTGTGTATGAGGACGTCCCACCTGAGGCCTGCCTTTTGGAAAAAGTACCTTTGGATTAAGTTTGGTAGCTGAAAAAACTTCCAGGAAGCAACACGAAGCCATCTCCATATTGTTATCAAGAAAAGTATATGGCCATTTCCATGAAGTACTTAGGAGTGGACCTCAGTTTGAAGGAGACTTTAACTTTCTAATGTCTAAAGTCTACTGAGAAGCCCAAGAGATCCTCCAGAATTAACTCTCACAATATAATTTTTAATTAGACAGAAAGGGAAAGTTATTAAATGCAGAGGGAATAGGCATATTAACTCTAATTAATTTAATTCTAATTAAGCATACATGTAAATTAAATCAATGTCAGATTTTGCCTTCTCTACCCCGCCTACTTCTTTGTCTTGGTTCCCCCCTTTTGAAGTGCATCCAACGAGACGCTAAAATGATAGTGTCCTTCAAACACCAGCTGTGTGTCCAACATAAACAAGAAAGCTTTCTCTATGGGAATCTACTATTTTCATCACTAACAAGATCATCATCGTAGCTGCAAAACAAGCCTTGGTTATTTAAAAAGTCAGCATTGATATATTTGAGCTGTTCTTGGCAGACCATAGCTTTTGCAGCATTTGGCTTCCTCGATTATAGGCATGAAAATTAATGATCTGTCGGCAGACATGCCCAAGTTCTAATGAAGCCCTTGTCAGGTGCGAGCGTAGTCAGGTGTGAGAAACTGCCTTCCCTCCATCCATACTTAAAGCTCACTTCTTTTTTTTTCTCTCCTTGCACAAATTTAATTAAGTGCGAATGAAAATTTAATTACTGCTATAGACCAATTGTGCATTTGTGATCAAATAAAGGAGCTTTTGTAAGGTTTATAGCCTCCTGCTATACAGGAAAGAGGGATAAATGTTAGGCAAGCCAAGGCAGGAATTCAAATACAATTTTAATTATTTTTGCTTTTGTCTGACAAGATTTGTGTGCATTTTTCAGCTTCTTACTTTAAAAAAAAACATATTCAAGGGATGAGAAGACAGTAGCAGGCGAGTAGGCCAGATGCATTAAAGAGCTCAAGCATCCTTTACAATCTTTCAAAAAAAAAAAACCCCAGCTATCTCACTCAGTACAAAGTCTCTGCCAAGCTTTAAAAATTAACTAGTAAAATGAATAGCAAAAATATAGGCTTTGCTCTTTTCCTTCTTCTCATTCTCTCTGCCTTCATCAGTAGGCAAAGTTCCTGCAAAGAAAGGAAACACGGTAATCAACATTTCTGTTTTGATCTGAAAATATGCAATTTCAAAAACGCTTATACATACATTCATCTTTTCATTTCTTTTCTACTTGAAAATTATGATAAGTTAATACTTAAAATGCCTCCTATATAAGAATATAAAACTGAATTTTTTTGTGATGAACTGAATTATGGAATTTTAAAAAAACACTTCAAAGAAAGCAAGCAATGCCAACTTCTGGGTGAGGAAAATGGCAAACTAAACATCTCTGAAAGAGAAGGGACCAGGGGTGAAATCCAGCAGGTTCTGACAGGTTCTGGAGAACCGGTAGTGGAAATTTTGAGTAGTTCAGAGAATCGGCAAATACCACCTCTGGCTAACCCCAGAGTGGGGTAGGAATGGGGATTTTGCAGTATTCTTCCCCTGCTACGCCCACCAAGCCATGCCCACCAAGCCACACCACACCCAACAAGCCATGCCTACAGAACCGGTAGTAAAAAAAATTGGATTTCACAACTGGATGAGACAATGACAACTGACAGATCAGTGGCAAGCTCAATCCCCAGCAGAACTCTTCCAGACAAGGAGAAGACAAAATGAGACTGTAGGACAGTATTTACCTTGAAGGTTTGGAAGTTGTGATGGTGCTAGAAAAATAATTTTATGACCCATTTATGGACTTTCATGGCACATTTAAGACTTTCATGGCACCCCACAATCCCGTGATCACCATTACAATCCTCTGTTTTCTAATATTTTTAATAAAATACTCATACTTTTTCTTCTTGCAATCATGAAGCAAACTTATTTTTTTTTCAGTTCTTTCCTATTGTATGTCTGTCCCCCCCCCAAAAAAATCTACTCTATTACACTATTATCTAGTAAATAATTTTCTGTCACCCTAACTCAGAACTTCCCTCCCCCCTGTGTATCCTTCATTAATTCTTTCAGTCATCCAAGATAAACAATCAAATCAATCATGCTTCTATATCAATTCATCTGCAATGTACAAACATTAATAGACTTCACTTTAATTCATATTTTCAAAATAAAACATTTTTCTAAACAAAAACTCACTGTTCCTGTTGCTCATATCCCAGGAAGTAGGATCACATTTTTTTCAGGAAAGGCGAAGTTATTTAAAAAAATACAAAAATGGTGTTATTTTGCCTTTCTGATCATAATAATAAAATGCATAAAGGAAAACATGTGCCTGCCTTTCCCATGCAGTTATTTTATCTCTTAAGAGTTTTGTCTTCCTTCAACCGCTGGGTGCTAAACATCTTAAAACTAATTTGATTCAGCTGGGCAAGTACTATTAGATCATCTGTCAGAAGCCGACTCAAAAAGCTGAAGCTTTCAGTATTCCCATCCATCATTTTAAAAACAAAAGTACTTTTCCATTTTTTTTAAAGCTACAAATGATTCATTTAAAAGTACATTTGTCTTTAAAATGTTCCATTAACATTTTATTACTCCATTACAAATCCACTGCTAATTATATGAAAGAAACTTATTAAAACATCAATTGTTAACAAAATATCTACTTCCGTGCAGCTCTTTTAGGTAAGTGGAAAGAGAGAGAGCGTAGGATTAATAATACTTTGATATTGAATTAGGCAGGATTCAGGATTCAAAAAGATAGCTTTGGTTCCTGCTGAAAATTTCTCAATATTATAACCATGAATCTGCTGGATTTATGTCAGGATTGCTGGAGTTGCCTGATTAGCTAATGTCATTTTTTCATTTTATATTTATTTTTATTAGAATTTTTAATACAATAAAATAGAAAAATGTAATAGAAAAATAGGAAAAAGGATAAGATGGAAAATAAGGAAAAGGAAAAAAGAAGTGAAAAGAAGTATAGAATTATGACTTCCATCTTTCTTTCTATTGAGTAGTTGTCATCTGATTTTTTTCCTTTTCCTTTTTAACCATTTAAAACCCTAAATCCATAAATCATCAATTCAGTCTTTTCTCCTTTCAATAAAAAGTCCATAAAAGGTTTCCAGTCTTTTAAAAAGTCTTTTAACATTTTTGTCCCGACCTGGTCAATTTTGCCAATTCTGCAAGCTTTGTCACTTTTATAATCCAATCTTCTACTCTGGGAATTAGCTCATATCCTTATCACATATTCTTCCTAAAGTATTACACCGTCATAATGTAAATCCAATCCATGTGGACTTCCACATTTTGTGCACCAAATCAAATAGGATATATGTCCACTACTGTGCTAGATGACTGTGCTAAAGAAAACCCATAATAATAACACTGCTTCTGCACCAAATATGGCTGCCAGATAGATGTACAATTTCTCTTATAGAAATGTATGTATAAATGTGTATAAAAGTCCAAAAGGCTTTATTTCCATTCTGCAACCCACTCTATTTCTTTAGCAGGGATGTCAAACTCAATTTCATTAAGGGCTGCATCAGGGTTGTGCTTGACCTCAAAGAGTCTGGGTGTGGCCTGGGTTCGTGGGGCCAGCTTGACATCACTCGTCAAGGCTCTGTTTTTGGCCTGAAGATCTCTGCCAGCAAAAACAGAAATTGTGGGACTGCACGCGGCCTGCCAGGCCTCCGTTTTTATTGGCAGAGTGTTGCGAGGCTGTCGCAGCTGAAAATAAAGCCCGGGCGGGCTGCGTGTGGCCTCACTGAGCTCCATTTTCACTGGCAGAAGGCTGCAGGAGGCCGTTGTGGCCTAAAACGGAGTTTGGGAGAGCCGCACAGAGTCACCATGGGCCAGTCCTTTGCGATTTCCAGGGTGGCCTCGTGGGCCATATCTAAGCACCCCACAAGTCGGATCCAGCTCCTGGGCCTTGAGTTTGACGCGCCTGTTCTATAGGTTCCAATCAAAAAGACTAATCTATTGAAGACCTCTTATTTCAGAAATGAGAGTACAGGTAGTTCTCACTTACTGAAGATAAATTGAAAATAAAACTTTTTTGTTAAGCAACATAAGGTTGTAAGACATAACATCACATGATTGCACTGATTTATAAAGGCATTTCCGATAGTCACAGTTGCTGTCATAGAATGGAATAGAATTCTTTATTGGCCACGTGTAATTAGACACACAAGGAATTTTTCTTAGGTATATATGGTCTCAATGTACATAAGGAGAATAAAATACATTCATCAAGAATAAAAAGATACAACACTTAGTGATAGTCAAGGTTACTAATAAGCTATCAAATCATACTAGGAAACAAATAAAAACAATATAATTGAAAGATACAAGCAACATGGTTATAGTAATAAGTGGGAAGAGATTGATACTAGTAAGGAAGAGAAGAATAATACAACCTTAGTAAATTACTTGACAGTGTTGTGGGAATTAGTTATTAAGCAGAGTGATGGCATTGAGGAAAAAACTGTCCTTGTGTCTAGTTGTTTTGGTATGCAGTGCCCTATAGTGTCTTTTTAGGGTAGAAGTTGAAACAATTCATGTCCAGGATGTGAGGAGTCTGTAGATATTTTCACAGCTTTCTTTTTGACTCGTGCAGTATACAGATCCACAATGGAAGGCAGGTTGGTAGCAATTGTTTTTTCTGCAGTTCTAATTATCCGTTGAAGCAGCGGTGAAATCCACTTACCTTCGCTACTGGTTTGGGAATGGGAGCATGCGCAGAGGGTAAAAAATGGGACGCAATGATGTCCCGGTGGGTGGGCAGAGCCTCCCGACACCGGTGCTACCGGTTCGCATGAGCCAGATAGATCTGGCCAGATTTCACCACTGCATTGAAGTCTGTGTTTGTCTTGTTTGGTTGCAGAGCCAAACCAGACAGTTATGGAGGTGCAGATGACAAACTCAATAATTCCTCTGTAGAACTGAATCAGCAACTCTTTGGGCAGTTTGAGCTTCCTGAGTTTGCGCAGGAAGAACATTCTTTGTTGAGCTTTTTTGATGATGTTTTTAATGTTACTGTAGGTGTCCATTTTAAGTCTTGAGATGTTAGGTGTCTAGAAACCTGAAGGACTCTATTGTTGATACTGTGTTGTCTAGTATTGTAAGAGGTGGTAGTATAGGATGGTTTCTTTTAACATCCACCACCATTTCTATGGTTTTGAGTGTTCAAGATTGTTCTGGTTGCACCACAAGGTTAGTTGTTCAACACCCCTGTCTGCATACAGATTCATTGCTGTCTTGAATGAGACCAATAACTGTTGTATCATCTGCAAACTTCAGTATTTTAACAGAGGGATCTTTTGAGATACAGTCATTGGTGTATAGAGAGAAGAGAAATGGAGAGGGCACACAGCCCTGGGTGGCTCCTGTTCTAATTGTGCAGGTATCTGATGTGATTTTGCCTAGCTTCACCTGCTGCTTCCTGTCTGTTAGGAGGCTTATGGTCCATTTACAAGTGTTGTCAAGCTAGCTGATTTACTTTAATTAGAAGAATATCTAGAATGATGGTATTGAAGGCTGAGCTGAAGTCTACAAAGAGGACCCTTGCATAGGTCTTTGAAGAGTCAAGATGTTGTAGGATGTAGTGCAGAGTCATATTAACAGCATCATCTGTCAATCTATTTGCTCGGTAGGCAAATTGCAAGGGGTCTAACTGCAGATCCGTGATTGTTCTCAGATGGCCGAGCACTAGTCTTTCAAAGGTCTTCATAACTACAGATGTTAGAGCAACCGGTCTGAAGTCATTCAGTTCCTTGATGGAGGGTTTCTTCGGCACTGGGATTATAGTAGAGCATTTGAAGCAGGAAGGAACATAGCACGTCTCTAGTGATTTATTAAAGATGCGGGTGAAGATGGGGGCCAGTTAGTCAGCACAAGTTTTTAAGCAAGAAGGAGTTATTTTGTCTGGACATGGTGTTTTTCCTGGCTTTTGTCTATGAAATAGGCTTTGCACCTCATTCTTTGTAATCACTAGCGGTGGTCGGCCCAATGAGATAGGGTAGGTTGTGGGAGGTTTAGCTGTTGTTGGTGTGTCTGAGATGGGGATTGTGGAGATGGTTGGTAATAGTTTACTCTCAAACCTGCAGTAAAACACATTCAGGTCATCTGCCAATTGTTGATTTCCTTCAGCTTGGGAAGAAGGTTTGCTGTAACCGGTGATATTTTTAAGAGTTTTCCACATGTTTGTTGGTTCATTTGTTGAGAACTGATTCCTTAGCTTTTCAGAATAGCTTCTTTTTGCTGCTCTGATCTCCCTTGTTAATATGTTTCTGGCCTGATTGTACAGCATTCTATCACCTTTTCTGTATGCTTCCTCTTTGGAACAACGTAGTTGCTTAAGTTTAGCTGTGAACCAAGGTTTATTGTAACTGTATATTTGCAGGTTTCTGGTCGGCATACAGAGGTCTTCACAAAAACTGACATATGATGTTACAATATCTTTGAGTTCATCCAAGTCTGCAGAGGTATCTTCAATTAGGCAACTCTTGCATGACTGCAATATCTTGCAGTCATATGATGACCATTTATGACTCCTGCCAACTTTCCCATTGACTTTGTTTGCTAAAGCCAGTAATGAGAATCAAACATTTTCATCTCATGACCATAGAATGATGCAATGTTGTAATTGCAACATTGGTCACCAAGCCACCAAATAGCGATCACATGACTACAGAAGAGCTGCAACAGCTGCATTTATGAGGACCCGGCATAAGTACTTTTCATTTAGCAGCATCATAACGTTGAATGGTCCCTGAACAAGTGTTTATTAATCAAGGGCCACCTGTATAGCCCTTTTTCCCCCTCAAAACAATTTCACATGGGCTATTCAGTTTGATCCATAATTATTTTTGTTGGCTGTGTTTCTTATATTGCACTAATCCAAAAAAAATGTCCTTGTTCAGGATATGAAACTTCATTTAGCAGATTATATAAACCCATTTAGTCTGGTTCATAAACTATGGTTTAAGACTTATATTCTATTGATTACATGCTAACAAGTCCTTACCAATTCTTAACAACCATATAGTTAGATTTTCTCCATGATGTCCTGTCTCTAACCTGATCTTTCAATTTTATTGGCACTGCCACTGTAACTGAGCCCATTCACTTGGCTGCTGGTCTTTCTGCCTTCCTTCCTTCCTTCCTTCCTTCCTTCCTTCCTTCCTTCCTTCCT
>WNWU01000011.1:21475566-21488143 GCA_012654045.1 Ptyas mucosa | reverse complement strand
CCTTCCTTCCTTCCTTCCTTCCTTCCTTCCTTCCTTCCTTCCTTCCTTCCTTCCTTCCTTCCTTCCCTCCCTTCCTCCCTCCCTCCCTCCCTCTCTCTATCTCTCTCTCTTTCCATCTATATCTATCCACAATATAGCTATACATCTAGGGGTGGGTTCTCCTTAACTTTACTACTGGTTTGCAACGGAATCACGCCTTGCTTCTGCGCATGCGCAGATCGCCAATGATGACATCCAGGGCAGTGGGTGGGGGCTCCTGACGGTTTTACTACCAGTTCTTGTGAATCGGTCTGAACTGGGGGCAACCCACCAGTGTATACATCTTTCCCAGCATTAGAGCTGTCTCCAGACAAATAGGTCTTCACATAATGTGTCCAAACTGGGATAATTTGAGCCTGTTATATGAATCCAGCTAATTTTGTTGAACCCAGCCAGCCATAGTTAAGCAAATCATGTTCTAGTACAATATATGGAGCCATGACCTGAGATTAGAAACCCTCAAATAAATAGAGATTATATTAGATCCTGTTTCTATCACATAAAGCTGCTGGTGACTACATGGATGTATTCATATTGCCTTCTTGGCAACAAAACTGTGGGGTTAGCCATTGTCTTTCTGTTAGCCATTGCCTTTCTTTCCCCAAAGTGGCAACATAATGTATATTCCTGGAATATCCTGCTGTCTCTGGGATTTCCTGGATTTCCTATATGAATGTCCCAAAGGTGCTTTTTCAAGAGGCAACTGGACTTTCTGGTTTTTCTTTTCTTTGGAGACGTTTCGCTTCTCATCCAAGAAGCTTCTTCAGCTCTGAGAAGCGAATCGTCTTCAAAGAAAAGAAAAACCAGAAAGTCCAGTTGCCTCTTGAAAAAGCACCTTTGGGACAACCATGACCTGGATGACTGAGAATCTCCATAGACATTCCTATCTAACTCTAACCATGTCTGATTTTGTTTAGCTTTCTCCAAACCATCTGAGGTCAAGCGGGTGCCGCCACCTGTTATGACATTAAACTGGTAAATCTTATTTATTTCAATAGAGTTAAGTTTGGATTGAAACCATTGTGCTGGAGAGCTTCCTTGCTACTCTCATAGGTCTTATTTAAATAAATAAATGATAAAATAGTAAAAGCAGATCAAACTGGGCAGCTACCGATGGATGCATCAGTCAATATTGACATGAAATCTTGACTGAGCATTGGAATTCTGCAGGCTGTTCAGACTTCCAGTTCTTTATAAAAGATATTACTGAACAGGGAAGTCGGAACCATTGGTTATACAAGCCAATTAAATGCCCGTAGCTCTGTACAGAAAGATAGGATTTCTAGAAACAACCTGATGCTCAGTGACAGACATTGTCTCTCACAAGCAGAGAAAAATGGATCCCAAGCACCACTAGCCAAATCTTTTTTAGAACATTTTCCTCTTGCCAGTATGCATAAATCTTGCTATGCCTTTAAGCCATGCTCAGCTACCCTTAATATCAAATGTTTTTCTCACTTTCGGGCCTCTTTGCCCATGCATCAAATAAATTGTAAGAGACAAGCTAAAATCTGATTGCCTCCAGAAATATTTTCCTATAATGTTATAAAATGGTATTTGAAAGCTTTAAAAAAAAAGGCTATGTGTAAGCCTCTTCTCTTAGTTTTTGACTAACATGCATAGCTACATTATTCTACAGCACCATCTTGTTTAGAGTAAGGGTATATAAATTAAACCTTCCAATGTTTATGTTCAGTTTTCCCAAAGCTGAAAGATCCAATTAAATTATAATTGTCCCAGTGTTTAATATGATCTATGAACTCAAAGTACCTTTCTTGGGATTGATTCACCTAGAACTGGATATCATAAGACACATAGATTTCTGCAATGAAAAGCTGTGGATTTTAGTTTCAGAAGGCAAAGAATTACTAGGAGGAAAAAGTTCTAAAAATATAGGTGTGCAAAGTAGCAGTCAACTCCACACATTCCGTGACAAATCCTGCTTCTGCATTTGCTAATTTGTGAAAGAATTAAGACTCTTGATTAAAGCACCTCTTTCGCACCCTTGCCTTTAGCCAGGCAACTTGATAGTCAAAGAACCTTTATTTGTTTATGAAACAGATTTATGCAGCCACCCAACTCAGACTCAGTGATGCAAACCCATTCAAAATGTCCTCTAGCATTGTGTTTAATGAACACATAAGATCCTAGCAAACCTTATGCATCCCCCAGAACAGCATCACTTTAAAAAGTAATCTGTCCATTCAGTATTTTTATCACACAGGAGCTTTTGTACAAAAAGGAGTTCCCAGGGTGGTTGTGAACTTCGAATGTGTCTCCAGTTCATGGAATGTGAACAGGTTTATTACTATGACTGTGGAATTGAAACCCACGATACTACTGAATTGTGATTAAGGTAGGAAACTAGGATAGGGGAGTTTAAGGTCATCATAAATCATGGAGACTCATTGGTTGACTTTAGGATAATCAGATCTCAAGCCATTTATTAAAGAAAAGAAACTGCCCTGTAAAGCACCATAGTACTACTGTTTTTAACAATATATGCTTCTTATTGTATTAATGTTATTATATTATTGTGCTATAATATTATTAATATGATGGAGATGAATTATCACAACATAGATGTGTAATATGACGATCTAAACATAACTGTACCCAGAACACACACTGTTTGATGAAAATTGAATGTTATATAAATAAAACAAATAAAACATGGGAAAAAATATATGTTTTAGCAAATCGTTATCTACCAAACTTAGTTAGTGTTCCTATAGACCAGGGGTGTCAAATTCAAGGCCCGGGGGCTGGATTTGGCCCACGGGGTGCTTAGATCTGGCCCATGGGACCACCCTGGAAACAACGGACAGGCCCACAGTGCTTTGTCAGAGAAAATGGAGCTCACCAGGGCTGTGGGCAGCACTCCGAAGCTCCATTTTCAGTGGCAGAGGGTTGCAGAGGTTGTCACAGCCGAAAATGGAGCCCATTTTTGCTGGCAGAGCACTCGGGCCACCACCGGCACCCCCGACATGAGTGACATCATGCTGGCCATGCCCACCCTGGCCACCCTGGCCACCCTGGCCCCCGGAGGTCAAATACAACCCTGATGCGGCCCTCAATGGAATCCAGTTTGACACCCCTGCTGTAGACCAAAGGTTGAATGGACCTGCTTTGTTGCAGACACTATGTAAAGCCTGGAAAACAATGTAATATTGAATGCTGAGAACACACGGAAAGTGAAACGGTTACCAGGTTAGCATGCTAGAATTTGAAGATGATTTTTCTGCAAAACGTGGATGGGAAGTTGTCAGAAAAATCTCAGAAAAGTATGCTACACTGTGAAGTTTTTTTTAAAAAAAAAAAACATCCTGGAAAAGAATGGAAGAATAAAACTTTATTACAGTCATCGACCAGCAATAGACATACAACGAATTAAAATTGCTTCTGACATTAATTGTGAATAACATCTCTGTTATAAAAATACATTATCTCAATCCTAATTGACATGCTTGAAAGTATGTGGGTAAATGTATCATTGTAGATCTTAAAATATTGGCACCAGTTGCTATTATAATTCGGTAACCAATTTTTTTCTTGTGGATATTGCAGCGACACAAAATTTTGCCACTGCACGCGTGATAGCCGGATTAGAGTCTTGGAGGAGAAAGCCTATATAAAAGTCCTCTGTCCTCCCTGGCAATCTCTCTAGTAAGGGGAGAATGTATATTGACCTACATACTCTGTATAACTCAGGGGTTCCCAAACTTGGCAGCTTTAAGACTTGTGGACTTTGACTCCCAGAATTCTCCAGCCAGCTATGCTGGCTGGAGAATTCTGGGAGTCAAAGTCCACAAGTCTTAAAGCTGCCAAGTTTGGGAACCCCTGGTATAACTCATAGTAAAACATGTGAGATATCTTCGACTTCTCCCTTTCCACATATACATACACGTTCTGCTATCGGTGTTCTCTTGTACCTGCCCTGGAGAAGTGCTGAGGGAATAATACTAAATCTGGCTCTGAAGAAAGCTATTCTTTGTTTTGGGAAGATCAGATCGTCCTGGAAAAGACAATGCAGTGCTTCCATATAATTGATGAAAAAAACTACCTGGATATGTGAGTGAAGCTTGACAGCTAGCCGATTGTACCTTTACCTAGATCTTTTTACACAACAAAACAAAGAAAAATACTGTGTATCACATTGCATTTAATGGAGTGTGTGTCAAGATGGCAGACCAAGCGTTGTGATGCAAGCCCCATTGTTTGAGACACGTGCACGATGTCAACACATATATACAAATGTGGGACTCGAATCACAACATTCTATTCCAATTTGTCTCAACCTTGGCAACTTCAAGACCTGTGGACCTCAATTCCCAGAATCCCTGGAGTTAAAGTCCACACCTGTTAAAATAGCTAAAATTGGGAACCCCTGCTGCGTTCAGTATATTGCGAATGACACCACCCCGCCTTGGATGCTGCTTGATTGACCTAAACTGGTTTCCTGCCATAGCTGCCAAAAATGGTATATTAGTAATAGCAGGGAGAGCACTTGTAACTGTAATGTAACGAGCAGTGAATTTGACTGAAGAACTATTATCTGCCATTGAAAATCATGTTGAGCTATATGTCAAGGGTCTGACTTCATATAAGGCAATGCTCTCGGTTCCTAATTAAATGCACTGAATTAGAACAAGCACTGCCATGGACTCAGCATTACACACACCATCAGCAATGTTAAGGTTGCAGCCTGGAAGAATGAGAACAGTGATTGAATATTATACTACTGTAGACTGGGTGGTTATTGTGACGTGGTTAATAGGAGCTTTAATAATGAACGAAAGCAAATTGAACAACAGATAGAGACCAAAACTTTTCTTTCCCTGGGTTAATATTGCTCCACACACCAGCAATATATAAGATGCCAAGCTTGTGTACTCCTGCCACATGTTTTATTCATCTGGGTTTTTTGCCCTTGGGAGAAAACAAGCAATCCTTTTGTATATTAAACCTTTCTTTTTATATTTGAGCTTGTCTGGGAAAATAGTATACTGTGTGTCTTCTTATTTGGTCAGAGATGGGCTCTGCCCTGCCCACTCTTCTTATTCTTCCTGGCAATTTACAGAACAAAAGCCTATGAACTTTACAATATGTTCAGTCTGCCTCCAATATTGCTTTCAGAGCTGTCTAATGACATGCAGTACTATTTTTTTTTCCTCGTGCAATTTCACATCACTCCTAATGATGGCTTCCCTGCCTGAGATTAAGTTATTCCTTCCCACATTGAAAGTACTTTGCTTGCTTCAAGTGAAAGAACCCTCTACGGATGCGGCAGAAGGCAGTTTCAGAATGCTATTCGTTCTTGGAGTGTTGCTATTCTTTGCCAACTCGGCCATGGCTTCTTCTGATGATCCAGGGCAAGGCTCTGCCCTTCATTCTCAATTCCCCACTGAACTGGGGAAATAATATTCTTTACACAGGCAAGGGAGATAAGGATTGTAATGTGAATGCTTAAGCCAAATCCAGCATTTGAAACATATGGAGGAGAAAAAAAAGGTTGAGAAAAAAAATGATTTTCCTACTTTTTTCTTGAAGCTGAGGTCTACGGACAATGGGTTCTGTGGAATGAATTAGAAAGGGGAGAGGGAGGTATTCAATCACCAAAGGCCAGCTTCAACTTGGGGGTTTAATATATGCTGTGGGTAGAATAAGCAATAGAGTTAAAGTGGAATCTGAAGTCTTTGTTTTGACACATATATATGTGTTTCATGAAGGCAGACCCATAATCTCACAGACCCAACACATAAGAGAAAAGGAATAGGGAGGGGTAGGAATGCTACCAAAATTAGATACCGTGAAAATATACATTTTTTCTTCTAGGCATGATCATGTGGAGTAATTGTTGAAGAGTCAGTTCTGGGAAGGGTGACTGATCCCAGCAAGAATGGTAGGAGAAGGAAATGACTTGTTTTCTTTTTTTTTTTTTTAAATTTGATTTATATGCCGCCCTTCTCCGGAGACTCAGGGCGGCTTACAAAGTGTTAAGCAATAGCCTTCATACTTTTGTATATTTATACAAAGTCAGCTTATTGCCCCCACAAACTGGGTCCTCATTTAACCTACCTTAGAAAGGATGGAAGGCTGAGTCAACCTTGAGCCTGGTGAGATTCGAATTTACAGTAATTGCAGACAGCTGGTTTAAATCACTATGCTTTTAGTCTGCTGAGCTAAACCAGGCTCCTTTTGTCTCTTCTTCAGAATGAAAGCTGCTAAATTCTCATGTATTGGCTTGCAATTTTCTTACAAGCGATCTTGACAAACATCATCTTGGAGATAGCACTACAAATTCTCTATATATATTTTGTTGTTGTTGTTAGTTGCGAAGTTGTGTCCGACCTATCACGACCCCATGGACAACATTCCTCCAGGCCTTCCTGTCTTCTACCACAAATTCTATATTAGAGATTTCCAAATGTCCCATTTCCAAAAGCATCCTCTAGAAAGGAAAATCACATAAAAAACATACGTTTGAAACACGAGAATCTTGGAAGAATGGAAAACAGAAGCCATTTTTTTGCTATTTGAGGCAGAGCAGAAAGTTTAATTGAATTCTACTCAGTGTTGATCATGCAATATTATTTTGAGAACTGCAGAGAGAAAGGGTGTGCAATCTCCAGGCCCAGATTCTCATACATTCTTCTCAACATGCCTTTTGGAAACTGAAAGCATAGTTTTCTGCTATTTACTGTGGAAAGTAGTTTAATTTGTTGGTGGAAACCATAACATTTACTTAATATCAAGAACTCCCCAGTATATACTTGTATCTCTGATGTGACCCTTCCCACTTTATGGACTTCAGCGCCCCTCTCAATAAAAAAAATACAGTTTGGCCCTGAGTCAGTATCTCAGGAGGCTTCGTTATTTTGGTTAATCATAGGATGCACATAGGTTGGATTTTATTAATTCAACTCTATTGCATTATTTGGTACAACAATTTTTTAATCCTACCAGGAGGACTCCAGAAATACAAGCTGTGTGTTTTTCATATAGTACTTTCAGATAACTAAATCTAAGAGAAATAATTTGTAGCTGACTTTAATGCCAAACAGAATGTGAAATACTTTGAATTTAAATAGACAGATGATCTACTGAGAGTCCATTTAGGGCAATCAATTGGATCTATTCATGAGTTAATAATAAGTTAGTCTATTGAACCTGTCCCAATAATGAATCAAATTTGGATCCCATTCAGTCACATTTTAAAATAATTGTTAATAGAAAGCTAATTCAATGTCGTAAATCCTCATATTTCAAAGCTAAGACCTCATTTTTCAAATTCTATATTATACTCTAGACATAACAGTCTAAAGACAGATGAGAAATATAGGCTTCAGATTAAACCTCTTGGTCTCAGTAGCCATCACTCTGCCTTAACGTGGAGAAATTATTTTGTGATATTTCCATAGGATTCTGCTTTTGAATGCCAAGCCAAGATCCTGCCTGCTTGTTAATATCACTGGTTATGGCAATCTTGCTTAAGATTAAACGTTCATGGTTACATTGAAAATTTCTTTGTTCCACAGAGAACTTTAGGTTGAGATTGCTTTTTTATTTATCTATTTATTTTCCTGAGCATCTGCCCTAAAATGTTGGCTTCTATGTCTTCCAGACTACTACAGTCCATTAATCCTACAGCAGTATCTACTTTTTACAGGAATAACATCTATCTAGTGAGACTTGCGTACCTCATGATTCCTTGGAGATGCACCTTTAAATTTAATCAGGAATGATAAGACTTTTGTCTGGTCACTAATGACCACCATCAGGACACTCTATCTCCAAAAGTACAAATGGATCTTACCCTACAAGTATTTTAAAAATGGACAGCACAACATATTTCCAGCAGGAGCCAGCCCTTACCTTAGATGAATGGTTCTTTAATACACTAGGGTTTTTGTTGACTTCTATTATTTATATATCTTTCCTTCCTTCCTTCCTTCCTTCCTTCCTTCCTTCCTTCCTTCCTCCCTCCCTCCCTCCCTCCCTCTCTCCCTCTTTCTTTCTTTCTTTCTTTCTTTCTTTCTTTCTTTCTTTCTTTCTCTCTTTACATTGTTGTACAATGCCAGACTTCACTGGAATGGGGCAGACTGTAAATACTGCACACTGGGCAGCAAATATTTTCCAGTGCTTTTGATCCTTCATGGCATCTTTGGCATCATCCCAAGGAACATTAATAATCTTAACATCTTCCTTTAAGTGTTTGTCATCAGGTTTTCCAAGGCTAGCCTCATTTTCTCTTTCTTCCAAGAGGTACCCAATATAATGCAATTTTTGGATGCAAGTCTTCAGGCTTACATAAGATATGGCCAACAAGCCACATTCAACATTCATTCCTAGTTCTCAATTGATCTAAATCTGACCTTTGTAGTACCTTTTCCGTAGTGATGTGGTCATGATATGAGACACGGAGGATTCTTCTGAAGAACATTTTTGGAAAACATTCAACCATTTAACCATCTTGGTGTCAACCCTCAAGCTGACCTGGCTGTGGCTGTTTTCTTTTCTGTAGCTTTTTCTATAGGGATTTTTCTTCACATGGCTTCAGGCGTGACACAGCCTGGAGCTGTGTGTAGAGATAACTGGGGTTTTGTAGTAAAAAAAAAAATAGTTCTTTTCTGAGCCAAGGACATTCCAACTGCTGGCTGGCCAGAAGAGGAGGAGAAAAGTAACCAGGCAACCAGCCAGCAGCCAGATTGGACAATGTGACTTATTGTTTGAGAGAACAGGAAACTTTCACTTTTTAATGAGGTGGAAAACACGGGAACTCTCAGAGTTGGTTTTCCACCAGTCTGTGCCAATATGATATCTCCAAATAAAATTGTTCTTTGAGAACTCAAACTGCCTTGGAATTCTGTTTGCAATGGGTGTATTACTTAGAACCCTGACACTCAGTTATACACTTCCATGTTTCACAAGTATGTATTGAAGTTTTATCCTTGTAGTAATACTTATGGCTGCCGTAGATCAAATTGGGTGGATGCGTTGAAACATGGCCACTGCCATTTCAATTTGATAGTTAACATTCTTATCTGTACCTCCATCAATAGACATAATGCTACCAAGATAAGTAAATTGTTAGACTTGTTCTACAGCCTGGTCATCTGACTGTTACAGGCATATTATCCTGAGCAATTTTGAGTTTCATAAAGTTGGTCTACTCAAAATTTATATGTAAGCCGATCTTGTTGGCCTGATTAGCTAAACTGGTGGTCATTTTTTGCACTCACCCCTCTATTTCACCAAACAATGCAATCACATATTTTTTATTATACCTTTTCATATTTGTCTCATCATTTGCTTTTTACATGTTGGGTATCCCTCTTTCCCTCTGCTTTGCTTCTGGAAGATGCTTCCCTTTTTCATTAGTACTACAGACCCCAAACTTTAATCTACCGTAGGTATATGCTCATCTGCTGAAAATGTTGTATTTAGCAGTGTGAGTCAAAAGCCGTCACTGTCAGGCAGATAAAGTAGCAAAAGCATAGCTTTAAAAAATATATGTTATTAACTAGATGGTAGCCCTGATTCTTTTCTAGAGCTTTTTTGCTAAGGTGATAAATTATATTTTATGATTAATTACAGTAATTATATTTTAAGTAAATAGCTGCCATAGAAAAACCTCTGAAATTCAGCTATTAATTTTGTTTTAATGATACTTGCTTTAAATGCACATTATTCATATTTTTTTCCTGCAAAATAATAAAAAAAACAGGCATAGTATTTCATATTTCATTCGTTTTTTGATCAAGAGGATCCATGTAATTCCATTAAGCAGAAAGTTTTTCTCCTGAAACTCAGAAAACCAAAGGACGGAGAGAAAGGAGGGGAAGGGAGGGAGGGAGGAGAAGGAAGGAAGGAAGGAAGGAAGGAAGGAAGGAAGGAAGGGAGGGAGGGAGGGAGGGAGGGAGGAAAGAAGGAAGGAAGGAAGGAAGGAGAGAGAGAAAGAAAGAGAGAGAGAGAAAGAAGAAAGAGAAAGAAAGAAAAAGAAAGAAAGAGAGAGAGAGAGAGAGAGAGAGAGAGAGAGAGAGAGAGAGAAAGAATCCTCGCTCAAACAGTAGAACTATAATTTTTATGATATTTCACTGGTGTAGACAATAAGGCCTACAAGATATTAAGCCAAAAGACCACTTTAAATCTGACAGCAAAATGGTCACTTTTGCTGATTTGACAGATTCTTCAAAAGATATTATCTTGATCCTTAAATCCCCATCCCCATCCCAAAATTACTACATCACTTTAAAAAAAAAAGCAAAATTTTTCAGCCCTCTATGTCCTCAGAAATGTTAAGTGCAAATCCATGACCAAGAAATATTGCTTAACTTGATGTTAAACAATTAGATAAACTCTTCAAACAGCAGTAGGTAAACATCGTTTCACACAAAGTAACTATCACTTGAAGTTTATCCAAAATCATATTTGTTTTGGTATTTCATCTCATGGCAAGCGCTATTCACATGAGTTAAGAGTATGAGTTCAAAGATAGTTATCAGAAAAACAAGAACATCAAGCAAAAGATGAAGGCAAGGCCATCTTCAGGCCCTCCTGAGCTCCATTTTTGCTGGCAGAGGGTTGCAAGAGGCTGTCACAGCCAAAAATGGAGCTCACCCTCCCGAACTCCGTTTTCACCGGCAGAGGCACCACAGGACAGTCCTTCACTGTTTCCAGGGCAGCCTCGCAGGCCAGATCTAAGCACCCTGTGGGCAGGATCTGGCCCGCAGGCCTTGAGTTTGACACCCCTGCTTTAAACCATCCTATGTTTAGATTTACTGTTTTTCAAGACATAGCACAACCATCCACTTCTACACACAATGTTCCTTGAGGTTACTTTATCAATATATTACAAGCTGATCTCAGTTCCCTCATGCATGCATTGGATCACAGCCAAAAATAACCTCAATTTTCAATTGTTAAAGAGCTATTAAATCATTTCCTCACAAGAAACTATGGTAGTTTTTTTTTTGTTTTTTGCTGAGGATCTTGAACCAACTGCATTGAACTCTTAGTAAGCTGTATTATCATAACCTTTCCAAGAAACAATGCAAGAGAATTTGGAAATATAATATTACCCTGTTTCCTGTCAAAGGCAAAGACGGAATGGAAAAATGCAGTTTGAAAGAAAAACAAAGACATTCTACCTAGCAAGAACAGCAAAGCAAACCTTTTGTGCTGATAATGTATTTCAAATTTGAATGCTTCTGCTCATAATCATAAAGTTTTGCCCCAGGACTGAGTATGTGTTTTGCATGTAGATAATAAGCATCATTTCAAACTCAAAAGTTATCAACTGGCCTGAGTGGGAGGGGAAAAAAATCTGCTTAAAATTTTGGAATAACTGTTGCTAAACTAAATTGTTTTCATCCAACTATTCTATTTGTTTTCATAGTGTGTGATGTGGGGGGGGGATTTTGACTTGGATAAGGCTATAAGAGATGCAGCACTTTTTATTTTAAAAAAATGTTCTTTAGGCTATTGGGGGAGAGCCTTCTCTGTGGGGGCACCCACTATTTGGAACGAGCTCCCCCCGGAGTTACGGAGGATCCCGGATCTTCGTGCCTTCCACTGTGAGCTAAAAACTTTCCGCCATGAGCTAAAAACTTTCCTGGCCTAATTTTTCCCTTTTCCTCTTCTTTTGTAAAAATAATTTAAAAATTTTAAATTGTAAATATTTTAATCTTTGTGGTTTTAATATTTTATAATTGGGATTTTAAATAATTGGGGCCATTGTTTAATTTGGTTTTATTTGGCTTTTAAATTTTGTATGTATGTTTTTTACTTTTGGCTGTTCACCGCCCTGAGTCCCCTCAGGGAGAAGGGTGGTATTTAAATCTAAATAAATAAATAAATAAATAAATAAATAAATAAATAAATATTGGGGTTTGTTTATAATAACCAAAAAATGAAATATAACAATCCTTAAACAGAGCTAAAAGCTGCAGCTTTAAAAAACAGCAGTGAAGTTCATTCAGAAGAGCTTCACTATGTCAGGGAACTGGTTCTGAATTAATAGCCTCAGAGGGAGCGGTTTTCTGTCTCTCCATCCCACAATGGGCAAAAGACTCAGATATTCTTCTACTGTTCACAATTAGCCTAATAGTTGTATCAGATCAAACTGAACATTAATCTAATATTGCAATTCTCTAGGATCAGTCCAACCTTTTGACATTTTATTACACACTGGTTAAACCTCATATTACAACAAGAGATTTCAAAATTAAATTATAAAGAACACCGTTGGCCTCCCCTCCCACAAAAAAAAAAAGTTTCACAGAGTCCTTATTATCAAAGAAGATAGTTGCTACCAGCAGATTAATAGCCTGCAAGCTACTGCATACACAAATGGAAACGGAAGTAGCAAAAGTTCAAATTAAAGCAATGGTTTTTAAAAGTTCAGCAATTCTTACAATAAAATGAGCTGGTTTTTCAGCCAAATAGATGGAATGGCTGATTCCTCCTGTTTCTGCAATCAGGTTATGTTGTGTTATGTTATGTTATGTTATGTTATGTTATGTTATGTTATGTTATG
>WNWU01000011.1:21455996-21475556 GCA_012654045.1 Ptyas mucosa | reverse complement strand
TGTTATGTTATGTTATGTTATGTTATGTTATGTTATGTTATGTTATGTTATGTTATGTTATGTTATGTTATGTTATGAAGGTAAAGGTTCCCCTTGCACATATGTGCTAGTCGTTCCCGACTTTAGGGGGCAGTGCTCATCTCTGTTTCAAAGCCGAAGAGCCAGCGCTGTCCGAAAACATCTCCGTGGTCATGTGGCCAGCATGACTAAACACTGTTACCTCCCCACCAAAGGTGGTCCCTATTTTTCTACTTGCATTTTTTACGTACTTTTGAACTGCTAGGTCGGCAGAAGCTGGGACAAGTAACGGGAGCTCACCCCGTTACATGGCACTAGGGATTCAAACCGCTGAACTGTCAACCTTTCAATCAATAAGCTCAGTGTCTTAGCCACTGAGCCACCGCATCCCTTATAAATGTTACGTTATGTTAATTCATTTGATTTGATTTTTAGCCAATCATTATTTCTTTATAAATAACTAAAGGTGACAAACATAACTAATACTCTTTCCTTCCCCCATTTTCCCCACAACACCTGTGAGTGGGTTAAGCTGAGTGAGAGTGACTGGTCCAAAATCACCCATCCGGCTTTCATGCCTAAAGTGGGACTAGAACTCACAATCACCTGATTTTTAGGCCAGTACCTTAATCACGTCACCAAACTAAATGTCTATGGAGATTCTCAATCATCCAGGTTATTTTTGTACCAAAAGGTGTTTTCTCAAGAGGCAACTGGAATTTCTTGGTGTTTTTTTCTTGCAAATATTGCACTTTTCATCCAAGAAGCTTCTTCGGTTCTGACTGGGTATTGGACAAGCTTATGCCTTTAAACCCAAGAATATATTAATACAGAAGCTTGTCCATCCCAAGAATAAAACACCCAGACATAAACTGAGCAATGTGATATATTCAATACAATACAGTGAGATATCTGCAGATCTGTACATTGGTGAAACAAACAACTACTTCACAAATGTATGGCACAACATTGGCGAACAAACTCATCAGGACACATTTCAGCAGTCTATCTACATTTGAAAGACAAAGGTCACTGTTTTGAAGTCAGCAAAGTCCACATTCTGGGCAAAGAGACCATTGGTTTGAAAGTGGGGTCAACGAGGCCATCTATGTTAAAATTGAACAGCCCTCTCTCAGCAGAGGGAGAGGGATAGGATACCATCCATTTCGTGCCTACAACATAGTCCTTTTAGCAGACCCAGGGAGGTTCCACACCAGGGGTGAGTTCTACTTACCATTACTACCGGTTCACAACGGGAGCACGCACACATGCACGCTTGCTTTGCTCACACGCATATGTGCTTCTGAGTATGCGCAGAAGCTTCTGCGCATGTGCAGATTGTCAATTATGATGTATGGGTGGGTGGGTGGAGCCTCCCGCCACTTTTACTACCGGTTCGCAAGAACCAGACAGAACCAGGAGCAACCCACCACTGTTTCACACCCATTTGCACTCTGATTCAGGTGACTCGGAAGGTACAGATAAATCCCCAAGTGGCCTAAACACCTCTCAGAGAGCTAATGACCAACTTTCAGAGTACTAACAACCAAATGATTTCTATTCCCCATCTTCAGTCAGAACTAAAGAAACATCTTGGATAAAAAGCAAAACATTTTCAAGAAGTAAAACCAAGAATGTCCAGTTGCTTTTTGAAAAGCACCTTTAAGATTACACCAAATTAATTCCAAATTTATATGATCAAATCAGGGGTGGGCTTCAAAAACTCTGACCGGTTGCTGGGTGGGCGTAGCCATGGTGGACGTGGCCTTGTCAGGCTCCTGCACCAGGCCGGAGGGGGTTTGCTTGAGGAGGTTTTCCTCAAGCCTCCGGGAGGGCGAAAATAGCCTCCCCAGGCTCCGGAGGCCCATTTTTCGCCCTCCCCGAGCCTTTGTGCACGCCCTGCACTTTCCTACATCCAAAACAGGCCATGTGGGGATTCCTGGGAGGTGTGGTGTGGGCGGGGCCAACCAGGAGTGGGATTTGGTGGTTCTCTGAACTGCACAGAATCTTAGCTAGAGGTTCTCCCAAACCCCTGCAAACCCCCAGCAGCCCACCCCTGGATCAAATAAGAGAAATCAAATAAATATGCCTTGTAGTTGACAGAAACACTTTGTTTAAAGGCTGCGTATAAAAATATAAATTTGACAGACCCGTGATCATCAAAACATTTACTGGATTTCTAATCTAAAACACTGATCAGGTCAGAACTAGAGATTGGTACAAAGCAGAAAAATGATCCTGCATTTTTTTTCTACCGGTTCTTATTTAGGTTGATGGGAATTTGCTTTTTGAGATTCTTTCAAACAAGAATATGAGAGCACTTCAAACGAACTGAGGACTTTGGAGAAATCTTCCATGGAAGTTTCCCATTACATTTCTAATGGGTAGAGTTTGATATTCATCAACTAATTTATGTATGAGATTGCCAAGGGACATGTGCATAAATGCTTACTCTTTGATTACACAATTGTCTCTCCACAAATCTGCAGCTTCCCTATTTCTTGTATTTTGGTTAAATACAAGAAACTGTCCCCTCTTCAGTTTCATCAGGAAATCAGGAAATTGTAGCTTGGTTAAGGGAAAATCCTGTATTTGGGAGATCTTCACCCAATTTTTCTGCCCATAAATTTTGGTGCAAGAATGTTGAAAAGGCCATTTGTGCCTAGCTCTACTAGAGTCATCTGGGATTAACTTTAATGTAAAAGTGAAGTGATTAACTAATGTAAGAGCTTTCAGGATTAGGTTAGGCCAAAAAGAAAATCATTGATCTCATTTTTCACATTCCAGTCTTGCTCTTGCTTATGGATATTTAATATTGAACAACAGTAAATGATGGGATTTGCAAAGCACAGGGGGAACCAAAAAGTTCAAAGCAGCTCCCAAAAGTTATGATTGTTTTATTTCCTTAACATGAAATAATCCATTAAAAAAACCTAATAATATAATCCTGGACTGAAGCTAAATCAATAACAAAGTAATATTTCAATTCTGTCAGCCCACATTATGCAAGGAGGAAAAAAAATCCAGCATGTACAGTACCTTGTGATTTTAATATATCACAGTACAAAATTGAGATATATCAAAGCAGGTTATGTAGCGTTATAAATATTATTGTTTTGTATCACTTCCATCACTGGGATCGCAAAATATTTATAGGTAATCTCAGGCAGAATTATTCCTTTTGAATTTTTTTCTCACCTTTATTATGTTATGAGAGTATTTGCTGAGTTGGAGAAATTACCTTATATATAAAACAAAGTCCGGGTTCTGAGACCTGTTATTCATCATAAATACATAATACATGCGTGCACATATGCATGTAATAACAGTGGTAGCCACAAACAGTGAGTAGTACTGGTCCATGGCAAAAAGGTTAAAAGAAAGTGAAAGTAATGCCTAAATATTTTTTTAAAATATATTGGCCCTTAAACAGGACAATGCTCGAGTTTCAGGTATCTGGAACCAACTGGAGTCCGTTCTCTGATGCAATTCATCATTTTTGAGCAACCATTTGGGTGAAAAGATGTCGAGTAGTTGACTCAGTTGAATCAAATGTTTCAATTTGCTTACTTCTAACTTGGGGAGCCAATTTGGTATAGTGGCATCAAGCTAGAAACCAGGAGCTCATGAGTTATAGTCCTGCCTTGGACATAAAGCCACTGTGTTATGCATTGTATATAGTTGTCGGTTGAAGTTCTCAGTCTGGTCCTCTGTTGGAGCAGGAAAATACTCTCTCCTGGTTGGTTGTGGGCTGATCACCTTCCCTATCAAAGGAGCTGTATCAGCCAGGGAGCAACAGTTGCCTCATAGGCACTATTGAATAAAGAACACTCTGACCTCACCTCCATTCTTCATCCAAAACATAACACTGTCTTCTGGGTGCTGGCTTTTTTCTGATCTAAAACAGAGACTAGGTCTTCTTCAAACTGGAGCCACCTCTTGTTTGGGGATAATTCCCAAACAATCAGAAAGAAAAGCCTGGAGTAAAGAAAAATATTATTATCGCTATTGAGAAAGAATTGTTCTTACCATATTAGAAACCAAAAGAGGATTGCTCATTTTCTGACTTGAAAGGGGAAAACATATTAGGTAGAAAGTGGGAACACAGATATAGTATATATGTCAGTCATGTAACCAAGCTAAATATATGGCACGCCTATAAATAGGGGGAAGTGTGTGGTATCACACACAAAAATTATTATACAATAAGGCAACTTGCAGCCTTTCTAATCGAGGGTATCAGATAGAATTCAGTCTTCAAGCACTTTACTACTCAATAATCATAGCGTTACTTTTCATCAGTAAACTCATCAGCCTTACAACACGGCTCCCACAAGCAAAATTATTTTTCCAGTGCACTGGTCACTTGTTAAGGCCACAACAGCCATTATACTTTGTCATTTGAATGTGTTTATTTTACAATCTAATCATACTTAATCCATAGTCTGTAACATCTCCTTCTGAGTCATTAACAGACATCCACTGTGAATGCTTAATACTTATTTTGAATGCACTGATGCAACTTTCTGCTTGATATCCTCCTCCTAACTATTTTCAAGTTGGAGCTTTAGGAAAAAGCCAAAAGCAGGTTGTAAAAACTTCGATTTGTAGCATCCAATATGCCCAAAGCCCTACTATGTTTTTGAAACTGCTCATGATCAGTACTGAATTTGAGCCAATGTCTCAAAGCTTGAAATGTATTCTGCAGAATATACAAAGCTATTTGAAATAATTTTGAAAACTAAATCTTGCTTTCTATTCTTTTCTTATCTTTAGTATTCTCCTTTTATTGTACAAATTATATCATTCTTTTAAAATATTAGGCTTTATTGTAATGCTAATTCATAGTAATTTAAAAAAATAGATTAATTTTTAAAAATAGAGAGATGAAACTCTTAAAATGATTATTGCAAGAACCATGGATACTACTGTATTGCTGACATGCCATAATCTCTACAGCAGGGGTGTCAAACTCAATTTCCTTGAGGGCCGCATTGGGGTTGTGTTTGACCTGGGGTGGGCGGGATAGATATGGCCAGGTTGGGTGTGGCCAGCATGATGTCACTCATGTCAGAGGGGCGCCTGTGGTGGCCCAAGTGCTCTGCCAGCAAAAATGGGCTCCTGAGTTTGTATGTGGCATTTCTTCATCATCCTAGTCTAGTACTGTCCTAGATTACAGAAATCATCATAGATGAGAGAGGACAGACATAGGATGGATCGTTGGCTATTTTACTTTATTTATTATTTTATTTTAATGGATTTAACCAAACTCTGGGCAACTTGCAAAAGCTAATATAAAACAGAATGAAATAATTAAATTAAGGGCCTTTCTATGCAAGCATGTATAGACCAACTTTTTATGTGATGTAGAATTTTTTTCATAAGTTTATTTCTTCATTATGCCTAAACATGAAGCTAAACAAAATCATCATGAACTGTCTTTGGTTCCTTAGATTGTGTTATGAAGTTGAGATGCAGAGACAAGTAGGCCTGTTGCTGGCACTGACAGCAACCTTTCATAAGCTGCTAAACAACATGTCAAGACTGCAGTGAGTCTTCAAGATTGGCGACTTTACATAACTTCAGACTCCATGCCTTGGAAAAGCAATATACTGTAGATTAGCTCACAAGTTCATTCCTGCAGGGCAACCATGGTTTTGTCATGATAATTAGTGGTCCCAACCTGCATTGACCGACACATACTTGAACTTGTATTTGCTTTGGAGACATAAATGTAGACTACGTTAACATTTATTCTTTGCCAGATCACTTTCTGGTCAAATGATGTATTGTTGTTTTTTTTTAATTTGATTTATATGCCGCCCTTCTCCGGAGACTCAGGGCGGCTTACAATGCGCTAAGCAATAGCCTTCATACTTTTGTATATTTATACAAAGTCAGCTTATGGCCCCCACAAACTGGGTCCTCAATTTACCTACCTTAGAAAGGATGGAAGGCTGAGTCAACCTTGAGCCTTGGTGAGATTCGAACCTGCAATAATTGCAGGCAGCTGATGTTAATAACAGGGCTTTAGACCACTGTACTATCCAAGGCTCTTCTACCAATTTCTATGAAAAGTCTCAGTATCTGGGTCATGGTTACCCCAAAGATGCTTTTTCAAGAGGCAACTGGACTGCTTTTGTTTTTTCTTGAAGATGTTTCGCTTCTCATCCAAGAAGCTTCTTTAGTTCTGATGCTACCAACAGGCTTTTGGATCCTAGAAAGATTAGGGATAAATATCATTATTTCCTATGATGGTTGATTGAGTGTTGTAGAGTTTTAAATAGTTGAGATGTTTTGTATTTTTGTTCCCTTTACATTGTACACAGAGCTGGTCAGATTAAGACAGGTCACAAATGCTGCCAGTACAAAAAAAATCCCGCAGTTTGCAGTGGCAATAGCATCCAGAGACAGAAAGACATACAGTATGTCTCCCCCCCCCCCACTTCTTAGTATCCCATGTTGAGATTCATGATATGGCCTTTTGGTATCACCATGCCTGGGAAGAATGCAGAAATCCAAAGTTTTCCTTTGTGTTGATGAGTTCCGCACAACCCAGATACTGTTGAAGCAGTGAATGCTGAACTAGTTTTGTTTCAAGCTAATTTTTCATTTACAGTGAGTTACAGGTTTAATAAACTGGTAGAGAGTGAAGTCTCATTTATTATTTGGATGCATTTCTTGGTTTTGGGAGGAAAGAATAAAAGCATGACCTGCAGCGATGTGGATGCTCTTGATTACACCTGTGATAGGTTGTAAGTGCCAGACTGAGAACAAATCATCCTGGAGAAGATCTATTTGGGTGATTGCTAAAAGTCAACAGTGACTCTACACATAATTCAATTTCTTTGTTTAGAAACAAACGGGCCACCTTCATAATGGTGAACACTGTTTTATCCCTGGTTCTACTGGTTCTAACTCTTTAGGACTTGAGAAGCCAATTCTAGGCACGGAAGAGGGTGCAGAAGACAAATGAAATATGCAGGAGACTACTGAATAAACTATGCCACCATTTCTTAACTTAGTATATTGAGAATTAAAAAAAAAAACTAAAGAGAGAGGGAGAGCAGTTATTAGGATGAAGAGATTTAAGAGTCCCACAATTTCTGTGATTTTGACAACACCCATCATGTTTCAAAAGCAGTGGGGGCAGGGAAACTGTTACTGAAATTTGTGTTAACTTTTTCTTGTCACCATTTGCAAATGTTAGTTGGCTATTGTTGTTTGGGGGACTCTACTTGTTTGTGGACATCTTCAGTCTGTCATAACAGAATACCAGAGTTGGAATGGACCTTTTAGTCCAACCCCCTGCTCAGGCAGAAAACCCTATACCATTCCAGACAAATGGTTGTCCAATCTCTTCTTTAAAACCTCCAGTGTTGGAGCATTCACAACTTCTGGAGGCAATCATTCCGCTGATTAATTGTTTTAAGTGTCTTCCACCACAAGATTCAGGAGTATTATGAAGAAGGAATCGACCAATTGTAACAACCATCTAGACTTTGCCAAATCTGGAAAATGGACAACAATTAAGGCAGCAATTTTTTAAATCAACTTTGTTTCCAACAGAATGAGAGATAAACAGCTTTAAAATGTCACATAGAAGAGCCCATATTAAGCATGTTTCATTTAGAAACCTAAGATTTTTGTTTTGATCAACCAGGACTATAAGGCAGTGACAGTTGACATCCTGCAATCCAGTGGTGGGATTCAAATTTTTTTTACTACTGGTTCTGTGGCTTGGTGGGCGTGGCATGGCTTGGTGGGCATGGCAGGGGAAGAATACTGTAAAATCTCCATTCCCACCCCACTCCAGGAAAAGGTTACTGCAAAATCCCCATTTCCTCCTCATCAGCTGGGACTCTGGAGGCAGAGAATAGATGGGAGTGGGGCCAGTCAGAGGTGGTATTTACCGGTTCTCCGAACTACTCAAAATTTCTGCTACTGGTTCTCCAGAACTGGTCAGAACCTGCTGAATACCACCTCTGCTTCAATCATATCTTCAGTAATAGAAATTTAAGTGTCACCAGGATTCTCAACCTGAAACGATTACCATAACTGGCCAATAAAATTCAGACAACCACTATATGGTAGCAAAAAAACAAAGAAAACGCTCTTTGCTGATATCTTGCAACCTGCAATAATAGAGAAAGTCAAAATGATTCCCCAGTTCCTTTTTTCCCCTGAAGCCTATATAGGAAGCAATGGACTTGATTCTATATGCCACACTCTTTTTAAAAGAACACCTGTGTTAGCATCAATGATTCATGCACAAATGTTTTCTGCATGTTATTCGTGCATCCTCAGGAAAAGTTATTGTTGCAAAGTTCTCCACAAAAGGCAGAAAATCCATAAACGTTTATATTAAAGAACTAAAGTAAAATACTGACTCATAGGAAATTCGGTGGGGGGAAAATTACATCACATCAAATATTAACTGCATTTAGTTTAAGTATATAAAGCTGACTTACAGCAAAAAAAGTAATTTGGCTCTTGAATTCATTTTTTTAAAAGCAGTGGAAAAATATGTTAGTCGCCCAAAACTGCTTATCTTTGAATGAGGCAGGAGGAAATTGAAGGACTATGGTATCTTGGCAGAAAATTCTTAATATATCTATTTAAAAAGTTAAAGAAAATAGTGTTCATTTTTCTTTGAACACAGAATATTAGTATCTCCAAGCATTCTACCAACACATGAAATGCATAGGCTTTTGAGAAATTCAAACTATGTGTATGTAACTTTTTTACTTTTACTTGAAGCTTTAACCTGTTTTCTCTTTTACATCTATGACTATATTCATGTATTTATAAGCTTTTATTATGATGTTGTAAACCACCCAGAATCACAAAGGTGAGATGGATGGCGTAGAAATTTAATAGATAAATAATAAATAACTGTATTTAGAAGATGCATCCAGATGCACTTTCTCACCTGATACTCAATGCTATTTATGTTAGGATCAGAATCAAGAAAACAGCAATTATTTCTCCAGATTACAATATTCCACAGTTTCCACATTGCCATCTCCGTACCACCATACATCTTGAAAAACTGTTTCCATATGCTGTATTATATATGACTCTGAATTGAGATCATATTTCTTAAATACCCAGTACCAGTGTTTAAGTCTGAGAGATGAAACTTTTCAATTGATGCTACATAAGTATGCTATCCCCCCAAAAAACCAAAACTTTCAATAAATCATAATCAGCATATGCAATAATTTGTCACATGGAAATGTGTGGTTCTCTTTAATTAATACAGTTCTCCAAGGAGCAAAAATATTTATCTGTTTAAGCTGATAAACCATGCTGAGGCAGTATCTCTCACTAGCACATGCTGCATACTCTAAGGTTTAACACTTACCATATTTATATATTTATTTATTTATTTGTTTATTTAACTTATCAAGCACTAGTTCTCTACTACGTCACTAAATGTGGTAAATTTGGACCTACTTTTTCAATTTCAGGCTAAGGGTCCTGGATGCAACCAATATACACAGTGACAACATCCCTGGCACCAACTCATTTAAAAAAGATGACTTGTAAAAATTAAATGGAAAATCAGCAAACAGTGTGGAAGCTTCGCATTTCTTTCTAAGACCATCTGAGACCCCCATAAGTCTCAGCCATTCTTAGAAACTAAAAATGGTTGTTGAGCTTTGTAGACAGTATACCCATTTCCCCAGAAAAATCAAACAACTATGGTATACAAGGATAAGAGAAAGTAACTTCAATTTTTTGCCATCTGGTAAACAGGCATTTTTGTGAATCATACCCTCCAGGGGAGCCATTTTTTAAAAAGTTCCATGAAATGTTCTGAAAATGCCAAATGTATGGTCCGGCAAGGATGAGAACCACTGTTCTGATCAACCTGTATTTTACATTGATATGGTTCCTTTATTTTCTTTTTCTTTTTACTGTTTTACTGACCTCGGAGGGATGAAAAGTCGAGTCAACCTTGAGCCTGGGGAGATTTGAACTGCCAGATTGCAGGCACCCAGCAGCCAGCAGAAATAGCTTGCAGTACAGCATTCTAACCACTGTGCCACCACAGCTATCAAGTTATCAACCACTGTGCCACCACAGCAGGGATAGGCATGGTAAGACCTCAAAGACTGCATTAATTGCCATTCGTTTGGGTGTTTTAAAGACATTGAACAGATTTACTTTGTGCTATTTGCAAATTTTGCTTTTGTTTGTCAGCATAGTTTTAATTTTAAATAAGTAAATACATTTGAAATTCAAATATTATCAGACCAGTTAAGGGACCAAATTCTATATATGTGTTGTGGTCTGCCAGCAGCCTATGGACCTGGCAGCGGAGTCAGACAGTGAGGAGGCTGAGGAAGAACATGGGCCAGTCCTGGAGTCAGGGGAAGGCCCAGATGAGGGCTCTGCGTCAGAGGCAGAGATGGGGCCAGGGCCATCTGGGAGCAATGCACAGACTCCGGAGCCTCCAGAGGCAAACAGCAGAGAGGCAGAGGAACAGGAGGAGCCTGTTCCTAGTGCACGCATGCGAAGAGCTGCCAGAAGGCAAGAGCAGCTGTAGCAAAAAGGATGACCCGGGAGTAAGGCCAGAAGATGATTGGCCACTCCCATAAAGCTTAAAAGAGCAGCAACGAGGCGTTGGGTTCTTTGTAGAAAAGCAATGTTGATTCTAGTGTTTCTTGTCAGCGTCCCTTGAACTTTGTGGGGGGGGGGGGTTGCCAAGAAAAGCCCTTGGCAGGTTGCCAAAGACATCAAAGGTTGGTGATAAGGCCATAGGACTGGTTATGAAGAATTTGTTTTGGACTAAGCTGAGAATGAATTAATTCTCAGCTGTTTTAATAAAATAAGTTTGTTCAGAACTGAATTGTTTTTGCTAATCACTATGTGGGCCTCGGTCACAACAATATGAACAAAAAGGATTTCAGATTAACATAGTTGGAAGGGACCTTGTAGGTCATCTAGTCCAACCCCCCACCCAAGCAGGAAACCCTACCCTCATTTCTGACAAATGGCAGTCCAGTCTGTTTGTGAAAGCTTCCAGTGATGAAGCTCCCACAATTTCTTTCCATTAAGTAGGCCCAAATTACTGGAATCTCTAATTAAAAGAGATCAGCACGATGGTTCACCAGTTAAAACACTGGGCTGGTCAGCTGGAAAACTGATAGCCCAGATTCAAGACCTGAGTGCTACCCGACGGGATAAGTTCCCATGCTCACCCTAGTTCCTGTCAACCTAGCAATTCAAAAGCATGCAAATGTGAGTAGATAAGTAGGTACCGCTTCAGTGGGAAAGGTTACTGTGTTCCATATGTTTATGCTAGCCAACGGTGGATTCAAATTTTGTTACCACCAGTTCGCCCTGCGCACGCCTTCTGCGCATGCACTTTGCTCATGCACGCACCTTCCACGCATGCGCTCGGCCTCAAAAACATGCCTGAATAGGACAGCATAGAGCCAGGGCGGGCCCAACCGCGATTTCCACTACCGGTTCAGGCCTGAACTAGCTGAATAGTACCGCTGATGCTAACCGCCTGATGATGGAAGCATCTCTCAGGCAACCCAGGCTCCCTCTGCTGAGAATTGAAGATGACCATTGCCCTCTTGAGTCGGTCATGACTGGACAGGGGAAACCTTTAAACCTTTTAACCTAATTAGAAGAATCAGATTACAGAGAAAGGTGGAACATTGAAAGATCAGTGAAAAGAGTAACAGAGACCCCATACATTCTGTCACTACTCTTTCTCAAAATGGCTTCACTGTAAAACACATATCATTTTTTTTTTACAGTGGAAGGTACCACAAGGGCAGTCGATATAGGATTGATTCAGGGTGCCCTTGTTGTTTAAAAATTAGAGGCAAACGTATCAGTTCCTGAAGACAGAAATGCCTATTTTACACTTCCTTTCAGTGCTTCTTCGTAGATGGAATATATGAGTTCAAATCCACCAAAGGCTATGGGTTGTCTCCTGCCAGATTAATCTCTCTCAACCTCATCTATTTCACATTTTGTACCATAGAAAGGAATGAAAAGGGGGAAAAAATCCTCTCCACGTCTGTCACTCTATAAGGTCTTAGAGGATATACGGAGTATAACTATTCTAAATAAATACAGTTACTTTCAAACAACAGTGGTCCCTTGATGCAAAAGAGGCAAGCAGGAGCTAGCAAATAAAGCAGGTGTGTGGTATAAGCATAGAAAAGATTTCTTTTCTTTTCAACAAGACCATTCCAATGTAGCATATACATCATCCTACTGCCATCCAGTGGTAGGCAAGGTGCACAAATTAAATAATTGGGGCGGGGGGGGGGGGGAAGCAAGCTAGCTTTCACCAAAGGCTACCTAAAGACACCCGAGTGTGCCTATGGTTTATAAACTCAAGCTGAGAGATTGACTTATGAGAAGGTTATGGAGGTGAATTTTGTAGGAATGTGCCAAGTAAAATAATCTAATGAAGGTCTATTTTACACCCTTCTGCCTTGTTTTGTTTTTTGTTTTCCTTTTAATTTATATATCTATTATTTTACTTATTATTTTTATTTTATTTTTTGTCAGATGATGGACATGTGTTTATCCCACGCCTGTTTAAACTCAGTTATTGATGACTGACCCACTTGGTTCCAAACTTCCACTACATTTTGGTGACATTTGATCTATAGAAATGATTACAATTCAAGAATAGTTTTCATTTGGGAGGAATTAATAGCTACAGCAGAACGCAGCTGCTTACTCCTATGATATTCAAGATAAATATAATGCTACATTAGAACTAATAGAAAAAGTTTGATCCAAAATGGAATTTGGAAAAAAAAAAGTTTTCCTGATTTACTGCTGTGGCAAACTTGATTCAAAGTGCTGACCTACACAATTATGTAAGACTCATCCAGAAGCTTTGCTTCCACTAATTTTTCTTTCATTTAGAGTTCTTAGAGGAACAGCACAAAAAATAAGATCAGCATCAGAGGTGGTTTCAGCAGGTTCTGACCAGTTCTGGAGAACTGGTAGCGGAAATTTTGAGTAGTTCGGAGAACCAGTAGTAAAAATTATGACTGGCCCCACCCCTGTCTATTCTCTGCCTCTCAAGTCCCAGCTGATAGGAGGAAATGGGGATTTTGCAGTATCCTTCCCCGGAGTGGGGTGAGAATGGAGATTTTATAGTATCCTTCCCCTGCCACGCCCACCAAGCCACGCCCACCAAGCCATGCCATGCCCACAGAACCAGTAGTATAAAATTTTGAAACCTACCACTGATCAGCATATAAAGGAAACAAGTGCAAGAATATTTAGATGTTTTTGGAGTATAATGTTCTGAGGTCCTGGAATTGTCAAACAAAATGTTATTATCAACACCTGCAAAGCTTTTCAAATCAATACCAAGCCAAATGACTCATTACCTGCTAGGCTTCCTTTTGAATCATGCCATCCTGAGGGGTTTGTTTTAATTTCAGCTATTTATGCTTCATTGAACCAACTTACATACATCCAAGAAGTGTAGTTGGAAACCTGAACATCATACTTGGTTTCATATCAGTTTCACATTTATTATATTGTTGAACCTTCAGTCATTTAGGACGTTTATCACTTGCCTTGATGAAACTGAATTGTTACAACTGGTTTTGTCCCAACACATTTTTTTTTTTGAAAGGGGTTGCAATAATTTCAGATGCAAGGAACAGATCTCCAAATAATTCTTGAAACAGTTAGGAGTCTTTCAGGAATGAAAAGCAATGATAATTTAATTTTTAAAAATTAATCATGCTAATTAGGTGTAAGTGCTTTTTACCAGGAAAAAAAAGTATTTCCAAAAATAATGTTTATATCATGAAGTCAGGCAGAAACAGAAAAAACAAGATGGAATTTACAGAGAAAAGTATAAACTTTGTAGAAAGTTTCTGACTCTGCTCATTCTTTTTAAATTGTAGCTTGTTCTGACCCCTAATTTGTTAGGATACGGAAAGAAACACAGGTAATAACAAAAATAACAAAAAAAGTTCCTTCCAACATATTAAAAACAAGAAAAAAGTCAAGGAAACAATTGGCCCATTGCTGGGAGAAAGTGGCAAGAAGGTGACAAGCAACAGGGAGAAAGCAGAACTACTTAACTCATTTTTTGCATCTGTCTTTACACAAAAGGAAAAAACAGTCCAACCTATCAAAAACACAAGTTAAAATAGGGGAAAAAATGGTAAGTGAACACCTGTCTGCCCTAGATGAGTTCAAATCACCAGGACCAGATGGATTACACCCCAAGGTTCTGAAGGAACTGGCAGATGAGATCTCAGAACCACTGAACTATATCTTTCAAAGATCCTGTATCACAGGGGAACTGCCAGAGGATTGGAAAAGAGCTGATGTAGTTCCCATCTTCAAAAAAGGAAAAAAAATAGATCCAGGAAACTACAGATCTATCAGCCTAACCTCAATACCAAGGATGATTCTGGAAAAGATAATCAAACAACAAATCACTGAACACCTAGAAGCAAACCAAGTAATAACCAAAAGCCAACATGGGTTTTTCAAAAACAGATCATGCCAGACTAATCTTATTGCATTCTTTGACAAAGTGACAAAATTAGTGGACCAGAGGAATGCTGTTGATATAATTTACTTAGACTTTAGTAAAACATTTGATAAAGTAGACTATGACCTACTACTAGATAAAGTAGAAACATGTTGGTTAGACAGCATCACCACCAGATGGATTTGCAACTGGCTGGTCAACCGCACTCAACGTGCAGTCCTCAATGGAACTGCATCTACATGGAGGGAAGTATGCAGTGGAGTACCCCAGGGCTCTCTTTTAGGCCCAGTGCTCTTCAACATCTTCATCAATGACTTGGACGAGGGGATAGATGGGGAACTCATCAAATTTGCAGATGACACCAAGCTGGCAGGAATAGCCAACACTCCAGAATAGACTCAAGATACAGAAGGATCTTGACAGACATTGGGCACTAACAAAATGAAATTCAACAGTGAAAAAAGCAAGGTTCTACATTTAGGGAAGAAAAACAAAATGCACAGGTACCGTATGTGTGGTACCTTGCTCAATAGTAGTAACTGTGAGAGGGATCGTGGAGTCCTAGTGGACAACCATTTAGATATGAGCCAGCAGTGTGCAGCAGCTGCCAAAAAAGCCAACACAGTTCTGGGCTGCATAAACAGAGGAA
This sequence comes from Ptyas mucosa, assembly GCA_012654045.1. NCBI lineage: Eukaryota > Metazoa > Chordata > Lepidosauria > Squamata > Colubridae > Ptyas > Ptyas mucosa. Next base: position 21,460,377 of record WNWU01000011.1, on the reverse strand, counting down.
TAGAATCAAGATCACATGAAGTGTTAATACCACTTTATAATGCCTTGGTAAGGCCACACTTGGAATATTGCATTCAGTTTTGGTCGCCATGATGTAAAAAAGATGTTGAGACTCTAGAAAGAGTACAGAGAAGAGCAACAAAAATGATTAGGGGACTGGAGGCTAAAACATATGAAGAACGGTTGCAGGAACTGGGTATGTCTAGTTTGATGAAGAGAAGGACTAGGGGAGACATGATAGCAGTGTTCCAATATCTCAGGGGTTGCCACAAAGAAGAGGGAGTCAAACTATTCTTCAAAGCACTTGAGGGTAGAACAAGAAGTAATGGGTGGAAACTAATCAAGGAGAGAAGCAATTTAGAACTAAGGAGAAATTTCCTGACAGTTAGAACAATTAATAAGTGGAACAATTTGCCTGCAGAAGTTATGAATGCCCCAACACTGGAAATTTTTAAGATGTTGGAAACAGGTATCTAAATGTGTGGCTATTTCTCCTACACATTTTAGGATAGTGACTTTGGCTGATTTTTATCAACTTCCTCCCACTCATCTCTATTCGCTCTCCTGAATAGGCTCATTCCAGTATATACACTGTATTTCAAACTATTTTTACTTTGGATTTATTTCCACCACTGTTGGTATTTCAAGATTAGTTTCACCTCCAGCCTTTACATCTTTTCATCCTTTTGCTTTCAGAGTGAAAGGAACATTTTCCAGTGCAATATATTCATGAGCTCTCAGAAACGCCATTTTTTTTCACTACTGCATAGAATGAAGAGAGCACCATCCGCAACACCTGACAAGCCTTTCCCAGGAATCCCTGCAAAATATGCAGATACCTTGAGGAGTTGTAAATGGAGAGGCGTTACATTCAGGCTGCTCCACCCTCTGCAGTGCTGCTCCAGAGACTGAATGCAAAACTCAGCCCACCCTACTAACAACTTGCTAGAACAATTTTTAGTATCAATATTTATAACCCAACAAAAATGGCTGAACTGCATGCTAATGATCATGGGTCCCTCTGTGAGGAAGATAAGTGGTTTCAAAATTTGATAAACAAATAAGTAAAGCACAAGCACCCGCATACATATACAAATTTCCTAATTATGACCCTGTAATCCCTTAATTCATGGTTTTGTGTGGGTGTGTGGCAGGATTCAATTTTTTTTACTACCGGTTCTGTGGGCATGGCTTGGTTTTGGGCCGGCTTTGCTTGGTGGGCGTGGCTTGGTGGGCATGGCAGGGGAAGGTTACTGCAAAATCCCCATTTCCTCCCAATCAGCTGGGACTCAGGAGGCAGAGAATAGATGGGGGCAGGGCCAGTCAGAGGTGGTATTTACCGGTTCTCCGAACTACTCAAAATTTCTACTACCGGTTCTCCAGAACGGGTCAGAACCTGCTGAAACCCATCCCTGGTCTCTCTCTCTCTGTGTGTGTGTATGTAAATGCTTGTGTACACACACATGCACACACACAGGTTGTCCTCAACATATGACTACAATTTCAGCCCAAAATTTCTGTTGCTAAGCAAGACAACTGTTAAGTAAATTTTGCCCCATTTTACAACCTTTCTTGCCACAGTTATTAAGTGAATCACTGCAGTTTTAAGTAAGTAACAGTTATGAAGTTAATCCGGCTTCCTCATTGACTTTGCTTCTCAGAAGGTTGCAAAAGGTGACCACATGACCCCAGGACACTGCAACCGTCATAAATATGAGTCAGTTGCCAAACTTCTGAATTTTGGTCACATGACCATGGAGGAGCTGCAGTGGTCATAAGTGTGAAAAATGGTCATAAATCACTTTTCCAGTGCCGTTGTAACTTTGAATGGCACTAAATGAAGTGTCGTAAACTGATAACTACCTGAATATGTATGACTAGACACCTGTATGAATACACACACCTACATACATACATATGAGTGTGTGTGTATATATATACACATATATATACACATACACACAGAGAGAGAAAGATCTCTTTTCCTGGATCCTGCTTTTAAAATGTTGCTAAATTATATGATTTTACATTTGTACTATGATATTAGCTTAATTCCGGTCTCCAGGGTTTTCTTCTCCCCATTTTTTAAATTATTTTTGTTATAAAGTAAAGAATGAGCTATTCTTTTCTTTACAGACATCAGGGGATATCACATCATATTTCTTTCCACAGCTGCAGATAGCATGTAGTAAATAATTAGTAGTAAAACACATTTCCGTGATGATATTTAAACTCTACTATCTACAGATATTGTTTTGTAAACAGTATATTTTATATATCATATGCAAAATCCCTAGATGTGGCCTACATTAATTATACCTTAGTTATGTTTTTTCCCTCTTTTTCTCCCTCAATATATTCACATCATCTCAATATTTCTGCCAAATGAAGATTTAAAAACTAAGGTTTGAAGTTAGTATTAAAAAATGGTATTAGCAGCATAGACCATGTTTTTAAAAAGCAACTTCAGATTGTAGTTTTTAAATCTTCATTTGACGGTCCCTTTAAAGTTATGCTTGTAAGGCTTGGTAATTGCAGAAAGGGGGCAGGGAGTAATTCAGGGGTCAGGAGCTATGGCCCTTTATGATTTGTGGACTTCAACTCCCAGAATTCCTGAGCCAGCCATTCTAGGAGTTGAAGTCCACAAGTCATAAAAGAGCCATAGTTCCCACCTCTGGAGTAAATGTTGCAATGTGCATGATGGTATTGAAAGGCAAACTCTACTCCTTAGATCATGGGTGTCAAACTTGATCACGTCATATGACATCATGTGACGAATTGCGTCATTTTTTGCCTTTGCAGAGCCCGAGTGGCGTGGCTGGTGCATGATTCATCCGACCCCCCGGCCACCAGTTTGACACCCCTGCTTAGATTGTGTGGATTTTCTTCATTGCATCACAACACACTTTTCTTCATTTGGCATGATGATGCCTATTTTGTTAGCTGGTGTAGGTTCAAAGATAGTATCAGGCCATGATGTAGGTCTATCTCCCAAAGCTATCCAATGGTTTATGAAAAATTGCATAGTATACTTTGAAGCAAGAATTCTCAACAATCTAGTTAATGTATTGTTCCTTGATGTGTCATGTGTCACATCTAATCATGTTTCATCTTTGTTACTAAGATGATAAAGAAATTATTAAAAATACTCCCACCAGCTACAATTCATCTTAGACATAACAATCCATATTTACCAATAAATAATTTTATTCAGATGCTTGTAAAAATATTGATTTCTGAATAGCTGCCTCTTTAAAGGTCTCTTGAAATGTTCTGTAATGGCTATACTTTTGAAATATATTTTAAAAAATATATTAATATATTAACTGTCTCTTCCCATGTGTGTGAAAAAGACAAACTACCAGATTGATGAAATCTCCATTATGTGAAATGATTGTGTAAATAAACGTCTACCCTTAAGACATTTAATTACTGCAAAGTTTATGAGAAAAAATTTATGGAAGAAGAGAATGCAAAGGTCTGTAAAACATGCTGCAATTACACTGTAGATACCAAGGTAGAACCTAAATTATTGTCAAGTGATACTAAATTTGTGGCATGAGAATGCAAATAAGCCATTTCCTTAATTCAGTTTAGCAAAGCAATTATTCAGTCTGATGATCTCTCATGGTTTGGTTGCAGATTCACAAGTACAATGATCTCTGTAGTTATACATAGAAAGCAAATGTATAGAAGCCTAATTGTTTGCAACTGTAACTAAAAGAAACTAGTCATTAGTGTTAATACCACTTTATAATGCCTTGGTGAGGCCACACTTGGAATACAGCATTCAGTTTTGGTCCCCATGATGTAAAAAAGATGTTGAGATTCTACAAAGAGCACAGAGAAGAACAAAAAACCTGAGGAAACCTCAGGAGCCTGAGTGGCGTAGGAGGCTAATGCCTCCTACAAGGCAGCATTTAACATCCAGCTGACTGCAATTACTGTAAGTTCGAATCGCACCAAGCTCAAGGTTGACTCAGCCTTCCATCCTTTCTAAGGTGGGTAAAATGAGGACCCGGTTTGGGGGGGCAATAAGCTGACTTTGTATAAAATATACAAAAGTATGAAGGCTATTGCTTAACGCATTGTAAGCTGCCCTGAGTCTCTGGAGAAGGGCGGCATATAAATAAGAATAATAATAAAAAAAAAAGATAACTGGAGGCTAAAACATATAAAGAATAGTTGCTGGAACTAGATATGTCTAGTTTAATGAAAAGAAGGACTAGAACAAGAAAGTGACATGTTAGCTAGATATTTCAGGGTTTGTCATAAACGAGAGAGTCAAGATATTCTCCAAAGCACCTGAGGGCAGGATAAGAAGCAATGGATAGAATAGAATAGAATAGAATAGAATAGAATAGAATAGAATAGAATAGAAT
>WNWU01000011.1:21430274-21440967 GCA_012654045.1 Ptyas mucosa | reverse complement strand
AAGGAGGAAACAGCTGCGATCACACATTGCTCCTGGAAGCACGAAGCCGAGAACACCAGCCTGAAGATGACGAATGAGACTTCGTCGAAACGTCGCCAAGACACTTCCAATTTTACGCGGGAGAAAACCCGAATAACCAAAGACCTACATATATATATATATATATATATTACAGGTAATCTTCCACTTATGACCGCATTTGGGACTGGAATCACAGTCACTGAATGAAGTGGTCAAGTGAGATGCCACTCAACTTTGTTCAAGTACAAACCTGGTGCTCCGAATGTCATAACATAGGGTGTCAGGGAAAAGGCCCAAACCTACTGGCTGTGGTGGGGTGGGGAGAGGGAACAAATCTCCCAGCAAATCTTGGGAAACCCAAGCCCTTTCCCCAGCACATCAGTAAAATGAACACAAGAACAATGATGTTTGCTAGTGTTTTCTTCAGATTTGTGGTTCATTCCTCCAGCATGCCAAGGGATTTCCTTCTGGAGGAGTAATCCCTCAATGCACTAGAGGAATGGACCTCAACTCTGGCAAAAACATTATCAAATGCCATCATTCTTGAAGGCAAATGGGTAAAATGCCAATGTCTCCATCCTTCTGGAGGTGGAAAATGGTAGTGAACACCAGCATTGTGATCCTTTCAAAACACTGATGTTCACTAGTATTTTCACCAGATTTGAGGTTCGTTCTTCCAGCACGAATGGAGGAAATCCTTGGCATGCTGGTGGAATGGAACTCAAAACCAGTGTTCCCTCTACTTACAACATTTCCTGCTGCGTTTCCCATTGATTTTCTGGGGAAGCCAGAAGAGAAGATTGCAAATGGCAACCACATAATTAGAGATCATTTGGCAACCAGTTGCAAATGCAAATGTTTTATGATGCCACGACCTTTTACAATAGCTGGAAGTCAGTGGTGAAATCCAAATTTTTTTACTACCAGTTCTGTGGACATGGCTTGGTGGGCATGGTGTGGCTTGGTGGGCGTGGCTTGGTGGGCATCGCAGGGGAAGGATACTGCAAAATCTCCATTCCCACCCCACTCTGGAGCCAGCCAGAGGTGGTATTTGCCGGTTCTCTGAACTACTCAAAATTTCCGCTACCGGTTCTCCAGAACCTGCCAGAACCTGCTGGATTTCACCCCTGTTGGAAGTGCTTTACAGGCCATAAAACATCCATTCTGAGGGTGTCATGACTGTGATTGGTTGTTAAACAACAGATTGTAAGTCAAAGACTATCTGTATGACTATTGTTGACTGTTGACTGTTTATTGTTTCTTTTTTCTTTTTTTTGCTGTATGCTGCTCAGAATCATTTCTTGTGAGATGGATAGCCATATAAATTTGATAAATAAATAAGGTTATTTGTTTGTTTGTTTTTTACTAAACTTTAGTCAGCTGAGCTATGATTTAACCACATTTGCCTACATTCCCCATCTGAGAAAATGGCAGCTGGTCTTTCAGCAGGCTAAATTTGAAATGAATCCAAATCACAGCAGATTTTGTTTTGGGGCAGCAATACCATTATGTTAGATATGCAGTAGGGGAGTTCACCATTTAAAAACTGCCTTTGGCCAGGCAGAGGCAAAAATTATATAATTTTGCCATTATAAAATGGAAGTGAGGAAGCAGAAGAAGGAAGGGTTCCCACAGTAGATACTATCAATAAAGTATATTTGGTAATAAATTACTCTTCCCTGGACTGTATCTCATTAAGGGTACAATGACTTGATGAAGCAGGTTTATGCAACTATTATCTTTTGACCACATTCTCTTTTAATATCTAAAACTGACCAAAACATGTGGCCCGATATTCTTAAACTTATTCCTAACTTTTCAATTACAGCAATAGGACATTTGTGGGCTGCCTGGCACATTAAATATTATACTGAGTTGCAAAAAAAAATGCATCTACTTTTGGAGCAGAATTTTCTGCTCCCATGCATATTTCATGTGAAGCAGAGCATGCTGGGAAATAGAACTAGGTTTGGGAGCTGAAACTTTGCTTTAGCTCATGTTGAGCTCTCAACATTATCGCAAAGCAAATGCATACAAAACTCGTTAATTAAGAATTCATACAATTTCATGGACATAAAAATAAGATGGACAGATTGTTCTGCTATACGTTCTCATCACTGATGCTGAGCTAAACTGAAACTTCTTGTATAAATCAATTATCTTTCTACAGATAATGAATCAATGTCTCTCCAAATCTATTAAGATTACAAACTAATTCTGTACTTCTGTTTATAGTTGTTCTCTCTCCCTCCATCCCTCCCTCTCTCCCTTTCTCTCTCCTTCTCTCTCCCTCCCTTCCTCCCTCTCTCTCTCTCCCTCCCTTCCTCCCTCCCTCTCTCTCTCCCTCCCTCTCCATATTAGCAAATATAGGCTTTATACTATGCCAGGAATTTAGTAATATTTTTGTTGGCAACGTGATGTTTTATTTCCTCATCAGGCCCCACATCCCTTCCAAGCCTACCTTTTCAAACCGGTGCCTTTATACAACCCTTAATCTTTGCAGGAAAAAAAATGCTGCATAAATGCAAGTTTGTTTTATGCATAATAATGTATCAAGTGGCATTCTGGAAAATTCAATGACTTTCATTCCACTTTATAAATTTCACTTTGGATCTCAGGGGATGAGATAAAGTTTTCTGCCTCTTCTACGGAAATCCAAGGGGGCTGCAGCACACTCTATTACTGTAATATATGCCAAGCTGAATGTTCTCAGAAGCTCTTTTCTTTTAAACCCAGCCAAATACAAAATCAATGCAATTTTCCTCTGAAGAGCAGGCTGTCTGCGTTGCCTAGAGGCTTCAAGTTATTAGGGGCCTATTTTGGTGAAGCTCTCCCTTCTTTCTGAAATGCTTTTGTCCAATAGCTCCATGTATGCTTGGTAAGAATAGTGATGAGTTATTAAAAATGTGTCATTTGTATCTACTGGTGCAATTTTCTTGGTTTATAGAATAGATGTCCTCATCATTTGCTTTAAACAGTATAGAATATTCAGACCTGCCTCACATTCCTTTGACCTCCAAGATTCACCTCAGAAATCAAAAATAGAGGAATATCTCCACTGGCTTGAATATTAGTACTCTCTGCAGGATGTAGGACCCCAAGAGAACAGAGCCTCAGACGCATACAGATGTGGGAAGGATCTGAAAGGAATCCTTCACATAGTGCTTCAATAATAATTTCAGCAGAGTTGTAGTCTATGTGCACACGTAACTAGGAGAAGCCTCTGAGCACCTGTTGGAAAAGAAATCCATGTGGTTCAGTTCCAAGCTGGGAGAAAGACGCTGGAAACAATATGGAGGCTTTTTGGAAAGAACAGAACCACAAAGACAGTGTGCAGTTCTGGGCCAGCTGCAAAATGGAGTTAAGAGTGGGTGGACTTTTATACCTTCTGGATTCCTATGGGGGTCATGTAGGGGTTATGTAAGGGTCATGGCTGGCTCTATAGGCAAAAGAGGAAATGCAAATCCTAGGTCTGTGATGGCGAACCTATGGCACATGTGCTGGAAGTGGCACACAGAGCCATTTTTCCAGGCACGTGAGCTGTTGCCCAACTCACCTGCAGCTGCACATGCATGCACGCCCCAGCTGGTGCAATTTAGGGGGCCCAGCTGGTCTTCTGAGCTCTCCTGCGTATGTGCACACATTTGCGCATGTGCACGTGAGTACTGGTGCGTAGCGAGTGCATGCACAGATGCTGTTCTGTGACAGAACACAGATGCTGAAAACCCAGTCTTTCTGAATGGATATCTGCATTTCTAAAAGCTGACCTCCTTAGTTTCTGCTTGGAGCAGGGAAACTGGGGCTGGTTTCTGTCTCCCTTAAGTTTTTTTTTTATTTCTCTCTAGGGGAAATATTTTATCCTGCCCTTTTAATATTTCCCAAAATATTTCATTCTCTTTGGAGGGGGCTTCCTTCATACCTATGTATGTATGTATGTATGTATGTATGTATGTATGTAGCATTTGTGTGTTATGTATGTGTTTGGGTAAATATACACTTTCTCTTGAGAGCAGGCAACAGAATTTCATTTTTAATGTGGGTCAGTTTGCTCACAGTAAAAAAATTCAATAAAAGTTTTCTTCTCTTCTCTTCTCTTCTCTTCTCTTCTCTCTTCTCTTTTCTTCTCATCTCATCTCATCTCATCTCATCTTATCTTAATACAGGTAGTCCCCCATTGTTACAACAGCACTGAAAAAAGTGACTTATGATGATTTTTCACACTTGCAACTGTTGCAGCATCTCCATAGTCACAAGATCAAAATTCGGATGGTTGACAACTGGTTCATACTTATGATGGTTGCAGTGTCTAGGGGTCATGTCCTCATCTTTTGCGACCTTCTGACAAGCAAAATCAAGGGGGAAGCCAGTTTCATTTAGCAACCATGTTACTAACTTAACAGCTGCAGTTCTCACTTAGCAACTAAGGCAAGAAAAGTCACAAAATGGGGCAAAACGTGCTTAACAAATGTCTCACTTAACAACATAAACTTTGGTGAGGACTTCTGGTGGGATCGCGACATCGCCGGATGCTTCTTTTTGAAGCACCAACCCAGGGCTCCGTAGAACCGCAAGAACAGCGACTATCAGCTGTCTTGCATTTTGGAAACTTTCCTCCTGGTAAGAGGGGGGAAAGTGAGTAGATGGGTGGGGTAGAGCTCCCCGAGTGCCAGATTTTACCCATAATCTGGCGCTCGAAGATGAGAGCTCCCCGCTAAGCCTGTCAGTACTCCGGACCCTGGATGTCTCTGCTTTGCAGAGCTAGATGTTGTGACCATCCCAGCAACCAACTTTAAATAAATACTTTTTGAATTGAGCTGGCGGAGCATAAGCAGCAAGAATAAAACAGCAAGTGTTTTCTTTTTTTTAACTCCAAAGATTTACCTTCTTTAAAAGATTTTCTTTAAGCAGAGAAAGTGAAAGCAAGATGGCGTTTGAGTTTCAACGGGGCGTGAAGAAGTGAAAGTTAAAAGTAATTATTGACAAGCCCCTGTTTGAAACGTAAAACTCTTTTTTGAAAAGTGGATGAACCAAGAAAGGAAGTAATTATAATAATTGAAGCAGTAATATAAATTACAAATTGCAAAGGGTCTTTTTTTCTTTTTGATACTTTTTTTCCCCCTGTCCTTTTGGAAAGGAAGGAAGAAGGGGGGCAAGGTGGCTGGTCTTTTTGAAAGCAAAGAAAGCAAAGAAGGGTTAATTAACCCTCAGATATGGTCTGATTTTGAGGAAGCTTGGAGCTCAATTACCTCTGCTTTATTGGAAAAAATTGATACTATATTTCAAGCTTCTCAAGCTGAAAACAATGAAATACATGGAAATACTGAGTTGCAATCTAGCAGTGGGGTATTGATTGAAGAGCTGGGAGAAGGAAAAGAACAACAACAACAGCCTATAGTAGTTTTTTTGGAGAGAAAGATGGATGCTTTGCAGAATAAGGAGCAAGAAATTTTGGGAGCTGATGAGATTTTGGCTACACGAATTTTTTGTTACAAAGTCCAACCTGCACTTAAAGAGCTGTTTTCAGAAGAAGTTATACTTCTGCAAAAATTTTATAATATGCAATCCCAAAAAATGCAAGATTATATTGGAGTTAAAAAAGGCAGAGGAATCAAAGTTAAGAAAAGAGTTCGTAAAAAGGAGAAGAAGAAAGACTGGAGACAAGGAAAATAACCCTGCTTGATGAGATGATGGTCCTTAAAAAGTATTGTTTAAGTGTTTAAAGATTTTGAACTTTTGGAAGAAAACATCCAACAGCTTAATGCCAGTTAACTAAGCGATGAGCAACGATGAGGAGGTAACCTACAGCTGTATTGGAATATTTTGAGAAGAATAAACAGATCACTGCAATGCTGGTGTGTTGGGTTGTGAAATAGGCCTTGACCTGAATGATTTGGAATATTTTATTAAGGACTGTAATAAATTTGGACTTAATTGCAATTGCAGAAGTTTTATTGAATATAGTAAATTGGAGTTTTCTGTTTGAAGGTAATAAATATAAGGCAAAAGGACTATGGGCCTAGGGCAATTGCAGTTGATCTGGTGGTTTCCCTAATACATCTGATGAGTTTATTAATCTAATTTTTGGCTGGATTTGATGGATATTATTTGAAATACAATTACAAAGTCACTCGGGGTTTTTTTTTATATATAAAGAAGCAATTTTTATTTAGGTGGGTAGACCCAAATGAAGACATTCTACATGCTATTGGAAGATGTGAAGATAAGAAGATTAACAACTGGTTTAATCTAGTATGAAGAATTTAAATGTTTGATATAGCTATTAAATGATGTTTTTAGTTGATTTGTTAATATGTACTGATAAATTAATAAGAGGTTTGATTATTATTTTTTAGTTAGAAAATGTTTTTTTTAAGTGTTTTAACTATAATTGGACCTTGATGGTTTAAAAGTGGAGGATGGAAGAGTTTATATAGTATTTTATTTTAAATTTGGGGTTTTTGAATTAGGTTTTTTTTGTTTTCAATGAAAGAAGTTATAAAATATCTTGTTAAACTGTATAGATCTAATAATCTGTTAAGTGTGTATTAGTTAAATTGAGTAATGATAGGTTTGATTAGGTAATATTTAACTGTTCTATTAACTGCTGTAATTATAAATGGATACTAATTCTGTTAAATTAGATGGAATAAGAAGAAAGAAGACTTGCTTTCCTTTTATCCATTTGTTTAATGATTATGATAAGTGAGAGATGGAGTTGAATTTAGGGGATTTAAGCTGTATTTTATATTTTGTATTTGCTCTGGGAAGTCGGGGGGGTGGTTGGGGAGGGGGGAGAAAATGTATGTAAAACTTTTAAAACTTTTTCAATTAAAAAAAACATAAACTTTGGGTTCAACTGCAGTAATAAGTTGAGGACTACCTGTATAGCTGACCGCATGACCAAGTGACTCTGGGCAGCATACAACAAAACTGAAACAGGGAATAACTACATAAAACCAGTTAATTATAATAGAATATAATTCTTTATTGGCCAAGTATGATTGGACACCCAAGGAATTTGTGTGAGGAATTTGCACACCCTCTCGGTATACATAAAAGAAAAGACACATTCATCAAGAATCATGAGGTACAACACTTAATGATAGTCTTAGGGAAACAGTCAATATAAATCTTAAGGATACCAGCAACAAGATTACAGTCATACAGTCATAAGTGGGAGGAGATGGATGATAGGAATGATGAGAAGATTAATAGTAATGCAGACTTAATAACTTGTTTGACAGTGTTGAGGGAATTATTTGTTTAGCAAAGTTCATGAAAAAACTGTTCTTATGTCTAGTTGTTCTGGTGTGCAGTGCTCTATAGTGTCGTTTTGAGGGTAGGAGTTGAAACAATTTATGTCCAGGATGCGAGGGGTAAGTAAATATTTTTCTAGCCCTTTTTTTGACTCGTGCAGTATACAGGTCCTCAATGGAAGGCAGGTTGGTAGTAATTGTTTTTTTCTGCAGTTCTAATTATCCTCTGAAGTCTGTGTCTGTCTTGTCTGTCTTATAAAAAGCACTAAAAACAGAACAGGGAAGTAACAGACTAACGGATGTTAATAGCAACAGAACCACCTCACAAATTCATCCATCTCTTGGAATCCCAAGCTTGCTGACATAACTAGGTAAAATAGAAAAGAGTATTAGCTATGTTTTCCACCTTCAGTTATTTGTAACAATAATAAAAGCTTAAATAAACAAAAAACAAATAAACAAACAAACAGTTATACAGTTGAACAGGACCAAGTTTATTTTCCTCACTTCAGGAATGAATTTGCAAACCTTTCCTGTTTTTATGTATTTTTCATGTATTTTTTTATCTTATACCACAATATTCATGTACTCACGCTTCAAAACAGGCAAAAAATTACACCATCAATTACACCTCCAAATTAACTTTACGTGTTATGCAAGTAAAAAAGAAGAAGAACCTGGGACTTCAATTGTGTGATTCTACCTATCATCTTTAATTCTTGTCTCCTCTGGGGAAGCTCCTGTCCTTTGCTGTTCCTGAAGGCAATCAATGGCTTTGTGTCTTTATTTTGTACCAACCATAACAGCATTCTCTGTGGTGCTCAAAGTTCCTTCTAAAATTTCATCTCAGCCCGGCTTAATTCTTGGACCACCATGCAATAGAAATCTTTCCAACCAGACTATTAATGAGCCCCAGTGGTTAGAATGCAGTACTGCAGGGTACTTCTGCTGACTGCCGTTTGCCTGCAATTTGGCAGTTCAAATCTCACCAGGCTCAAGGTTGACTCAGCCTTCCATCCTTCTGAGGTGGGTAAAATGAGGACCCAGATTGTTGGGGGCAATATGCTGACTCTGTAAACCACTTAGAGAGGGCTGTAAAGCCCTGTGAAGCGGTATATAAATCTAAGTGCTAGTGCTATTAAAATTTCACAAATCTGGAACACATTTTGCCTTCCAGTACATTGATTTTCATAAAACTCTCATAAAAGGAGCCAGAAAAATAAATACTATGTTGCAGGGAAACAACAATATGACAGGATGGCAAATATGTTATGTGAATTAAGAGTGAAATAGATGTCACCCAACCAGAATGAATGCCTGGGTAGAACCCTCCTAGAGGTGGAAATAATACCTCCTTGCCAGGAAAGGGAGAAAAAGAAACTCTCGTTTTTGTTTCCATTATTAATTTTCTTTCATTGACCTAAATTAAAATGCATTAATTTTAAAGAAATTAAAAATGAATGTTCAAACTCACCCTCTTTAGATTCAAAAAGAAAAAGAAAGAAAGAAAGAAAGAAAAGAAAGCAAATTCACTTTATAAATGAAGTCTTTCTCTCTAGGTTATTACTATTTGCATTTGAATAAGAAGCCATTCAAAATCAAATAAAAGCTTCAAGGTCAAAAGTCTTTTAATAGAAAGTAAAGCCTACAGGAGAATTTAAGCAATTACTCTAAACTAAAACAGCCATTAGTTCAAACATATCACCACTTCTAAATGATTAGTGATAAAATCCCATTTTGTTTAACAAGTGCGGGGATGATGGTGATTTTCAAAATACTATATTTCTCTAGAGCCAGGTTTTTACTTAAGGCAAACTATTAACGTATTTACAGACAATGCTGCTTTTTGTAAAAAATAGAATGTAATGGTTATATTGGATGCCAAAAATGAAGACATTTTAGCCATCCATAAATGAGGTCCTATCAACAGATTAAAGCAGCTTCCCCAAGATGGAATCTATAATCCATTTATGGGAATACAATTCTTAACCATCTCCAATTTAATTTAATTTAATTTAATTTAATTAATCACATTTCTATGCCGCCCAACTCCCAAGGGACTTAATACTTGGCCATTCTGGAGAAGATGATGTGATCTGTAGTCTAATGAAAGCTGGAAAGGATTTTACTTTGGGTGGCTCCCCTAAAAAGTTGCTAGCATGGGTCTTATGAAGGCAGGCCTTTTCTGTGGTGGCCCTCTTCTTTAGAATACCATTTGTATGAAACCAAAACCAGAAATTAGAAGCAGGTGAGATGAAAGTTTTAGAAGCAGCAGCACCTCCTGCCACAGGGGCACACTGTGGGAAATAAGCTGTTGAACTGTTCTATTGCTAGAATATTTTTTTCCTAGAGAGGAAAAAATCTCTCTTCTTGCAACTTAAATCCATTATTCCAAATTTTGCTGTCTGGAAGAAGAGAAAACGACTTTTGAGACTCTTCAAATGACATCTTTCAGGCATTTAAAGAGAATTTATCATGTCCCTCTCCCCTAGCCATCATTTCCAAAGGTTAAATAGACTTCCATTTTTTGATTTATAGGGCATAATTACTACTTGTTTGATCATTTTTATTACCCTTTACTGAACCTCTTCCAATTCCTCGGACTCCTTTTCAAGGTGTGGGCCTAAGAACTGGACATATTATTAGAGATGAAGTCTGGCCAAAGCAGCATATGAAAGGACAGAGTTTGAGTTGTGACATGATGTGCACAAGTGACCATTTTGACATCATTATGGCTAGCTGTGGATGCTTGCGATTATCTGCACAAAAAGGGAAAATTTCGGGCTATTTCTAAAAGATAAATGCCCCTGGCTTATAAGTGCATTTTTCAAATTGCCAGATTAAAACTACAGAGTGTTCAGACTGATTTTCCCACCAGGATTGGTCATTCCTATCTCCTCGGTCAAAATTAATTCCTCTCCATCTCAGAATGCGTCTTCTGAGTTTCTGTTTTTGAAGCATTCAACTTTCCATAATGACTTGATTCACCAAGAGATCAACAGTTTCACCATCTAAGACAGAAGCAATTTCACGCTAATGACTCCCCCAAAGTAAGAGAGGAAATGCCTGCATATCCCATGATTGCTGTCTCAGTCCCTGGCAGTGCAATTTCAGGGTCCTTTGGCAAGTGTCTCCTAACATTCATTTGATACTTGGCAGCCATCTCTCTCCCTTGCAAACAGAGGCGAGATCTTTTTCTTCCTGTGAAATCCTTTCAACGTCCTTCTTGTATTGCAGCATTTAAATAATCAGAGGTCTCTAGCCGGGCTTCTTCAGCTTGAATCAGTTTTAGTGACTTTCAACCTTTTTAATGGTATTTTAAATGTTTATGTTTTATATTTGATTCCATGCCTTATGAGAAAGACAAATGAATAGAATAGAATAGAATAGAATAGAATAGAATAGAATAGAATAGA
>WNWU01000011.1:21405900-21430264 GCA_012654045.1 Ptyas mucosa | reverse complement strand
ATAGAATAGAATAGAATAGAATAGAATAGAATAGAATAGAATAGAATTTTTTATTGGCCAAGTGTGATTGGCCAGCAAGGAATTTGTCTTGGTGCATATGCTCTCAGTGTACATAAAAGAAAAGATACGTTCATCAAGAATCATAAGGTACAACACTTAATGATAGTCATAGGGTACAAATAAGCAATCAGGAAACAATATCAATATAAATTGTAAGGATAGAAGCAACAAAATTACAGTCAGAAGTGGAAGGAGATGGGTGGTGGGAACGATGAGAAGATTAATAGTAGTGCAGGTTTAGTAAATAATTTGACAGTGTTGAGGGAATTATTTGTTTAGCAGAGTGATGGCATTCGGGAAAAAACTGTTCTTGTGTCTAGTTGTTCTGGTGTGCACTGCAAATATGTTTCTTATTTTAACAGCAGCCACCTAAAACATATATTTATTGAACATACTTTTAAACAGCATTCATCATATAGCAATAGGATATTGTAGTGTGTAACAGCAGCAAAAATCCTAATTCATTATGATTAAAAACAAAATACTGTTTTATAAATATCAAAATATTTATAACAGTTTTGAGTAAGTATGATTTAATGAAGAAATTAGCATCTTTCTTATGTCCAGAAGCTATAATTATTTTTTAAAAAAGCTATTTCCTAAGGCTGGAGAAGATTAGTCATTGATCTTATAACAAGAAAGGGGTGAAGTCACATTTCTCAGCCAATAATTTTGGGATTTGGACAGATTAAATAGGTATTGGCATTAAATCTTACAGAAGTTTAGCTGGACATCAATACTAGTATACACCCAACTGCAAAGGTTGATAAGAATTTATTTCCGGAGAAATCTGAGGTAGAACGATTTTATATCTCCATAGCAGCTAATAATATACATCTGCCAATATGTATACATGTATTTTCTGTCTTTTATGATAAACATTAAAGTATTTGCCTATTCAAATTGAGTGTAATGGTAGATGGATATAATTCCAGGACAGGCATATTGAACTTCCAAATAGTTCCCATAGTACTTCATGCTCAATACTTTTGAGAAAATTCCTAGGCCACAGGGACAACTCTGGAAGAAATGCATAATCCTGGCCATTTCAAGTAGGGATGTTCAGAAATTCACTCCTTTGGGAGGTAATCCTTTCTGCTTTCAGAGAAAGAGATGAGAACAGCCTCTTCTACTTAATCCTTTTCAATGTGAGTCAATTTCATTAATGGTTTCACATTTTAACATTTAGCCATTTTGAGTGCCCTGAGAAAGGCGGGATATAAAGTTTACAAATAAATAAGTACATGGAAAAAATATTCATACTTAAAAAAAACTTAGTTTGAAATAAAAACACTGCAGGGATTAAAAATAGATTCCTAAACCATTTATGTGCAAACTTCAGTACAGATGAGAAAGTAAAAAAATGATCGTCTCCTTTATTAGAGATGCAGGGCCAGAAGTACCGATTCTTTCTTCTAATTGGGGAGGGTAAGAGCAAATCCAGTAACCAATTACCTCCTTCTTTGCTCATCTCTTGAACTCTGATGACCCTGCTTGGAAGACTGAAACATGTCTTGAGTTTTCTCTTTCAGTAGGACTAAAGCGAAATGGACAGCCACTAGAAGTCAGCAAATGCATAAGAGTTTTCCAATGAAGTCTGGTGGCACCTTTTCTGACATATTTTATTAAACAGCATTAGCTTTCAAGAGCGGCAGCTCACTTCATCAGATGCAGCTCAGAAAACATATGCCTTTGAATAAAATGTGTTAGTCAGAAAAGATGAAACCAGATTCCTCCTGATTTTTTGCCCTTACAGCCTAACATAGCTCTCCTCCCAGAGATTTCTGTATCTCTGTGTCACCAAATTGTTGTCTGAATTTTGACAGCTCATATCTGTTTGCCCTACCATCACCCTGCTTCTTCTTGTGGAGGAATAGTTTTCTTTGTTCCCTCATCATGAAGACAGAAAGCTTGGAGATGTGGGCTGTTGGAGGATGCAACCTCCCTTCATAAAACATTTGCCCTTCTGTATTTTAAAGAGTCTCTAATTTGTCTTAAGATGCTTGTGTTTATTCATAGAAATATGCTGTGCTAAATATGAACTCGGTGGATGAACTGGAACAGTTTATCTGGAGTTGTGTCATCATATTCCATACATTCCTCACCCCATTCACAATGCAAAGACTAATAAGAAATCCATTTAATAATTAAGTTTTTAAATTCCTGAGTAGCTGCTACACAGCTGAGCAAAGATGAAGGACATTACCATACTTTCAAAGTAAATCTGAGTAAAGGTATGGGGAACAGGATGGCTGTAAGCTTGCTTTGAATGCTTGCAACAGAAAAGTCTCTGATATTTGTAGGAGAGGGAAAAGCCAAGGTAGGAACACCAGGATGTTACAAAAATGCTCAACAAGAGAAATCTGATCATATCCAGGGAGCTAACTCTTTTTCATTATTCCCATAGTAGAAGATTGTCATAGCCAACACTTACCTTCATATTCAAGGTAGAGACATCAAAGTCACTGTGAAATATCACTTTACTTGCTTTTGACTCTAAAGGTAAAGCTTTTACTCTACCAGAAGGACAATTAACCTTGTCCTTCTGGTCTGAAGGCTGTTTGGACTCCTAATATGCACATGTTCTCATTTACCTTCTATCTTCCATTCGCTCTCTTGACCTCTTGACTTTCTTTGCTAGAAAGAAAGTCAAAGACAGCCTGCACCATCCTGCAGTTCTCCAGATGTATCTATCTCACACCCTGGGAATGGCTGGAGTTCTGTGCCTCGGGTTAAGGAATGTGTGGTAGAGAATTAAATCTTTGTGTAAACCAGATGGCTTTGAAATATTCAGCTTTGCGGAACAGATGGCTTTGAACGATCAATTCCCTTTTCCCATTATTCAGTCCTTACGACTTGCTTTGCTGCCCACTTTATTTCTGTTTCTCTTAGTGTTTTCTTAAATCACATATCCCCTTAACAGCAATTCCTTGCAAGCTGATAGCTTGCCTCCGTTCATGTCCCATCCCTACAATTTCCAGCTCAAAAAAAATGGAACTCTGAGGCCATGTGAAAAGGACAATGCAATCTCATCGGCTGCAATCAGTTTTGTCCGTTTCAAAGGGTGTCTTTCCACCAGATGTCCTTTGCATTAAAAATATTTGCTCCATTTTTTTTTCTTCCTTCTGCGACATGGCGATTACATAACTAAAGTAAATTTTGGTTTCTGTCTGCAAACCATTCATTGTTTGAGCTTTGTAAAAATATTTATATATGCAGGAAAGCAGGAGTTGTCATAAACCATTTTTCAACATAATAATGGAAGATAATTACACAAATATTGAATATGGTTTTACTTGAAATAACCGTTTTGGATTTCTTTTGCGATAATTACATTTTCAGGGTAATTTCAGGTCTTTTTCAGTTCCTTGCAAATGTTCTTCTCCAATGTTGTGCTGAATTATATAAACATGTGAATTGCAAATATTAGTTAAGTGAAATTTCATAATGATTTTGCATTGTATTTCAAGATTACTAGCAGGCAAGAATAGTAAACTGAATTTTTTTAGATTATACATGCATGTGTGTATATATATATATATATATATATATATATATATATATATATATATACACACACACACATACACATACACATACACACATACATGCACACCAGTAGTGGATTTCAAATCCCGGCACTACTGGTTTGCGATTGATAGCGTGCAGCATTTTTGATGATGTCTGGGCGAGTGGGCGGAGCCTCCTACTGCCACCACTACCAGTTTGCCCAAACCGGGGCGAACCGGTAGAAACCCACCACTGATACACACATATATACATATATATACATACACACACATACACACATACCCCAGAGGTGGGTTTCAGCAAGTTCTGACCAGTTCTGGAGAACTGGTAGAGGAAATTTTGAGTAGTTCGGAGAACTGGTAGTAAAAATTCTGACTGGCTCCACCCTCATCTATTCTCTGCCTCCCAAGTCCCAGCTCATAGGGAGGAAATGGGGATTTTGCAGTAACCTTCCCCTGGATTGGGGAGGGAATGGAGATTTTACAGTATCCTTCCCCTGCCACGCCCACCAAGCCACATCCGCCAAGCCACACCATGCCCACCAAGCCACACCCACAGAACCAGTAGTAAAAATTTTTGAAACCCACCACTCTCTCTCTCACACACACACACACACACACATACACAAACACACACACATATATATGAGGAAGGATGTCAATATATATATATATAAATTTATATGTATATATATTTATATATTTAAAAAATGTTGAAACTCCTTTGCCAGCATGAAGCCTGTCTGTTTCCCCATGCTCTATCCATACTGTGGTTTCCTGATCTTTATATATGTCTCTCATGAAAATCATGAAATGTTCTGGCTTTCTCTTTTCACTGAACACTTTTCACAATTGACATGATTGGCCCAACCAAAGACCTTTCTAGTATCAATGAAGTACGTAGATAATTCTTCCTGGTATTCTTTGGCTTTTCCAATTATCTAGTATGCATCAGCAATAAAGTTTCATTCTTCAGCCTTTTCTAAAGCCACCTTGATCATTTGGCATCTCTTTTTCCATCTAAGATCTTGATTAAATGATCCTTAGCATTGTTTTGCTCCTCTGTGAAATTAAGAATGTTATACAATATTATAAAAAGAAGCTCTGTTAAGTGCCTCTTTTTTTTAGTGGGAGGGGTATTTTAAAGTAGATTGACCTCTGTCATTCTCCAATTTGTTGGCATAGCTTGGTTAGAACCTTGAGTGATTCTTCTTCTGTTGCTTGTTTTATTTCAGTTGGTATTCCATCAGTTCCTGTGGCCTTCTGACTTGATAATGACCAGGCTGTTGAGCTAACTTCATCTTCTTGTATTAAAAGTTCTTGTAAGTAGGAAATGTCTCCTACTTGGATGTTGACATCTCTACTGGGCTGTATTTAAATCTGCATTCTGTTATTGCTGTAAGAGGTTTTTTAAAAAAAATATTAAACATCACTCATTAGCAGAGTGGAAATAATTAATATCTGGCAGCATTTCATCAAATAAATTATAACAAATTAATTTGGGAAAGTAATCTGCTTGAGGCGATAGATGCGCTGTTTTTGAAACAAGAACCTTGAAGAACACTAAAGACAACAACTCAGAAGCTTTTTAGCTTTGGGGAAATGAAAAGTTTGTATTACTGAATATTGTTTTGCAAATCTCCAATAAATACATGATAATGTTAAATCTGTTGGTTTTTTTTTACAAAATATTTCATTAAATGTAAAATATTGTAAAACTACAATTCACTGGCAGTTTTTTATCATGATACCTTGGGGGAGGGGGTAATCAGTGGTCGGTTGTGACCGGTTCGCCCCAGATCGGGTGAAATAGTAGCGGCGGCAGCGGGAGGCTCCGCCCACTCACCCGGACATCTCTGAGCATGCACAGAAGCTTCTGTGCATGTGCAGAAGCATTGTGCATGCACGCAAGCGCACACGCACCCAGGAGCAAACCATTAACAACAGGATTTGAATCCCACTACTGGAGGTAATATATTAAGCATGATATCAGTATCAGTACATTTGTATGGCCCATGCTAGAATTCTGAAGATTTCAGTTTTATTCATGAATCGTAACTGGCCTCTTGCCCTTCATAGGAGCCATGCATGCTTCAAAGAAAAAATGAAGATACAAATAAAAAGAAATATTCATATTGGTGCATTTGGAAATGCTTTAAATGTGAATTCAATGGTTTATTTATCCCCCTAATTATATCCTCATAGAACCGTGATGGCGAATCTATGGCACGTGTGCCACCTGTGAACCATATCTGTAGGCACACAAGTGTTGCCCTAGCTCAGCCAGCCCACTGGAAGTTGGGAAACGGGCCATTTCTGGTCTCCGGAGGGCCTCCGGGGGAATGGGGAAGGCCATTTTCACCCTACCCAGGCTCCTAGAAAGCCTCTGGAGCCTGGGGAGGGCGAAAAACAGGCCTTTCATGCCCACCAGAAACAGGCCATTTCTGGCCTCCAGAAGGCCTCTGGAAGGGAAGGCCATTTTTGCCCTCCCCAGGCTCCTACTGGGACCACCGTGCCATCACGTACCAAAAGTGGGGGGAGCACGGGGGGTTGCACGCACATGCATGGGGGGTGGGGCACAGGGAGCATTGAATTATGGGTGTGGGCACATGCATGCACAATCCTCCTGCGCTTCCCCCGGTTTTGGCACGTGACGGTAAAACGATTAGCCATCACTGTCATAGAATAACTGCAACCGTTAATATAGAGTTTAAAATACTGGACTGGCACCTAGAATGTGTTCATAGAGAGGAATGCCTAAATTTCCACTTATGCAACTCTATACATGGCTATCTGGAACATCACACACTCAGGACATTGCAGAGCCACTCCCTTTTTATACTTTCGCTGAAAGATACTGAGTCTTTTCTTTTCTTTTCCTTATGGATTTAAGTACTATAAATGTATTTCTTGTAGAGATTGCTACATCTAAATAAGCATTCTCCAGGTTTCAATGGGAAGAATCCATGAAAAGGCAAGGGAGGAAGACTGAAATACATTACTTTAACAATCTAGCAAGTCACTGTACCTAACAAACCCTTTGTGCCTATTGATGCACTGATGATTCTTCCTGATGATCTTTGGGCAATCTCCTTTCCCCTCCCACACATAACCCAAGGAGAAGTCATGTACACACACACCAAGTGACTGAATACGGGAATGATAGAAGCACAATTTTGTGATCTTCTATGTGACCTCCTAATGGAAGAGGAGGTTTGGGTAAAATCAATAATTGCTCCGATTGAAAATGGTTTTATTTTAGAGCATAAAGAATTCCATGAAAACCATGGAAAGGACTAGGGAATCTTCAGAAAAAGATTCAGCATCCTTTAAATAAATAGCATTTATAAATAATTGTATAATAGAACAGATTTTTTTAAATTCCCTCTGTCTCTGTCTCTCTCTGTCTCTCTGTCTCTCTCTCTCTTTCACACACACACACACACACACACAGAGAGAGAGAGAGAGAGAGAGAGAGAGAGAGAGAGAGAGAGAGAGAGATTCTTACCAATTTTTAATGTGTTTGTTTTGGAGAGCAGATGAAAGTTGAGAGAAGTTGGCTAGGATTTTAAGTGTCCCCAAGCTTGTAGTTAACTAAATTATTTTTCACAGCATCTCATTTCATCTCCATAGGAGAGGATCCAAACTAAGTATGGTAATTATCCAGGAAAAAAAATGCTGAGGTAGTATGGGTGAATAGAGTCATATAACAATCCTGCACAATAATACAAGCATCACCTCTGCCAAACATAGAAGTAGAGACATCACATAAAAGGAACCCAGCAAGTCATGGGACAATCAGAACAGTTGTCCTTATACAAAATTCAGAAGCTATTGTTTCCACCCCACCCTCTGCATTAGTGACAAACCGAAGGCACCATCTGGTCAGCAAGATAAAAGTCTCCTAACAAGAGTCCTAGCAATTAGAGGCTCCACTTATAAAAGGATCACACAAACAGTAATGATTTCATTCTTCTCAACTAAGGAGAGCTTGATGCATGGCTGTTCGGTTGTCCCAGGAAACCTCTAAAAATTTCAGAACAGAATAATTGTCAGGGTTTCAAGTAACACCCCTAACGAAGAAACACTCTGAGGCTTGAGTTTCCTCACAGTCCCATTTTATTAAAGATGTCATATTGGCACATTTGGGAAAACCCAAATCTGAAAGCTTCGAGGTTTTCCCCACCCAAAGGAAAGTTCAAGACCCTGCCCAGCACCCACATGTCCATCACATGATCCAATCCAAACACCATGCTGACTGGAGATGCCTCCCAGTTCCAGCCCTCCAGGTGCAGGGCAAGATGTCTTTCTGAGAAAGGAATGCTGTTATGATTATACCCACGCTCCATACAATCTCCCCTCCCAGTTTCCCACAGTAGTAAAAGTGGCAGTCCTGAAGATCCAATGAAAAAGATGGCTTCCAGGCCTGACATGGTCCCCCCCCCCCCATCAGTAAAGGGTGTCCTGAAACGAGAGTAGCAGAGTGGTTAATTCAGCATACTAATCACCTCTCCCTCACCTCTCCCAGGGAGACCTTTTGGTTTGTCAGGAAACTTATTATGAAACTGTTTTACTAGCGTGTCTGCTTTGACATTCCAGCTTTTGAGCCAAGTAGCTTCAGACAAAGAGTACCCTTTCCAATGTACTAAATATTGTAATCTACCTGTAACTAAAATCTAACTATATGGAAGAATCAACCAAAGATTAAAGAAGAAACTATTTTTAGAGGAAACTGATTATTTGAATCCCTTTCAGGTAACAGTTCTAGGGCAGAAACAACAATGGTCTCTTGGTTAGATGCTCTTTGTCAGGAGTTGAATGAGAAGAGTGCACCCCGTGGTCTTTCCCTCACTTTTCAGTGTCATTCACTACCACTGATTGTGTTATGCCCCCACTTTGACATTCTTTCACCAAGGCCCTGAAGACTTGGTTTTGCCAACCTGGAATCCAGAAGGGATGGAGCCCATCATGTGGCTTATCTGATTAATTGACATCAGGAATGTGGGGGTTATTGTTTTTGCTGCTTCTAGATTGGGGTTGGGTTTTTTGTTTTTTTGTTTTTGTAAGCCACCCAAAGTCACTGAGAGTGAGTGGGTAGTCATATAAGTCCTTATCAATCAATCAATCAATAAATAAATAAATAAATAAATTCTGCTGGACTACTGCAAGGGTTGGGAGTGGGGAACACCATTTTAAAATGATTCCACTTCTAACCAAGAGGGTAGTTCCAGTCAGTAGTTATGGAGAAAGCAGTCAAAGTTTTGGTTGTGTCAATTTGTTGTGCCTCATAGATTGGCTTCCTCCTTTTTGTTACTTTACAGTCCTCTCTAAGCAGTTTACAGAATCAGCATATTGCATCCAACAATCTGGGTCCTCATTTTACTGACCTCAGAAGGATGGAAGACTGAGTCAATCTTGAGCCTGGTGAGATTTGAACTGCCAAATTGCAGGTAGTCAGCAGAAGTAGCCTGTAGTACTGCATTCTAACCACAGTGGGTCATATTAGAAACAAGCTCAATTAAAGCCTAGCAAAATGGAAATGCTGTTGGTCTATCAACATCATGGTATTCAGTAACATTAGCTCTGGTGGTTCCTCTTAACAGAGTTGCATTCTTCCCAAAGGATCTGGCTCATGATCTGGAGGCTCCTTCCTGGGCTTAAAGCTCCTTCCAAAATAGCATGTGGAACTATAATTAGGGAAGCATTAACAGGAGGATTCAATCAAGATCATGTGAGGTGCTAAAGTCTTAGTAAGACCACACTTAAAATACTGCATCCAATTTTGGTTACCACACTATAAAAAAGATGTTGAGATTCCAGAAAGAGTGCAGATGATGAGATGAGCAACAAAGATTATTAGGGGACTGGAGGCTACAACATATGAAGAACAATTACAGGAACTGGACATGGCTAGTCTAGTGAAGAGAAGGACCGGGGTAACATAAAAGCAGTTTTCCAATATTTGAGGGGCTGTCACAAAGAGGAGGGGGTCAAGCTATTTTCCAAAGCACCTGAAGACCACACAAGGAATTATGGATGGAAACTGATCAAGGAGAGGTTCAACCTAGAAATAAGGAGAAATGTTCTGACAGTGAGAACAATCAACCAATGGAGCAGCTTGCCTTCAGAAATTGTGGGTGCTTCATTACTGGAAGCTTTCAAGAAAAGACTGGACAGCCATTTGTCAGAAATGGTATAGGGTCTCCTCCTTGAACAGGGGGTTGGATTAGATGACCTACAAGGTCCCTTCTGATTCCGTGCCTTCTGCCGTGCCCTTAAAACTTTCCTTTTCCAACAAGCCGGGCTGGGCTAAGCAAATCCTTTTAAACGATTTTAAATTGGGTTGTTCTTTTTTAAATCTTGGGCCAATTGAGATATTCTTTTTAATTGTTCTTAATATTTATATTGTGTGTTTTTTACTTGGCTGTGCACCGCCCTGAGTCCCCAGGGAGAAGGGCGGTATAAAAATTCGAAATAAATAAATAAAAATAAATAAATAAATGAAAAATTGTTTTCATTTTCATATCTTCCAAGCCTTTTGGTCAGGATTTGTATTTTATACAAGGTATATTATTGCAGCTCAGGGGAATTTGAGGGGGCTCAAAAAAAGGTCAAGATGGTGGCTGCAACCATGTGATCAAAGTCCCACATATGTGTTGAAAGCACAACACAGTTAAAAAGCAGACAGGCTGTATGATTGCAACCAACCTCTTAACTTTGTATATCCCATATTGCTCATTTCTCTGTCTACCTAGCTACCTCAACAGACAAGAACAGTGCAATACCTTCTGAGTTCATAATAGTTTGAATCTGTGCAGGCTGTTTCAAATGTTCTGCTATTCTTGAAGCTTGGTATTTATAATATTATTATAGAGTTTAATAAAATGTTGTTATGCAAGATTATCAAAGCATCCCATCCCACACTTGGTTTGTGAGGGGGTTTTCTGTATTTATTTTTGTCTTTGCAGAATAGTGCTATTGAAAAGAAAATATTGTTTCAGAAGAATATTGATGAATTTATGTGTAAAAATTATAGGGATTCTATATTTATTTATTGACCAATTTTAAATATCTATTTCTTTATTTCTGAAATTTGCTTTAGCATCAAATTAAGTAGCTGAGTGTGGTTGCAATAGTTGTCAAGGAGCTTTGAGTTCTTGGGAAATGATGAGACAACCCCATTATACATACTCTTATTACTTTCTCCCTATATTCATAGCAGAGATTGTTAATAGAAGCATTTCTTAGTTTGTTTTCAAGCATGATAGATTAATTATGCAGATTACAGCTAGTTAAGTCACCCAATTGGATTTTTTTATCTCCCTGTCCTGTTTTTCCCTTTATACAGACTCTGCTGTAACAAGGTTGAAATGCAATAAGACAATACTTCATTCATAGCCTACTGTTTTCTATGTTAATTGTTAAATTAACGATTTCTCTGGCTGCAAAGTAAAGCTTTTACTTTTCACAAACTGTTATGTGTGTAGTCTTTCTATATCTCTTCTCCACTCTTAAAGTTAAGCAAGGAATGGATTATGCTTGGCTGGCACTCTCTCAGACTGGCAGAGTATTATTTTCCTTAATCTTCCTCTGATACCTGATCCCACAATGTGATAGTCTGCCCCTTCTGAATAAGATGCCCATAATGTGATCTCTTCTTTCTGGATAGGATCCCACAAAGTCCTTTTTTCTTCTGAAGTTTTATCCCAGCCTACTCTGAAACAAACAAATCTTTATCAGCTAAAGCTGTCTATCATGGCTCACCAGCCATCTCTCTTTTTTAAATTGCAACCTACTGTATTTTTCGGAGTATAAGACACACCTTAGTTTTTGGGGAGGAAAATAAGAAAAAAGCTGATTGGTGGGTGGATCGGCCTCCCAGAATATCCCAATCAGCTGTTCCCAGAGGTGAATTTTAGCAACAGGCTCGTTGATTGTAAGCTCTTTGCCTTGCTTTTTTTTTCTGCCTCTGAAATCCTTCCGAAACAGAGCTTCAGAAAAAAAGGCCTTTTTTTTTGGAGGCTTTTTTTCTGATGCTTCTTTCAAAGGCTTTTTCCCTGAAGCTTCTTTCAGAGAGGTTTTTTCTGAAGCTCTGTTTCAGAGGGTTTTTTTTCTGAAGAACTACCTGTACTCTGTTCAATCTCCTTTCTTTGGTATTGGTATGTAGATTAACCTCTTCCGATCTGTTGGTTATTGTGTCATTCTCCAGATTTGTTAGCATAGTTTGGTTAGAACCTTTACCGATTCTTCTTTTGTTGCTTGCCATATTGTTTTAGATAAAAGTCTTTCAGAGGCTTTTTTTTCTGAAGCTCTGTTTGGAGGCTTTTTTTCTAAAGCTTCTTTCAGAGGCTTTTTTCAGCCTCTGAAATCTCCATTTGTGAGGCTGGGTGGGGCTACATTCAGAGTATAAGACCCAGATTTTCATCCTCTTTTTGGGGGGAAAAAGGTGCATCTGATACTCCGAAAAATACGGTAAATCCAAACTGAGCCAACTCTCCCTTTCCTGCCAGGATAGGAATTCCTCTTCCATCCTCATTAGGAAGTTTATCTGCGTGTATAAATTACTTTCTTGTATACTGAATGGGTTATCATATCATGCTAAATTTATATTTTGAGATTTTTCCAATTCATATTCTTTAATTGTGTTATACCTTTTCTCAGCCAGCAGTTTCAAACTAGTCAAATAGTTTGAACTAGTCAAATCCAACAAATCAAACCCAGGGAAGAGTATTGAGTTCTGAAGTGCCCTGTATTTATAACAGAGAACCATAATCTCAGGAACCATTTATGGACCATCTGATCCCTCCTCCTACTCACTGAGGAGCTTTGCCATCCTCAATACTTATTCTTTCATTTTATTTACACCCCACCATTCTAACTAATAGTTACTGTGGCTAGCAGCATTTTAAAACAAAACAAAGTACTGTAGGAAGTTAGCACTCACCCCTCTCCTAGAAGAGTGAAATATTCTAGCAAATATTAAAAAGGCAGAATATTATATTTCCCTGGATGAGAAATGGAGAAATGTGTTTTTTTAAGACAGGAAGCAGATTCACCCTTAATAGCCCCCACCCTCCTCAATAGCCCACAGCAGATGTCAGCACTTAAGAGATAACGAGATGGTTAAGTCTATTCATAAGCAAATATCCGCATCCAAGATCCAACAAAGGTAGGATTAGCTTTCAGCCATAATAGGAATTGCCCAAAGCCCCTTCACTGCATCACCCAGTACAGTTCAACCAAGCCTGGGACTCAAGACAACCTACAAAGTCACCCCTGCATGGCCCCATGGGAGTCTGACAACCAATCAGAATACATTTCTTTCACAGGAACAGGAAGAAGTTCAAAGCCCAAGAGAGGGCATAAATCTTTCTCACACTCACCCATGTGCTCGATTGCCCAGGATCTCAAACCATGTGGTCCTGCCCACCATTAAACCATCTTTCCAAACAGCTTCCATGTTTCTAGTGTCTTTCTCCCCACTTGGAACTGAACCCAGATGGACATTTCTTCCAACAGTACATATTGTGAAATTGAAATGTAAATTAAATTAACATTACAATTCTAAAATTAACATTCCTATCAATTGATGACTTGCCAGCCTCTGGTTGAATGACAGTCTTTCTTTTTTTCCCCCTTTTTCTATTCTTCTTCTCCTGTTGCTCTGAGAGTATTCATTTCTTTTACAACCCACACATAGTTTAGGGTTGATAAAACATTGGGAAGAATCACTCTCCATAGGAACTTTGGAGCCATAAAGTTCAGTATTCTTAAGGCCCAAATGAGAACTATATGGGTTGAATAAAGGATTTCATTCAAGCAGAGCTAAAAATGAGCCTGCTTCAGAAATTTCAGGAATAAGTATCTCAAATTGACTCCATGATAATCTTAAATGTTGTCCACGGTCTTGTCATTTTAAGCTACTTTTTAAGTAACCCATTGATTGAGATTGCATTTCTCTTTGGCTGCCCTAAATGCAAATGCTGCTCTGTGTGTGTGTGTGTGTGTGTGCGTGTGTGTGTGTGTGTGTGTGTGTATATATATATATATATATATATATATATATATATATATATATTCCTCAATTAATGACCATTTAGTAACTATTCAAAGTTACAACAGTGCTGGAAAAAGTGGCTTATGACCACTCCTCGCACTTACAGCCATCTCAACATCCTTGCAGCCACATAATGGCAATCCCAGCACTAGGCAACAAGCACATATTTATGATGCTTGCAGAGTCTTGCATCACGTGCGCACCATTTACTTCTCAGCTGGATTCCAACAAGCAAATTTAATGAGGAAGCTGTTAGGGAAATTTGCAAGTTATGATCATACGATGTCTTGCTTAATGACAGCACAACTGACACATTTTCTGGTGCCAGTTGTGATCCTAATTTGAGGGCTACCTGTAGTATTTCATACTGATATATCTGAATAGATAGATGAAGGTAATATGGATGGCAGATAAACCATTATAAAATAATTTCGCAATGGAGCAATAGGCAGCTATTTAAGCAGTTTGTCCTCATCAACCATAATGTTAATTCAATTTAGTTAATTGTATCTCAGGCTCCAAAGTTTGTGCTTCCTGTCACCTGTGATCCAGTGGGAGCAAGACAATTTTGCATGTGAATGGAGGCTTTTATAAAAAAATATGTTCTGTAATACCCATTATGCTGAATCTAATATTAATTCAGCTTCAGTATTTTTAATATACTCTTAGTTTTCTTTTCATTCTTTTATAAGGAAGATGTATGTGTTCTGAAGAGAGACTAGAGCTTCCTGAGGGACAGAAGTGTTGACCATAATCTGTAGATTAACTCATGAAACTCAGGTTGTACCTTGGTACAAAGTCCTAAGACTTTTGCTTGAGCAGATGGTTGGACTAGAAGACCTCCAAGCAGTGGTGGGTTGCTACCAGTTCACCCCGGATTGGGTGAACCAGTAGTGGCGGAGGCTCCGCCCACCCATCCGGACATCTCTGCACATGTGCAGAAGCATCACATGCGCCCACGTATGCGCACCCATGAGCGAACCAGTAGTGACGGGATTTGAAACCCACTCCAATGTCTATTCCCTATGATTCTATGATTTATTAAGCAGGATATGCCAGAGGTTGGAGTTCAATCTCTGCTTGGAAAGCATGTGCTATACCATCAAAAGATTGTTTCTCTCCCCAAATATACTTGCATTGAGTTTTTGTCTTTTTTTATTAAATCAAGCTTATTTGGTTCTCTTTGTAGAAAACTAAAGTTCCCTGATAAGAGATATTTTGTGTTGTCACGCATAGGCTAGTTATTAATCACACAGCATCTTTGGAAAACGTGTTTCAGTTTTGTTTTAAATAAGACACATTTATGTTTGTAAATCTATTGGACAAACATTTGTCTAACACGTTTTCTTTAGTGTACACCAAAAATCAAAGAAATAAAAGCAGCTCTTTTAAGGTGAGCTCTTTAAGTGTTGAGTTTAAATTTGAAATGTTAATTTTCTGTGTTTTATTCATTTCTCAGAACTTAATATGCATGCCATAATTAGTCAGAGAATTGAACAGCTATAAAAACATGAATAAACCATTATGTTATTATTATGTTACCTTGTTCATTAAAATAGTAAGCTTAAACAGCTAGCATACGAAGAAATAAATGTGGAAGTCTCTGAACTTTTTGTTTTTACAAAATTGCAGTTGCAAAATTCAATAAACCCAAGTTGGTTTTCTGCTACGTTTGATGCTCAGTAGTCAAACAGGTGACTTTTCAACAAGATCCAAAATCAGAAATCTTTTAAGAGTTCTGAAATTCCACTGAATAGTTGTGGACCTTCAAAACCTCATGAGATTGTGGGCAGGGAAGAGAGAAAGTGGGATAAATACTAAGCAGTGCAGAGATGCCAGTTTAACCAGGGTTGATACCCCTGGCTGTTTAGAAGATTTGTGCATCCTTGTAATTTTTCCAACATCCATAATGGTCCTGCCAGAGAGCAGAGGTGCAAATGGCAAGAATCATTTGTATTTCTTCCTTCTTTGTCAGGAGATCAGCTATTCTGCAAAGTGCCCAGCTGATTCAGAGCTGGTGGTAGCAGCAGTGGTTGGATTTTTTTTTCTTGTTTTATTTCTTTGAGTGACTGTTTGAAATGGGATGACTTACTTCAGATGCTGGCAATAAGGAAGAACCAAGAATTCCTCAATCCAAAACGGACTTCTTGCAAGGATCAACACTGCAAAAGAAATAACTGATACACTTTCATTTCAAATAAATCAGTGCATAGTCTTAAAAACAAATTTCAATTGTCAAAATCATCTGAGCCAATGTCATCTGATTCTCTGGATCTGGAGCTGGTTTGGTAGTGTATTACAAAACAGCATTCTTGATCTGGTGCTGTGAGTTCCTTTCTAGGCAAAACTTGGTTTATGTGGCTGCCTATACAAACCATAGTTAAATCAAAAGTTACCCTTCTTCCCAGGTGCTAGATCAATCTTCCTTATAGCTCAACCTTACCCTTGCCCAAGGCTTGGGGGAACAGCCAGTTCTATACATGCTATAGGAAGGATAAAAGGTTAGGAATCCCTAATCTGTTCCTGAGAATTTTGTCAAGGTTGTAGCCAAGCCAGAATGAATATCTGTGACCATGCCAGAATCTGATGGGATTTTAAACCAGTTAGGAGAAAATAGAAGATTGTGCCATGTGCATCCAGCCCCATATTATTCCAGCAGAGATGCTCAAATTGCTATCAAGAAGAAGCCAATTGGAAGCAGGTAAGTTTTGAAGTGATATTAGAGGTAAAGAAATGCAATATATTTCTTACATTTTTAACCCAAATTCTCTGAATGGAATAACAAGTAAATTAAAAGCATAAACTACAGCTTTATAGTAGAATGGCACATGATGAAACTATGATACCAGCCACAGCAAAAAATAAAAGACAGAATAAAAATTCATAGGATGTTCGTCGTTTCCACATTAGCAAGTTACGATTTCTTTTACAATGTAGTCATCCAGCTACAATTGTGCTAAAGCAGCAGTAATATAGAGAGACTTTATATCAGTTCAATAAAATAGTAACATGGAGGGACTTTAAATCAGTTCAATAAAGCTGATATAAACTGTAAAAAAATACTATAAATTAATGCAAGAATGACTTTTATTTCTAGTTCTCTGTTCCTTCTTATTGCCTTTCTCTCGATTTGTTTCAGTTTGTTAAAACATGGTGCCTAGAACTTAGCATGATACTTGGAGTCCAACTAGGTAGACTAACTAGTTGGCCTGATTTGAAAACGATATAGTTCTGTCGATGCAGTCTAAAATTACATTGAATTTTTTCAGAGCAGCGTCCTATTGTACCCCCATTATCTCTGTATTTGATTCCCATTTCCTTAGCAAATAACTTTGTTAAATTTCATTCTGTTATTTCAATCCATTTCACAAACCTGTCATCATCATTTTGAAATTGATTTCTGCCTTCTAGGATATGTTCTCACTCAGTTTCATGTCACCTGCACACCTGATAAATATCCCTTATTCCTCTTCATTCAAACCATTAATAAAAAATATTAAGCAGTAAGCAATCTATGGTTAATACCTCTCACCAGTTTGAAGAAGAACCAATGATACAGTTTTGTACCCAATTCATTGTCATTCAACCCACCCTATACTTTTGCCAAACGCATTGCTGAAATCCAGCCATTTCATCTTGCATTTCCACACTCATGTGGGGAGCGGGATCAATGATTCATCCCTTTTTAGTAGGCACCCTCAGAACATATTACATCGGAATGTTCCCAAATCATGACATTTTCCATTTCTTAGCAAGCTAAACTAACTAGCCCTTATTTGGGGGGAGGCTGAAGGCTTCCAATCTATTTAGTACAGAAGAGAACGTATATTTATAATCTGTGTAGCTGACAACATGAAAAAGCATATACAAGTTAGTTTTAGGAATAAAACTGACACCCTAGGCATTCTACATTATTGAGAATGACTATCTGTATTAAAAACAACAGCCTGAAAAATGTATCTTCAGAGGATTTCACTTTGGGACACATCTGATTGATATATATTTTGGAGACCTTTTTGGAAGATTATAAAGGCTCTTGTGAATTCTCTACTATTATATATTGTAATTATGTTATTACCTGGCTAGGAAATGCAAGCATTTTGCAGTTCCAGTGAGGCACACATTTCTAAAATTGTAGATAAGTTGTATTCCTATCAGACTAGAATAATTGAGGTTCTGAACCCATTTTTCAAATGTGGAAACTGAAAAGTAAAGCTAACTATATTAGTAGACTAAGCAAGACAAATGATCCCTATTGCATCAAACACAACCCACAATGCTAGGAAGAACTCAAAGAACTCACCAGCTAGAACCATGTTTGAGGCATTTCAGAAAGGGTTTTGTATATGGGAAGATGTTCAGATAGTAATAAACTTATTAGTGACCACTCATTTAATGATCATTCAAATTTACAACAGTACTGAAAAAGTGACTCAAACCAGAGATGGGTTTCAGCAGGTTCTGACCAGTTCTGGAGAACCGGTAGCAGAAATTTTGAGTAGTTCGAAGAACCGGTAATAAAAATTCTGACTGCCCCCCCCCCATCTATTCTCTGACTCCTGAGTCCCAGCTGATCGGAAGGAAATGGGGATTTTGCAGTAACCTTCCCCTGGATTGGGGTGAGAATGGAGATTTTACAGTATCCTTCCCCTGCCATGCCCACCAAGCCATGCCCACCAAGCCATGTCACGCCCACCAAACCACACCCACAGAACCAGTAGTAAAAATTTTGAAACCCACCACTGACTTATAACTATTTTTCGAGCTTACAACCGTTGTAGCATTCTCATGGTCACATAATCAAAATTCGGCCGCTTGGCAACCGTACATATTTATTATAATTGCAGTGTCCCGGGGATGATGTGATCACCTTTTGTGACCCTCTGATGAGTGAATTCAATGGGGAAGTCAAATTCACTTAACAACTGTGATTCACTTAACAGCAAGGAATGTCTTCGGTCAGGTCAGCTTCAGGTTTGACAACAACAGTATGTCCACAGAGCCTCTTCTGATGCATGCTGATTTCATGGAGGAAGGAACATAACTGTTTGGGATGACAGAGAGAGAACTAACTTGAGGCATGTACAGATAGTAATAATGACATAAAAATAATGGCATAGTCCCTGGGATGTCCTAATGCAAATTCTGCCCTTATGAACTTGCATTCTAACATCTGATAAAGGTAAAGGTTCCCCATGCACATATGTGCTAGTCGTTCTGGACTCTAGGGGGCGGTGCTCATCTCTGTTTCAAAGCCGAAGAACTAGCGCTGTCCGATGACATCTCCGTGGTCATGTGGCTGTATGACTAAACGCCAAAGGCACACGGAACGCTATTACTTTCCCACCAAAGGTGGTCCCTATTTTTCTACTTGCATTTTTATATGCTTTCAAACTGCTAGGTTGGCAGAAGCTGGGACAAGTAACGGGAGCTCACCCTGTTACACAGCGCTAGGGATTTGAACCAGTGAACTGTCGACCTTTCGATCGACAAGCTCAGCATCACTGAGTCACCGCATCTGATACAAGTATGTAAAACATTGTTTGTGTTATAATATCCTGATGCAAACTTCATTATCTACCCACTGTGTTCCCCCAAATCACTAGTTCGTGTGGTCACATAATTTCCCATGAATCTGAGAACATTAATATATCTGGAAGCATTTGAACAAGTAGCTTCCTGTTCAAACTAGTATTATGTTCAAATTAGCATTATATTATTTTATAATTATGTAATAGTAAAGGGAAGATTTTAAGTTTGTGCAAGATATCTTTAACCCTTGCAGGTGTATCTTGGTAAATAACTCTACCTTTTTGGATGTAAATCTGGAGATTAAATATGCTATTCATCTTCTTTGTATAAGCAACCTTCTCTAACCAAGTCTCCCATATGCTCATTGACTGTCCTACAGGGAAGCTGAAATCTAATACATCTGGAGAACAACTGGTTGCAGAACGCTGATTTAGATGAAATCAAACACACGTTCATCAGTTAGAAACTCCATTCTAAGCTTCTTGTTTTCTCAGTATAATATTTAAATCTGCTACATATTTGCAATGTATACATCAAAGCTTTCTGCCAGAAGAATGCAATGCTAGGAACAGCTAAGATACTATGCAGAACCCTCAAACTTCCAAGCCTCTGATAGAGGACTCAAGATTGAGGAAGACACGTATCACCCATTAAGGATGAGAAGGGAATTTGATAGGTGGAGAGGAGAGAGAGAGGCAGAGAAAGAGAGACACACAGAGAGAGAGAGTTTAGTCATATAAAATGACGTTGGTTACCTTCAAACCCATATTTACTTTCCTAATGTTATATGGAGAAATATTTTGAGCAATGCCAAATTCTGCATCAGCAAAATAGAATAAAACATTAAGAATTCATCATCCTATATCTGGACTTCTTAGTTCAACCTGACTTAGTTCAACATTTTAACTAATCAGGACTCCAGCTCTGGAAGGAAGCCTTAAAACACTTTGCCTATTGCATTTGGGACATCCCCCTATTTTTGGTAGAGCACCACAGTGCCCACCAAAACTCCTGAGAAGTTAATTTCTGTTCAGAGGCTTGAATAGATAAAATCCAGTTTTTCTTTCTCCAAAGCACCTCTCCCATGTAATCTCATGTACGGGATTGCAAACCTGATGGTTACCAAACTGTCCCTTCAGAATTCCAACAAAGGGAATTAAGAAGAGAGCTTAACACCTAGATAATGATTTGTAGGCTTAACCCCAGGCATCAAACAGACCAGAGTTCTTAACTTAGCAAAGCAAAAGCTGAGGCTAACTTTCACTTAAATCACCCCTGACCCTTCTATAGAACTGGGAAGAAGAGGTTAGAGGGGAAGAGAAGGAAGAAAAGAAAAGCAGCAACAGACTATCTAAGTATTCAAACACCAGATCTAAGTGAAATTAGTTTATTATCAACACTGATATTCTATTGATTTGATTTGGAATTCTGTGTGTGTGAGATTGTCACCTTGTTTTCCTTCAATTTCCCTTTCCCCTTACATTTAAAAAAATGTCTTCACCTGTTTTAAAAGAAAGTTTCTCATCAAAACCTTCCCCTTTTGTGAGACTGCATAGTTGCATAACTACGTTTCAAGCTTGGCACATGGTTTGTTGCAGGGGTGAAATGCTCCCGGTTTGGACTGGATCAGGCAATCCGGTAGTGATTGTGGCAGGTGGTTCGGAGAAGCGGTAGTGATGGCGGCGCGAGGCTCCGCCCACCCGCCCGGGTGTCGTTACTTCCTGCTTTAAAAGGTAAGAAAAAGGCTCTGGCTGTCACGCGCCACAGCTGTGATTGTCAGAGCCTTTTTTTTTACCTTTTAAAGGCATTTTTTACAACCTATTCGCCCACCCAGTCACATTACCACCACCACCACCAAGCCACACCAACAGAACCAGTAGTATCAAAGTTTACATTTCACCACTGGTTTGTTGTTAGATTCTTTTACTTCTGGACTTTAGATAAAAAGATCCACAGCTCCTCCTTTCTGTCTTCCTAAAGCAAGGCTAAAGAATCAAGTCCTAGTAAAATTATTAAGAACTTTCCAATTGGGCAGGCTGGTCAGCCTGACTGAATCATATTTCAGTCATATTTGGGATCTGCTGGGAGGGTTTTAAATTGTTTATTTCATAACAATGACACTATAATGACACTTAATATATATATAATATATTAAGGGGCATGCTTATAAGCGCACCAATCTGCCTACTGTCCCTTTCCTAATGTCCCTTTTTATTCATATCCATTTCATGTATTGATAATCATATTTATACTTTTATCTGTTATCTTATATACCCTGTTTCCCCAAAAATAAGACATCCCCTGATAATAAGTCCAATCGGGCTTTTGAGTGCATGGCAATAAAGCCAAGGGCTTATTTCAGGGTTCAAAAAAATATAAGACAGGGTCTTATTTCATACATACATACATACATACATACATACATACATACAT
This sequence comes from Ptyas mucosa, assembly GCA_012654045.1. Classification (NCBI taxonomy): domain Eukaryota; kingdom Metazoa; phylum Chordata; class Lepidosauria; order Squamata; family Colubridae; genus Ptyas; species Ptyas mucosa. The sequence goes on along the minus strand of WNWU01000011.1, from coordinate 21,408,652 downwards.
ACATACCTATCTCCCAACCTGGCCCATTCAATGCTTAAGGACCTCGGAGGTCTTCTAGTCCAACCCCCTTGTTCAAGCAGGAGACCCTATACCAGGGGTGTCAAACTCATGTCATGGCGGCATCATGTGACGTATCGGGACTTTTTTCCCCTTTACTAAACGAGGCATAGGCGTGGTCAGAGTGTGACGCATCCAGCCCACGGGCCAGAAGTTTGTCAGCCCTGCCCTATACCATATATCAGACTGGTGGCTGTCCAGTTTTTTCTTAAAAGCCTCCAGTAATGAAGCACCTACAACTTCTGAAGGCAATCTGTTCCACTGATTAATTGTCCTCACTGTTAGGAAGTTTCTCCTTAATTCCAGGTTGCTTCTCTCCTTAATTAGTTTCCATCCATTGCTTCTTATCTTGCCTTCTGGTACTTTGGAAAATAAGTTGACCCCCTCTTCTTTATGGCAACCCCTCAAATACTGGAACACTGCTATCATGTCACCCCAGTTCTTCTTTTCTCTAGACTAGACAAACCCAATTCCTGCAACCGTTCTTCATATGTTTTAATCTCCAGACCCTTAATCACCTTAGTTGCTCTTCTTTGCACTTTTTCCAAGTTTTGACATGTTTTTTGTAATGTGGTGACCAAAACTGGATGCAGTATTCCAGGTGTGGTCTTACTAAGAATTTATAAAGCGGTACTAATACCTCACATGATTTTGATTCTATGCCTCTGTTTGTACAACCAAGGATTATGTTAGCTTTTTTTAGCTGCTGCCGCACACTGCTGGTTCATGTTTAAGTGATCATCCACTAAGATTCATTCTCATTCTTTTAATATATTTATTAGTACATACTTAGTACATACTTATTATATACTTATTATAAGTATTATATACTTATTATTATATTTATTACACTTATTAGGTACCACTTTGGTGGGAAAGTAGCAGCGTTCCGTGGGCCTCTGGATATAGTCGTGCTGGCCACATGTGTCTTCGAACAACACTGGCTCCTTTGGCTATGAAAAGCAAATCAGCACTGTCCCCTTAGAGTTGGACATGACTGAACAGGGGAAACCTTTACTTTATCATTATCAACTTAATATGACACATTCACAGACTTTTTAAAAAAAATTTGATTTATATGCCGCCCTTCTCCGGAGACTCAGGGCGGCTTACAATGCGTTACGCAATAGCCTTCATACTTTTGTAAATTTATACAAAGTCAGCTTATTGCCCACACAAACTGGGTCCTCATTTAACCTATCTTAGAAGGGATAGAAGGCTGAGTCAACCTTGAGCCTGGTGAGATTCGAACTTACAGAACTTACTAATTGCAGACAGCTGGTGTTGATCAGTATGCTTTTAGCCTGCTGAGCTAAACCAGACTTAACATTCATTGAAGTATATGGCAACTCAATTCAAATAGCTTGCTCTGGACTGTAGTCATCACAGCTCAGTCTGCATAGTTAAGTATTGCTCTTTATTTCCATGGGAAAATTGAGATTCCAAGGGGAAAAATTCAGCTGAACCTTAGATGCTGCTTCTAAGAGTATTTTTAAAGCAAACCTTTAGGCTCAGACTTCCTATTATGTAAAATTCCAGTTCAAGGATAGGATAATATTTTCAACAGAGCTTTAGGCAACGATCTAATGATTTTTTCTCATTCTGTAACCCTATGGTTAATGTTCAGTCTACATCCTGGTGCAAAATTACATTAGACTAAGCAACACTAATTGAGCATCTCATTCAGGATCAGCTAAAAAAGCTGTGAAATTGCAAAGCTCTCAGACTTGTCATTGGTGGCTGGTTTTTTGAATGATACTTTGGCTGAGCATTCAGACAGGCAGGCTTGCTGAGATTCTAACTGTCCTCGCAGCAAATTTAGAAATATTGTAAATTAGATTCAAAGAACAGAGATTTGGGGTTTTATTAGTGAAAGTATCCAATCTTTTTTAGACACAGAATTGCCTAAATGTCTTGTTATTTGATCCTATTACTGTGTTTACCAAGCAGAGGAAATGAGGTGGCAAAGTTTAAGTGCTAGAGTAGAAAACCAATCTCCTATGCTAGGTCTTCACATATACAACCTTTATATGTGAAAGCCTTTAGATGCAAGGCTTTCATAGCTAAACTCAGACACTCCCCTATTTTGCAAATTGTTCATAAAACATGGGCAAAATTTCAAGAATAATCATAGTTGTAAACCAAAAAAAAATTCATTCCCCAAAGATGCCTTTACATCATTACTGTATCATTATACTGTTTACTGTATAATGTATATTTCCATGGCTCTTTATCATATACCTTCGTTTGTTCTATAATCTGTGTGCAGGTCTTTCTATCTTGTCTTGTAATGCCAAGCACTTATTCTTCTATAGCTCTTTGCACAACTCATAGCTTTTGTATCGATTATGAGGTTAGTGTCCATGTTTCACTGGCATATGTTAGAGCAGGTAGCACACACTGATCGAAAACTTTTCTCTTCAGGCATAGGACTTTGTCTTACTTAGGCTCAGAGTTAGAATAACTTTACTGTCATTTTGAATGTACTCTAATCGACATACATTAAAATGAAATTTCGTTGCATACAGCTCTCAAAGGGTCACCACCTCCAATATATTCTACATAAACATTACAAAATAGATAGGTAGAGAGATAGAGAGATAGAGAGATAGAGAGATAGAGAGACAGAGAGACAGAGAGATAGAGAAATAGAGAGATAGAGAGATAGAGAGATAGAGAGATAGAGAGATAGAGA
>WNWU01000011.1:21377517-21405890 GCA_012654045.1 Ptyas mucosa | reverse complement strand
AGATAGAGAGATAGAGAGATAGAGAGATAGAGAGATAGAGAGATAGATACAAGGGTGAGATGTACTTACCTTTCCTACCAGCTTGCTGGTATGCTGCGCCGTCATCTGCATACCCGCCATCATCTGCATATGCGCAAAGCCTTCTGCACATGCGTAGATGGTCAAAACTGGGACGTGACAACATCCTGGTTGGGGGGGGGCGGAGCCTCCCGCCACCGGCACTATCAGTTTTCCAAACTACTCATCACTGGCACTACCAGCTTCTGCGAGCTGGATAGAGCCGGCAGCATTTCACTCTTGGATGGATGGATGGATAGATAGATAGATAGATAGATAGATAGATAGATAGATAGATAGAAGATAGATATTGTTGGAGCGTAAATCAGCCCCATTCCCCCCCTGGGGTAATTGCACTTGATTAGAGACGGATGGATCTTGTTTTTCCATGCTGTATACTTCAAAGCTTTAGCAGGCTACCGTAATGCTCAGAATGGATGCTCAGCTGACAAACACATAACGCAGTAACAGATAGATAGATAGATAGATAGATAGATAGATAGATAGATAGATACATACATACATAAAAAAATTACAAAATTATTATTATTTAATTTTTAGGGGGAGGTTGTTCTTGAAAATTATGCTTAGCTTGTCGAATGCATCACCAAGTATTGTGGATCCAATTGGCAAAAGAAACATCAGGACCGTATTGGTTAGAAACATGCAGAAGAGGCCTTCATCCTGCAACAGTTAGACAATGGCTGAAATAATGATGATGACTGTACAATAACTTAACAACCTGGAGTTTCATAGCTATATTGTGGATACTGAAAAATATTAAAACTTGAAATAATACCTTACTGGTAAAAAAAAATAAAAATAAAACTTGCTGCAGGGTAATTATCACTGGTAGTGGGGGAAAAAGAACAGTTAAGATTAAACTCTATGATCCAGATTGTGTTTGCATGGTTCTTAATAGCAATGTGGGAACAGAGTGAGCAAACACGAATTCACTATGACAGAGGTTCCCAAACCTCCTTTGTTCGTGGCATCTTTAATGTTGTAAAGATATGATGTCGCAAATGGGCAGAACAAAACCCAGCATTGAAAATGATGTCATAAAAATTTAAAGAATCTCACAATACCTCTGTGAGTTGTTTTAAGGCACCCTTAAATTTTTTTTTTTAAATTCCTTGAAGAAATTTCATGGAAATTGTACAAACCACATTATTAAGGACAATAATTCCCAACAGGAACCTACCGTTCTTTCTAAAGTTACCATTCTTTTCCATAAAGTTATGAAAATTGTGCAAATAATCTGTCAATCATCTATCTATCTATCTATCTATCTATCTATCTATCTATCTATCATCTATCTATCATCTATCTATCTATCTATCTATCATCTTCTATCCATCCATCAGTCCATCTGTCTATCAGAGCCGCTTTGGCACAGTGGTTAGAGTACAGTACTGCAGGCTACTTCTGCGGATCACTGTATGCCAGCAGTTTGGCAGACCAAATCTCACCAGGCTCAAGGTTGATTCAGCCTTCCATCCTTCCAAAGTCAATAAAATGAGGACCCAGATTGTTGGGGCAATAGGCTGACTCTGTAAACCGCTTAGAGAGGGCTATAAAGCACTGTGAAGCGGTATATAAGTCTAAGTGCTATTGCTCTCTCTCTTATCTGGGGTTTTTTTATTATTATTTTTAAAACATTTTCAGCATATTCTAGGAACACCAGGTTAAAAACCTCTGTAAAAGTCTCTCTTGTGATAATCTTTTTTTTTTAAATGATCAGCAGCTTTTGTCATCAGTTTCACAGCAGCAAAAGCAGAGTCACCCTGTGGTAAGATGGGCAGCCATCTTAGATATGTTCCTTTCTTAGACTTTTAAGCTAGGTTTGTGATTTAAACAGAAATTTTGAATTCTATCTCTCTATACACACACACAATAGTGTGCACACACACAACACACAACACACACACACACACACCCCTACCCCCACACACAAAGGGCTTCCAGGCTGGGCTTCATGATACTTCCAGTGATATTCTACTTGTTGCCTATCCATCAAATAACAGCAGATGCTTTCTAAATGCTGAAGTATTTTAACTCAATTAAAAAGGGTGGAAAATTTTCATTGCTAGTCCAAAGCTCTTTTCAAAACCTGGATAACTTACTCATTACTTTTATAGGTACTGTGTAAGAACTGGCAAGAATCCATCACTAAATTGCCACTCCATTAATTTCCAGCTTCTTTTCTGTAAAAATAGCTGGATATGGGAAATGGTCAAGATAAACAAAAATGGGAAAGGCTTTATTGCCTTTTTTATTTACTCTCTTAATTCAGTCCCAATGACATTTATATTCAAAGTTGTTTTTGATGGTTCTCTTTTTAATAGTTTAGATTTTCTATTGGTAAAAGCAGGTATTCTCATCACCTGTGATTGTAGCTCCACCTGTTGGCTTGGAAAGGAAGGAAGCCACTGAATCTGGACAAGGATTGAAATGCTAAGAGAGTGAACGTTCATCTCTCTAGATTAGGCAGTTAGAGTCGTGCAGAATGCCGAGAACAAAAAAAAATTATTGTTCTTTCCCAGAATCAAAATAGATCCATTACCTTCTGAAAAACAAACCCACATCCCTTTGGTGTAAATAGCCACTGACTAAGAGAATTAGGAGAAGGCAGGATGCAATCCTACTCAAGAGAGAGGGAGGGAAAGAGAGAGAGGGAAAGAGAGAGAGAAATAGAGAGAGGGGAGGGAAAAAGAAAGAGAAAGAGAGAGGGGGAGGGAGGGAAAGAAATGATATTATAAAAGTTTTTCTTTTTTATTGCTGCTAAACGTAATATTTCAAAAGCAGAAAAAAATGAAGGGGCATAAAAGTGTATTTATCATGGTTTTCTTTTTATTTATTTTATTTCATCAAGCATGTATTTTATGACAGATACAAGTGTAAACATAATTATAAATACATGAAAAGGATACGAATTAAAGAAAACATTAGGACAGGGAGAGTAGGCACTCTGGTGCGCTTATGCACGCCCCTTAAGTGTTCCTAGAACACTTAGCTGAACTCTGCATTGTTTATCATTATTTTAGGTAGTAAAACCTCATTATTCAGGTTAAATTGCCTTGTTGGCATTTGCAATAAATAAGTGGGTTTTGGGTTGCAGTTTGGGCACTTGGTCCCTAAATGTTTCACCATCACTGCCTTATACCATTTCAGACAAATGGTCGTCCAATCTCTTCTTAAAAACCTTGGAGCACCCACAACTTCTGGAGGCAAGTCGTTCCACTGATTACTTGTTTTGACAGGAAATTTCTCCTTAGTTCTAGGTTCTCTCCTTGATTAGTTTCCATCCATTGCTTCTTGTCCTGCCTTCAGGTACTTTGGAGACTAAGTTGACCCCTTTTCTTTGTAGTAGTACCTCAAATATTGGAACACTGCTAACACACGACCCCTAGTTCTTCTTTTCATTAAACTAGATATACCCAATTCCTGCAACTGTTCTTCATATATTTTAGCCTCCTGTCCCCTAATCATCTTTATTGCTCTTCTCTGCACTTTTTCTAGAATCTTGATATCTTTTTTATATCATGGAGACCAAAACTGGATGCAATATTCTTAATGTGGTCGGGCATTATAAAACTAATATCAAAAGCACATGGTCAGCAGGGGACTGGACTAGCCCTTATACCATCTTTTTTTTTTGCAGGGTCAAGCAAAATGGCAAGGATGTAATAGGAACATTTAGGATGTATTAAGAGACAAAATAGGGACCTTATTTAAAATATTTGTGCTGTCGTCTCAGTCTCTGAACAGAAAAAGAGAATCCATTGAGTTCAATTCCTGTTCACTTTATGACCATATTCAGGTAATTTTCTTTCTAAAGTGGTTATTTCCTTTTTCCAAACTTTTTTTACTTCCCAGAACCCACCCCAGAAAAATGAGGCCTAATTCTGAAGGGATTTGAAGAGTTTAAAGGATAAAGTGACTACTTTTAAAGCATTCGTTTACATTTTCACTTCCCAAAAATCACAACCTTCAAAAATACCCCAAGTATAATAGCATTTTGACATTCCTGACTATGACTCCTGTTACTCAAAAAGTTAAGGAAAAAATGTGCACCAGCACAAGAATTTTGCCCCTCATTGATCTACTTTGAGCTCTTCCTATTATAGAATTCCTTTGGGTTTTGTTTGCTATGATTTCTTCTTCACTTCTCTCATTCAAGAAATGTTTATGTATCTTATGAGGAATTTAGAAAGAAACAAATTGAACAAATAAAATAAAGTACAGGTTATTAGGAAAATGCCATTATTCAGGATATTAAATGCAAAAAAAAAGCAAAACCATCAAAACTAATAGTACAATATTAAATACTATCAACTTTCATTTTGTTATCTGACAGTCCAATCTAGTCTGCAATCTTGAAAAACTGGCAGAAATACTGAGTTTTCTGTTTCTTAGATGGATTTGTTTCATTTACTGTAGGTTAGAGAAATTATTAATTCAATACACTAAAAAAAATCACAAGGCATAGATTTAACTTCAGAGCATATCTTTTTTGAATAAATAGAAATATTGAATAATTCTACAACTATTCCACACACTCCTGTCTGTGCATTAGCCAATCATTAACATATAAAAGTATCTACCATGGTAGCCAGTTTAATGAGACATTGTTAGATATGTATTTGACAGTGAAATTTTATAGAAATAGCAAGCTGCAGTTGCATGGATCTTTATGGATGTTTATGGATGCATGTTTATCAAAAGGACTTCTGAATAAATAAGCATGGAATCCATACGACAAATGGTTAGCATATCACTCCAAGTTGATTGCTGACATTCCCAAATTACTCTGAAAGACTTATAGAGCACAATTTACCTCCAGATGCTAATTCTTTATCAAAACTGTTCTTTTGTCTCTTTTTCTTTTCAACCATCTTTATTCTTTTTATTTAATTAATACATATGGAAGTCATGTCAAGAGATTGCATTCTACTGTTCTATAACATAAGCGCAATGTAGCAGATATACAGATTTTAAAACTAGATGTTGCATAAAAACCAATCCATATTATCAGTAGCAGCTAAATTCTGTGGGATTCTTTGCCAATGTCATCTCTGTAATAGTCCACGGGAGCCAAGATAGATGAAGAACCTTCATGAGATTTTGTCTTGGTCAATAGCAATTTCATTTCAGTCTAAAGGCTGAAGGCAATGTTCAGTAATGTCTCTTCCCTACCACACCATACTATTACATAGAGAAAAGATATAGGATGAAAGGTGATTGTAGCATCATTGGCTTAATACACTAGGATATGTTCCTTTCTTATTATCAAGTTGGTAGCCCATATAACCACCTAGGCATAACACACACTAGTTAGAATCAATAGCCAGAATGCAGGTAAAAAGAGAGGAGAACTTGGGCTATCAACTATGAATAAAAGAAAATATGTTTCTGTCAGCAGAATAAATCGTCTGGATATATTGCTCAAGACTTTAATGACAGGTGTTGGCAGAAATAAAACATTTCTTCCATAGGTTGATGTTTTAATGAATCATAACTATTATTTGCATATTGGGCTCATCCCTATCTAAAAATGTATTAACAGTTTGAGGACAAAACATTCAAGTTTTTCAAGTTTATATGACCCATTATGACTTTGTTCAAATATTCCCACTAAAAAAAAAAACCCAGACTTTAACCTGTTTAAAATTTTAAAAAATAGGTCGTAAAAAGGTATCTTTGGGGGAAGGAATCAAGCTATTATATTTCCTTCAGGAGCAGTAATTTTACATCATCTTTCGAAGATAGAACAACTTGCTGTCACCTTAGGATAAGAACGAACCCATCAGGAATTTGTTTTATATATATAATATGATTTGGGGCTACATATCTATCAGCTTCAAGTCCCAGAGCAGAGAGATACCAATCCTGCTTTTTTTTTTTTAAAGGACCGTGTGAGATAAATATTCAAAGCAGAGTGTTCAGCTTCTGGCATCTCATTATCAAGAAGCTGCAGACAAGCTGCAGGGAAGTCCAAGGAGAGGAATTATGATGATGATGTGGCTGGAGGGCAAGGACTAATCAAGATGACAAAGGACAAGCCATATGCAACTTAGCAGTGTTATGATTTGAGAAGAGCCCACGAAAGCTCTACAAATAGATGAAGTACATGAACATGGCAGGAGAGAGAGGGGGGAAGGGGCGTTTTATGATAAAGATACAAGCAAGAAATAATTAAGTGGAATAAAGAGGTTGGATGAAGTTATATCTTTTGTGAGTCTTTGGCAATCAGAATGCCTATCTCTATATGTTTACTTATGATCTGCTGCTCATGCTCTGAATCAAGCATAAAAGAATGAGATGGGACCACACTTATAAAAGGAAATGAATTGCGCTGCCTCCCTCAATAAATTTGCTTAGGATTGAGCTTCATAGGGCTTAATGTATTCTGAATACTAGTAAATCTCAGGACCGTGGCCAATAGCTACAATAGTCCTTTTCTGACTTTATGTCCAGCTTTACACAATTGAAAAAGAGAATTGAGTAACATATATACAGTTGATGTGGATTATTCATCCAAGGGAAAGGACCACCTAAAGCTTATAAATCAGCATGGGATTTAAAAAAAAAACATTACCAACAAAATAGGCTGCTGAACTGTTAAACTTTGGAGAATTCATGAGATGCCAGGTGTTTTTTAAAAAAGGGAAGTCTCTCCTTCAGAAAGAAGATTCAGAAAAATACAGAACAGTTAATTTGATAACTATATCTGAGAAAATATTAGAACAGATCATGAAGCAATTGATCTATAGCATTTTGACAATGATATTGTAATTATCTGTTATCATGATCATCATGCATAGATCAAAATCAAGCCTTACACACAAATGTTTCCTCATATTTAGCTTGAAGATCATCCCTACTACTTGATGGTAATGTTGTATATATTAGGTGAGAAATAATGATTGTGGGGAATACTGTAGGCATAGTATAGCTCAATTTCAGCAAAGCATTTGACAAATTGGCTCCAATAGGAATAAAAATTAAGGAGGTTCAAGGTTGATTTAGGAATTATATTCAAGTCATGTATTTATCAATGGCACCTGATCAAAATGGAGAAAATACTGAATTTCAGTAAATAGCTGAAAGAAATCCTTATTAAATGTTCATACGTGGTTAGAACTTAGAAGACAGAACCAGACTTAAAAGCAATCCTGGAAAATTAGAGAAATAGACTAGGCTGGATTTCAAAGTCCACGAAATTGAAAAAGGAGAAGTCAAGGAATATCTAAGCAGGGGTGAACTAGGAGATCATAGGAAAGAATAAATGTCACAAATGTCAATCTCCGATAAGGATCCCACTCAAAACCACAGGTATGAGAAGAATCTTTCATAGCAGTATGCCAATTATATTATTCTATTCTGGGGTCTTAAATCAAAAAATTTTCAGCATGAGTAGTGGAGTAGAACTGCAAAATGAGTTGCTTGCATTGCTTCCCAGTCTCAAAAAAGATAATATTCAAACCCACAATCATGGCAATCAAAATCCTACTGGTATATGGTAAAAGCAATAATAATAATAATGACAACAACAACAACAACAGAGGGATATTAAACCATGCTAGAATGTAATGAAGAAACAAAAGGTAGAATTTTAAAATACATATTTTTTGTATTCTTGGGTTTAAAGAAGCAGACATTGGTAATCTGTCTTTGATGGAAAGTTGCCAGCAATAAATTTCTTGTCAGAATCATCTAAGATTGGCTTACACTATCATTCCCATTTTTCATTTTATAATCCAAGCCTGAACTACAGCAGGCCTCTAAATCAGCACAGGAAATTTGGTGGCCATATTTCACATCTTTCTTTTCCCTGCTTTGAAAATTCTTTTCTCTCTTCTCATTTATATGAGAACAGTATAAAGTAATGCCTTCAGTTGTTGGGACTGGAGTACAGGGACTGGAGGAGGGGGAAAAAACTGTAGGAAAAACAAAATGCTACTTTTCATCCCATTCTGAGAACAACATCATATTCTTTAGGGGACAAAGAGTTCAGTGAGATATCTTACTTTACAGTTTAATAATAGTAATGAAGATAATTGCCAATATGATCGCCAACGTACAATGACGGACATGGCACAAGAAGAAGAAGAATGAAGATAATAATGATATTTACACAGAATGACAGGATGCGTCTTTATCATGCATGGCAAACAATCATTCTTTCAATAAAATTTGAAAGAAGAAAAAACAGGTAGAAAATGGTGTTAATAGGTTATCATATTATGCTCAAGGGAAGGAAGTCCTGAAAGCATGACAGAGTTCATAATATTTCTGTAAGGTGGAGGGAAGGATAATTAAAGAAACCAGTGCTTCTTAAGATCAAAAAATGGGACTTCCTTTCCACAAACTTACCACAACAATTGAAAAGAAATAGATGTGAGTTAGTCAAGTAAAACATCTGAGCAATTTCAGGATTATGAAATTTTTAGACCTATCTGCATATCCATGTATATGTTTTTTTTCCTATATAATTGTATATAATTTCTATAAAGCAAGTGTGTGTATATGTGCATCTTATAAACTTATAGTATATACTATATATGCTATATACCTTGTAGCAATTATGTCAATGTATAAAGAATACACATCGATATATTTTACCATATACAGTACAGTATTTTTATAGATATTTCTATGAACATTCTTTCATTACTCCTTGGAAAACAATACAAGGTAGAAAATAGAAATTTAACAGATGTGGCCACATGCAGAGAAGAAATTATCAATCTGTATACTGTAGAACCTGTGTAAAAGCATTAAGTAGCTGAATAATAACAGCACAATGTTCCAGGAAGGAAGGAGGGAGGGAGGGAGGGAGGGAGGGAGGGAGGGAGGGAAGGAAGGAAGGAAGGAAGGAAGGAAGGAAGGAAGGAAGGAAGGAAGGAAGTCTTCAAAAGTCTTAACAGCTCTATTAATATTTTAAACTCTCCCATAAGCCCCTAAATGGAGGAAAAAAACAGCCAAAGACCTACATCCACATTGCTTTCTGTTTGCCTAACACAAGAGTAGTTTCCAACTGCAATGGAAAAAAACCCATTCCCTTTACACCATCTCTCTTTACAGTAGCATATTAAGATATTAATGACTGCAGTTATTAATAATCAATTACAGCAATGTGCTACTTCCATTACATATTCTAGATGTTGTAACAAACATTTTTTTCCTCTCTGTCTCAGTTTCTCGGGAGTGGAACTAACTAAAAAATAATGAGCTGAAACCTTAGAGAGTGAGCAAATATAACCAAATTTAATTTGAATGAAACTAATGAGTAGGTTTTGATAACTGACGATTATCTGAGGAAGCAAGAAGGGGACAAAAATAATGTACTACAACATGTCCTCTGGAGTGCTATCAAAAAGAATAGGAAAGCACATTTGTCAAATGCACAAAGTATACCAAGCAAACACTTTTTAATATGGCTTGGGTAGCAATTAGATTATTTGAATTAGATGATCAGGAAAACAAGTGAAAGGGGTGGGCGGGGAGATAAGTTATGTAGGCTAGACAAGTGTGAATTACCTTGATTCCTCTATAGCTGTTGCTTGAATTATACCTCTATTGAAATTTGGTCAATTGAGTTTCAGATAATAACCAACCTCTACAGTGTACTCTCACTCTGTGTGTGTATGCCCCACTATATATAGGGAGAAGAAGAAGAAATCCAGTTCAGCTTCATCCATTTCCAGTTGGTTTGTAAAGTCACTTCTATGGAAGAAAAGGGAAGAAAAGAGAAGAAAAGGATGGCCAGAAGCAGAATGGATGGACTCAGGTACAATATGTGGGGAAAGACCTTGGGAGAATTGGCCAAGAAACAAGGCTAGTGAATGATCAGATAAGAGATAGCATAGCCCACAGTTGGATAGTAGTGGGGAGCAGGAGGCTCAGTAGAGACTCTTCCTTGTTTCTCAGGCTGTAAAGCATATGTAGGAAAATTGTATTTCAGATTTGGAATATTCTGTAGAATTAGCTCATCTGATTGGATGTTTCCTGTCTGGGCTACATAGTAAGGCTGACACAATGACAATGAATGCACCATTGGGAGACCTGAAATACCCAAGATATTTTTTTTTCAAAGGGAAAGATAATAAATTTTCTGAATATACAATTTTCTCAAAAATCTCCAAGTCACACATCTCTGACCTTAAGTCACAAGACATAAACTTTGTGTTCTTCAAAACACGAATCCATTGGGTGAAAAGAACTGTTGTTTCCAATCCTTGATTCCAATCATTTTTATATTTGTTACAGATATTTATGTCAAAACATAAATATCCATTTATGTTTTGACAGAAGAAAAATAGGTTTGGATTCTGAAATTAAATTCTTCAGTATCAATAGCATATTAGATATTTAAAAGCTGCTAAATATTAGGTCCATACTGAGCTGTCATGACATGTTCAACTGAGTATACTTCCATTCTTTAGCTCCATTCTGATAAGAAAATTATGTTTGCAGTTGCTGATTTAAAGTAATCATTAAATAGTATTATTTAATGTAATTTATTTAAAGCTGATTTAAAGTAATCATTAAGCAGTAATTGGTCTAGTGTAATTATGCCCTTCCCCCCCATTCTTTCCAGTAAAAGTGTTTCCACTGATTTAAAGACTAGAGCTATGCCAAAGAATTAAGTGTTCATGTGATTTTGTATCAAAACCAAATTTATCACCAAACAGAGCCTAAATGTTTTACAGCTAATATAGTTGGAGACATTAAATGAATCCTAATAAATATTGTACTTAACAACTGCCAAGACAATAACTTTCTAATTTGCCCATAATAGCTTGTTCCTCAAGAGCACATTTTGAATGTCATCCAACATGAGATGCCCATCATCTGGCACTATATTGTCAATCGTTTTAATATTTTCTCTCTGTGCGGTTGTTTTGTTTACCACAGCCTTTTTGTAGTATGAAATGACACCTTTGCTCTTTTTACTACTATACAAACCACTAACAACTTCCAGCATCTTCCTATGTTCATCTTTTGCATTTAAATGGCTTTCTTTCTTTCCCCTCTATCATATGTATACTTCAAGACTTGGAGAATAAATGAGGAAAGCTATCTATCACATTCTTCCCTGCCAAATGCTTTTCTCTTATGTTCAGGAAAGGAATCTCATATCCTCTGAGAGGATTTTTAGGGATATCAGCAGGGATAGGCTGCTGGGGATTCACAGGGATTCACTCTCTAGCTAAGATTCTGTGCAGTTCGTAGAACCCCCAACACTCCTGGCTGGCCCCGCCCCGCCCATCCCCTCCCTCCCAGGAGTCCCCACGCGGCCTGTTTTGGATGCCGGTAAGTGCAGGGCGTGCACAGAGGCTCAGGGAGGGTAAAAAAACGAGCCTACCAGACGTTCAGGCCCTTTTCTGGCCCCCAGAGGGCCTCTGGAGACTGGGGAGGCTGTTTTCGCCTTCCCGGAGGCTCAAGGACAGCCTCCAAAGCCCAGGGAGGGCAAAAAAGCCCCCCCCCCCGCTGTGGTGCAGGAGGCTGACTAGGCCACGCCCAACATGGCAAACTATAGACACTTCTATGCAGGTAGTACGGTTGATGTTTCAGCAACAGTAGAAAAGTGGCTTGTGACTTCATCTTGGTTTGTCCAGGATGACTTTTGAAATATATTTTTATCTAATCTACAGCTTTGGGATTTCCTAAAGGGAACCCCTTACAAGAACTAACCTGCTTAATGTCTGAGCCTCAGTAAGGTCAACTAAGTGCTTATACTGAATTGTAAATGTTAAGCCCATGTTAAACTAGTTTGACTCAATGGTAAAGCAAGACATTAATGCAGAAAGAAAGGATGCGAACCTCATGTTAATCCCGATTCAGTGAAATTATAGCAGTATTAATTGACCTTCATGGCATTTATATAAAGCTTCTTTGCATTTATACAAAAGTCTAGATCCAACCAATCCCTTTATGGTATTGAACTAAGATATGCAAGTTTTATAATAGAAAATAATCATTAATTAATGATATTTGGATCAGAACCATTCATCTCAACCAAAGCTTTGCATTAAGATGATATTACCTAGACAATAAGGGGTGGGTTCTTTTGCAATTAAAACATATCACATAGTGGATCACATTTACCACACAGAAGATTTTAATGCAAATTTAATGCAATTTTCCTTCATATTGTACCATGGTTTTGCTCTTTCACACTATCCTATCTTGTTAAGCAAAGTAATAAGATGACACAAAACCTTCACAAGCTTAAGAAATTAAAGTCATTCAACAAAATTCAGAATCAATCTTTTATCTTTCAGCAGTCTGCCACATTTCTGGCTTCCTACACTCCAATTAAATTCACTAGAAATCCACCTGAAGGACCTTCTCCCATTGAACTTTTTTCAAACTGAGGAGCAGAGACAGCCAATGAAGCTTAGAGGGGTAGAAACAATGACAACAGTATAAAATAAGAGAAAATTGAAAGGAATTCTCAAAGAATAAATTTTAAAAAGTAGAAGCCTTTTCCATAAGGCCAGACAAATTTCTACCTTTTGGGGAGACACAACAGCCTCTTTAAGAAGATCAGCATATCTATAAACATTTCAGAATCAGAAACAAGAATGCGGCTATTTTAATGTACCCCATATAATATGCACAATTTGTTTCTTCTTCCCCTGAGGATTCATCTCTCAGACTTTTCATATAGCTCAAACTAGACTAGAAATCAATTGTTATGCTAATTTCATTAAATTTAGACAAGAGAAAGAGAACTTTTCACAGACCAGATCTGGAAATAGTTTTGGAGATCTTATTCTAATTATGATAGGTCCAAAATAAAAATGAATGAAGCAAAACAAAATAAGGAAAAGCTTCAGCTGCATATCACTCTTCATACAGGTAAGAAAGCAAGGGCAACTATCTATGTCAGGCCTAGCCCAAGAATAACCCAGCCAAATTTCAATTCATTTGCTCAAGCTATGTAGACAGAATCTTGCCAGACTGAACCTATACTACTCTAACCCTAACAGATATAACCTAGGAGATTCTAGGAAGTGGCTATCCTAAATCTATTCCTTTTTCTCTAATCCAGTTCTGAAATCATTGTCTCACCCGCCCACTCCTCCTTGGAATGGGCTCCCTTCTTCCTGAGTAACTGCCCCTTCCCTGTAAAGGTAAAGGTTCCCCTTGCACATATGTGCTAGTCATTCCTGACTCTAGGGGGCAGTGCCCATCTCCGTTTCAAAGCCGAAGAGCCATTCTGTCCGAAGACGTCTGGATGGTCATGTGGCTGGCATGACTAAATCCAAAGGCGCATGGAACGCTGTTACCTTCCCACCAAAGGTGGTCCTTATTTTTCTACTTGCATTTTTTACATGCTTTCAAACTGCTAGGTTGGCAGAAGCTGGGACAAGTAATGGGAGCTCACCCCGTTACGCGGCACTAGGGATTCGAACTGCTGAACTGTCAACCTTTTGATTGACAAGCTCAGTGTCTTAGCCACCGCGTCACCAACCACCCTTCCCTGTAGTCCATCACAATCTGCTAAACCAGTGTTTATGGTGACTGACTGGGGAAATTCTACAAGTTGAAGTCCATATATCTTAAAGTTGAAAAACACAGTGTTAAACCAATGACTTTAGAGGTGGAATATCTCATTTAACAAAGCAAAACAGGACCCCTTCTCTTTGCAGTTACCTTGGCACTCATGGAGTTGTGTTCTTCAGAGAATCAAGAAAAAGACCTGCCCAGTAGCATTCAAAGAGGAGGCCCAAATGCTCACCTTCAAACTATCCTTTCAGCAGTTACTTCTGAGACATTCTGAAACCTGAGATGTTATTTCACTAGGTAATATATAGCAACACAGTGAATTTATAGACAACGGGTAACTTCAGCAGGCAATATAATTGGGAGAGGGAGGTTGTCATTTTACGTAATTGATATTAAGTAAATGAGAAAAATCTAGTTTGCATTTTACATAGTCATGCAACTAAATCCTTTGTAACTATTTGCATTATGACCATTTAAATTCCACTACGCTGTAATTAAATTCATTAACTGCAGCAGGGAATTAAATGAAGGAATTGAAATGATAATGTTTTATTAACAGTGTCTAATTATAGAACTCAAGCCTTATGCTGAGAATGCTAAAGTAATGAATTCACATTTGATTTGCTTGAGTGAAAAAGTTTTCCACACCTTGTCTCTGCCTCCATGTTACTTAGTGACCAGGTTTACATATTGCAGCCATCCTGTGGTTACATACAATGGGTATGCCTTTCCTTTTTTTAATATGAAACTTGAGGCTTTAAGATGTGATAGGCAATTTGCTTAACTATAGTGATATCTTCACTACTATCACAGATCTCTAGAAAATTGCCTAACTGTAGACTTTTCTCTGTACACTACCTATCTGAGGCAGGGGTGAAATCTAAAATTTGTTACTACCGGTTCTGTGGGCGTGGCTTGGTGGGAGGGAGGTAATATGACTGGGTGGGCGTGGCCATTTTTTTTTAACTTTTAAAACCATTTTTGCTACAACTTCTTCGGTGAAGAGGTTGTAAAAAATGCTTTCAAAAGGCTCTGACGATCCCAGCTGAGTTGCCTGATCGGCAGAGACTTTTTTTCTTTTAAATGCCTCTGACGATCAGGCAACTCAGCTTGGATTCTCAGAGGCATTTAAAAGAAAAAAAAGGGTTTTTTCTTTTAAAAGCCTTTGATGATGCCAGCTGAGCCGCGCGATCATCAGAGGTTTTTTTTTTTTTTTTACTTTTAAAAGCATTTTTTCGGTCAAAGAGGTTGTAGAAAAAATGCTTTTAAAAGTTAAAAAAAAGACTCTGATGATTGTGTGGCTCAGCTGGGCATTGGGGGCGGGGGCGGCAGGGATTTTTGCTACTGGTTCTCCGAACTACCTGCCTCCATAGCTACCGGATCAGGCGATCCAGTCTGAACCGGGAGCATTTCACCCCTGATCTGAGGTGAGCTGAGGTGGTGCAGTGGTTAGAGTGCAGTACTGCAGGCTACTTCAGCTGACTGCTAGCCGCAGTTCAGCAGTTCAATTCTCACTAGCTCAAAGTTGACTCAGCCTTCCATCCTTCCGAGGTGGGTAAAATAAGGACCCAGATTGTTGGGGGCAATATGCTGACTCTGTAAACCACTTAGAGAGGGCTGTAAAAGCACTATGAAGCAGTATATAAGTCTAAGTGCTATTGCTATTGCTATCCTTGTACCTGCAGGAAACAAAGTCAGAATGAAATTTGCCATCCTGCCTGTTGTTCTCTGTCCTATCCCAAATGTTTTTTTTTCCCCAATCACTTGATTTCTTTCCAAAGTAATGAAAAGGACATTATAGGTTTTATCCATCTTGATACTTCTGCTATCAATAACTATACAATCACTTGGGCCTTCAGTGTGAGTCGTGTCTAACTGAAAATATTCTCTGTGAACAAATGAGACAATGACCACTATGAAGTATGAAAGACCAGCAAGTCTGGTCCTTCAAATCTTTCCAGAGAATGAGAGAATAGAAGATCACCATGAGTATTCTGAATGGCAGCTCCTGCAAGGAAATTGTAAAATTACTGAGCAGAGGGTTGGACTAGATGATCTCCCTTCCAACTCTGTTACTCTGTGTCCCACAAGTTTAAATGACAGGAGGCCAGGGAAATGACATCTTTGCTCTGCAACAGTGAAGCTTTTTATGAAGATACCAAGCCAGTCAAACTGCCTTTCCAAATCCCATTCAGACATCTTCAATTTAACCACTTTATGGATATTAGAGACCTTCAAAGTAGTGAACTTAATTTGACGGTAAAATTCTTGCAAACATCTAACCACCATTCAAAAGAAAGGGTCAGTGATGCAGATAGTCAAAAGTGAGGAACAAAGTCATACTACAAGCAATATTGGTCCTTCTTTTGGCTTCTCATTATTCTGTCTTTTGTCATGCAAAATGATTTCAACATATAAAGGAACACCCGAATAACTGAAGCACAACAGGCACCAAATAAAAATAGAGAACACTAACAGAACAGACTTAATTATTTATCTGGAGGCTTTGAAGGAACCGCTTTATATCCTAGACTACTTTTCTCTACATTGCTTTTTATTCATTTTTTAATATCGGTGTTTCATATTTTTTTCCAATGGCAGCAAGCAATGAAACTACCATCCCTGTCCTAATGTTTCCTCTATTCGTATCTATTTTATGTATTCAATTCTTGCTTATACTTATATATATTACCTAATACATTCTTGACAAATAAATAAATAAATAAAAAGAAAATAAATAAATAAATAAATGCAGAACATTCTAACACCTGAGTGCAGATGTACTAGATATTACAGAGGGGATACACCTATTACTAACGAGACTTTATCGTATCACAACTTGGAATAAAATAGCATTTGAAGGGAACTATCTGATGTCTGCAGACATCCATTTAGACAGTGGGATTTTTCCTGTGCTTCTTAACCTTGTGAATTCTCAAAACTGGCTTTGGATGGTCTCTTGACATTGCTGCTGTCCTGGCAGATAAACCTCATTGGACGCAATCTATTTTCACCAATTTTGTGAAATTCAAAAGAATGGACTTTGACACATTATGCCAGAGCGCTGGAGTGTAATGACACTAGCATGTAATTAATTGAAATATAAATCTGGCATGTTTTGAAAATGATTTGGAAGTTGTACTGGCTTGGCTTTTTTCAAGCTTTCCTGCTGGCCTGAAGAAAACGTTAGTGCTGCTGCTTTAAAGAACACAATAAAGTCAATGCCACTCCAAGGATATCAGGTGCCCCTAAGCCGCATTGATTGATGGGGCCACCCTCCACCAATATGAAGATTTGCAGCTTTTGAATAGTTTGGAAAGAGGGGCAAACATTGGTGCCATGCAGTAGTGGGTTTCAATTTTGGCCGCTACCGGTTTGCTCGTGGGTGCAATGCTTCTGTGCATGCGCAGAGACGTCCGGGCAGGTGGGTGGAGCCTCCTGCCACTACAGCTACCAGTTCGCCCAATCCGGGGTGAACCTGTAGCAACCAGGGATGAAATTTAAAATTTGTTACTGCCAGTTCTCTGGGCGTGGCTTGGGGGGGTAATGTGACTGGGTGGGAGCGGTCAACTTTTTCTCTTTTTTTTACTTTTAAAAACATTTTTTCTACAACCTTAAAAGGTTGTAGAAAAAAATGCTTTTAGAAGCCTCTGACGATCAGGCAACTCAGCTGGGATCGCCAGAGGCTTTTAAAGGCATTTTTTTTTCCTACCACCTCTTTGGCCAAAGAGTTTTTTTACTTTTAAAAGCATTTTTTCAGCCAAAGAGGTTGTAGAAAAAATGTTTTTAAAAGTTTTTTAAAAAGCCTCTGATGATCACACGGCTCAGCTGGGCATGGGGGGGGCAGGGATTTTTGCTACTGGTTCTCCGAACCACCCACCACCATCGCTACCGGATCTGGCGATCTGGTCGGAACCAGGAGCATTTCACCCCTGGTAGCAACCCACCACTGATGCCATGTAAGTTTTATTTAATGCAGCTCTTAAAACATCCTCCTCCTTTTTTTCTACTTTATGGGGAAGCTTTAAAAAGTTATGAATAGTAGAGAGGCTGTTCACTCCCATGAGCTTTCTTCCCCCAATCATTTCCAAAGCACCCTTAACCTTAATAGATACTAGGCTCCATCTACATTCCAATTAAAGCTATAATCTCATGGTTCAGAAGCATTTGCTTGTCCTTTAGAAATTGTTGCAACTGATGTGTCTTTGGGACATTTGCAGGGAAAAAAAGGGGGGGGAAGCCTGCCCTTTGCTAAGAACATGGTCAATTTCATATTTAAACCACTTAACTTGATTAGAAAAAAAATAATTGGCAGGTGAACCTGGAAGCTCACATTAAACATGACAGATAATTGTTTCTTTAATTGCAATGTCTGAATTAAATTACTTTTGCAGACTGGGTATTCAAGTAATGAGTAAAATCGAGGTCCTGACCACTTGCGCTCATTAAAAACAACCTCCTTCAGCATTTATAGTGCTAGAAGAGAGATAACCACCATGTGTTGGACATATAATGTAGTCTGTCAAATAAATCTTTTTTTACCACTGCAATTAGATGTTGCATTCAGGGTCTATGACTTGCCTTAATGTTTTTTTAAAAAAAACTTTTTCTGAATTATATTATAATTGGCTATAACCTGCTAATATTCTGTTTCTGAATAGTATAGTATTGTAAATTGCTATAGCCTGTTAATATTCTCTGTTTCCGAATTATAATACTGTAAATAGACATAGTGTGCTAATATTCTTCCCAGATTTAATATATTGATTTCAGGTGTAAATAAATTGAATTAGTTCAAGCCCTCCTCCCGTGTTCGATTTTTTTTCACACTTCTGTTAGCTTTGCTTATGATCTGTCAGGCTTTGCTGACCAGGAGTCGGCAGTAGATCACAGACCCAGCTTAATTCGGCTTCTAGACTTGGCAGAAACCTCATAGACATGGTTTGGCTAGATAAGGATATTCATTGCAAACAAGAATGAAGCCAAATGAGACACACGATGTGTACCTCTAATGGTTCGTTCACAAAGTCTTAGCCAACTATATACAGAACTGCAAAGGGAGAAAAGGAGTTGCAACAAACAATAAAGCTTGGCACGGGAGCAAGAATAGCATAGGGCAGTGATGGCTAACCTTTTTGCTGTCGCGTGCCAAAAGTGGGCGGAGCACGGGGGGTTTGTGCACATGTGTGCCCACACCCATAATTCAATGTGCCCTGTCCCCCGGCACATGTGTGACCCCCCACCCTCCCCCCACTTTTGGCCCGGTGGGCCCGTTTTTCACCCTCCTCAGGCTCCAGAGGCTTTCTAGGAGCCTGGGGAGGGTGAAAACTGCCTTCCCCATCCCCACGAAGGCCCTCTGGAGGCTGGAAACAGCCTGTTTCCTGATTTTCAGTAGCCCGGAAGGGCCGAAAATCAGGTGGCCAGTGCACGCATGCATGCTGGAGCTGAGCTAGGGCAACACTCGCGTGCCCACAGATACGGCTCTGTGTGCCACCTGTGGCACCCATGCCATAGGTTCACCATCACAGCCATAGGGTAACTTAATTCTTGATATATGTTGTAACACAAGGCCACCACAAATTATGAAGCAGTTATAAAGTCTTAAACATTCCAAAATGCCCACCTAGACTGTTAATGTGGCAAGACATTAATATTTCCACAAGGAAATTGAAAAGTACATGTGGTGACACAACTGTTCCTGCTCCCAGGAAAAATGGAGACAGAAGACAAGAGATCTCAGAATGGGGGGGGGGGGGGGGGGATCAAGCTCAAGGCCCAGGGACCGGATCTGGTGTGCAGGGTGCTTAGATCTGGCCCACATCTTGCCACCCTGGAAATAGCAAAGGACCAGCCTGCAGTGCCTCTGCCAGTGAAAAAGGAGCTTGGGACCCACCTTCCCAAGCTCTGTTTTAGCACCTTCCCAAGCTCTGTTTTAGCTAGCAGAGGGTTGCAGGAAGCTTTCACAGCTGAAAACTGAGCTCGGGAGCCTGTTTTCACTGGCAAGAGCGCTCATGCCTCCACAGGAACCCCCAATAGAAGTGACATTAAGCTGGCCACGCCCCCCTGACCACGCGCAGCCCAGCCCCCCAAGGCCAAACACAAGGGCCTGATACGGCCCTCAATGAAATTGAGTTTGACACCCCTGTCTTAGAAGGTTACCAATCTGTGAAAGCATATAAAGATCCTGCTCTTTCGGAGCACTAATATGATTCAGTGAAAGCTTGAAGCTTTCAAGGTAGCTTTCACAGATTGGCCCAGATATCAGAGGAAAAGGAGTTTTGAGATTTTCAGAGTATAGACTGGAGGCTGAGGGCAGGTTACATGATAAGACATATTTGGCAAGGAGGCTGAGTGGATGGTTTCAGTAGCTGCTGCAGCCAGTCCAGCACTATCACCAGGGTTAGTTTTAGGCTCACGAGAGGCAGTTGTGTCCTCCTTATTAAATTGACTAATCCGTCTGAAAGAATAAAGTCAAGGGATTGCTCACTACCAATAAAAGTATGCAATCTCCCTCATATATCCATTGTAGTTTAAACCCACTGGGTTTTTTCTTTCCTTCCTGCTCTTTGTCCCAAAGATGTTTTTTCAAGAGGCAACTGGACTTTCTGGTTTTTCTCTGAAGACATTTCATTTATCTGTATCATCAGGGTCACTTGAGTGGTGCAAATAGGTGTGGAGCCTTCTTGGAACTGTGGAAAGGACTGTGTTGTAGATTGTAGATCTGATCTCAAAAAAGACCCTACAGGAGCTCCTCCATTACAGATAATGAAGAGCTCAATAAACAAAGCAACATTGTCATTCCATACGTTGCAGGCATATCGGAAAAGTTCAGGAGGATCTTCAGCCAACATAACATATGTGCACACTTCAAACCCAAGAATACATTACGGCAGAAACTTGTCCACCCCAAAGATAAAACACCCAGACATGAACTGAGTAATGTGATATATGCAGTACAATGCAGCAAGCCATATGCAAACCTGTACATTGGGGAAACAAAACAACCACTTCATAAGTGCATGGCACAACATAGGAGAACAAATACACCAGGACTAGATTCAGCAGTCCATCTGCATTTAAAAGACAAAGGCCACTCTTTTGAAAACAGCAAAGTCCACATTTTGGACAGAGAGGACCGCTGGTTTGAAAGAGGGGTCAAAGAGGCCATCTATGTCAAAATTGAACAGCCCTCTCTCAACAGAGGAGGAGGGATACGAAATCTTCTATCTCAACTCTACAACACAGTCCTTTTAACAGTTCCAAGAAGGCTCCACATCCATTTGCACCACTCAGGTGACTTTGATGACATAGATAAACCTCCAGGTGACCTTAACAACTCTCTAAAAGAATGCAAATAACCAGCTGTCTTCAAGGAGTACCATATATATTCGTGTATAAGCCGACCTGCATATAAGCTGACACACACACCCCAATTTTACCCCCCAAAACTGGGAAAACTTGTTGACTCGCGTATAAGCCGGGGGTGGAAAATGCAGCAGCTACTGGTAAATTTCAAAATAAAAAAAGACTGGTCAAAAGTGCGAGGACCTGTCTGAAATCACTTTTTTCAGCCCTCTGGGTAGTCCTTTTGTGCACATGGACTACTCAGAGGGCTGAAAAAGTAATTTTTGACTGGTCCTCGCACTTGTGACCAGTCCTCAAACTTACGACTGTCCTCACATTTTACGTTTTTGCCCTATCTTGTCACCATGGTGAAGAGAAGCAGTTGTGAAATGAGTGACATGGTTTTAAGAATGCTGCACGGGCATAAATGTGAGAATGGTCATAAGTGTGAGGACCAGTCAGAAGTTCGAGGACTGGTCACAAGTGTGAGGACCAGTCAAAAATAACTTTTTCAGCCCTCTGAGTAGTCCATGTGCACAAAAGGACTACTCAAAGGGCTGAAAAAAGTGATTTCTGACAGGTCCTCGCACTTTTGACCGGTCTTCGCACTTATGACTGGTCATCATTTATGCCCATTGTAGCATTCTTAAAAACGGTGTCACTCATTTCACAACTGCTTCTCTTCACCATGGTGACAAGATAGGGCCAAAACGTAAAATGTGAGGACAGTCGTAAGTTCAAGGACTGGTCACAAGTGCGAGGACCAGTCAAAAATAACTTTTTCAGCCCTCTGAGTAGTCCATGTGCATAAAAGGAGTCCATGTGCATAAAAGGAGAGGGAGGAAGAGAGGAGGAGAAGAAGAAAGGAAGAGGAAGTAGGGAGGAGAAGAAGGGGGGGAAGAGAAAGTAAGAAGGAAAGAAAAGAGGTGGTAGGTTTGAGGAGAAAGATTGCTGTACAATAAAAAAGATGAAAGGGAAGAAAACCAACCCCAAACACATATAAAGATATTAAGATAAAGAATGAATTGTTAAATTTTAAAGAATAAAAGAGAACAAATATGAATAAATAGCAATAATTAGAAACACACATAAAAACATACAATGTATTTTCTTTGAACAGAATATTTGGCCGGTTCACAAATTTAAACAGTGTTTAGTCATTTCACTTAAATTTACAATTTCTATATTTCCTTTTTGCCATATTTATTCCTCATCTATTTTTTAAAAAACCAATATTACCTTTCATCCTCATCTCTAATCTTAATCAAATTCAATTTTTCACTTCTATTCTATATTATATCCCTTCCCATTGTCATCTATTTTTATATCAATCCTCACATTGCTTAATTATGTAATATTACAGTTTAATACAAATTCAACATTTTAATATAAATCAATTAGTTATATAACTGTCTTTTTTGTATCTTAATCAATATGAACATGAATATTCCAATTATTTCCATGCAATCCAATTTCTTACAAATCAATTAATTATATTTACCAATAATAATAAACCAAATAATTTCCCCCAATATTATTCCAAACCACAACTTAACCATTTCTGCTTTCAACACAATATGCAATTAATAATATCTCAATTATTACAATTCCCTATTTAAATAGAGCTTTTTTTCTTTTGTGTTTTAAAATCTTGAACTCTCCTCTTTTGCCATTTGCCATAAATTTCCCATTGTTTGCACCAACCTTTTTTGATGAGGAAAAAGAAATCTGCCTTAGCAAACAGCAAAGCCAACAAGCTGTTTTAGTTTCGCTTTTGGTTTCAGCACAAGGAGAAAAAAAATGTGCTCTTTGCAGCAGGCACCTTTTTGCAGCCAGCACCGATCTTCTCATTTGTTTTCTTTTAACCCTGATAAGCTGT
The DNA here is from genome assembly GCA_012654045.1 of Ptyas mucosa. Taxonomy (NCBI): domain Eukaryota; kingdom Metazoa; phylum Chordata; class Lepidosauria; order Squamata; family Colubridae; genus Ptyas; species Ptyas mucosa. The sequence goes on along the minus strand of WNWU01000011.1, from coordinate 21,383,086 downwards.
AGGGGGGGCCTTTGAAGCCCCCCAGCAAGAATTTAAAGTTTTTTTTTCCTCTAGCCATCAGCTGGAACTCAGGAGGCAGTCCCAATAGATTGGGAGTGGGCGGGGTAAGCAAACCCTGTTCTCCCGCTGTTTCCTAGCTTGCAGGGGAAAAGTCATTTTTTTCGTGACCCCGCGTATAAGCCTAGGGGGCGTTTTTCAGCCTGAAAAACAGGCTGAAAAACTCGGCTTATACGCGAGTATATACGGTATATATCCTTCCATTCCCCATCATCTAGTCAGAGCTGAAGAAGCTTCTTGGATGAGAAGCAAAACATCTTCAAAGAAAAACCAGAAAGTCCAGTTGCCTCTTGGAAAAGCACCTTTGGGGCAACCATGACCTGGATGACTGAGAATATCCATTTCCTGCTCTTTCTACTGATTAAAGGACTCTAAACTGACTAACACTGACTGAGGAATTCTGGAAGTTGAAGTCCACACATCTTAAAATGACAGAGATGAGAAACACTACACTAGACCACCTACCATGTTGCAAAGTCTTTAACCCCTTTTTAAAGGTCACAAGAATTCCACGGACAAGGAGATGACTTCAGAGTTGTCAGGCCTTAAAGTTCTGGAACTGGAGACCATGACTGTAAAGCAAGGAACCAAAAAAGGGCTTTGCTCAAAGAAACAAAGAATGAGAAAGGTTGTAGGGAGAAATAAAGACACATATAGAGGATCTTGTGACTGGAGATCTCTAAATATAAGTCTCAGTAGTTCTACCTAATCTCTGGCACAAATGGGAAGCCATTGAAGACATCTGCACTGTATTAATATCTGCAAATAATCTGAAGGTCCAGAACAACCCAAACATCTGCTCCACAATTAAAGGATGGAAGGAGGTACAATTGTAAACTGCAAATATCTGTATCCAGTGAACTAAGTAAGAAATTGTGTACATTGATTTTACAAAACAAAATCAAATAAAGCTATATGATCAGTCTGAAGTGACTTATTCTGTTCTTTTTTTTCAATAGCTTCAGCAAATAAACCAAATAGTTCTTTCCCTACTACTCCTATTTGTAATTATAGAAATTGTTGTCTCTCTCTTTCTCTCTCTCACACACACACACACAGAGAGAGAGAGAGAGAGAGAGAGAGAGAGAGAGATCTAGTTATCTTTTGTTGATCACTGGCAGAAATTAAAGTTACCTGGCTAACGCAAACTGATTGAGCATATTGTTAGGAAAGCTATTCATCTTTTCTTTCTGGAGCAGGGTACTTTACATTATAGGTGATTTTCAACCTGAAGCAAGTTTCCATGCCAGTTTAATCTTTTGACTGAAAGAAGTAAGCGTGGACACCATGCTGAATGTGAAAATTAACCTGCAGATTCAGTAACAAAGACGTAACAGATGTCCCAACTTATGTGACGAAAGGGATCACAGGCAAATTCCTAAACATACTGTGAGAAAGACAGATGTGAGATGACTTAAGGACATGTTATAATAAGGTTTTGTAAAACCCTCCAGAGGCCAGCTGATGTCCAAGCTTCACACCACAAAGAATGTCAGACACAGTATATTATTCCCATGAAAAGCAATGCTGGAATGCATGTTTGCAAGCTACTGTAATAGAGGGATATTTGTTGCTTAGGCCAAAGCTCCTTGAATATATAAAGAAAATTACAGACTATATGATCCTCCTGAAACCACTTACATTCAGCTGGCTTATTGGGAAAAAAAAAACAGAAAATTCTGCACACCCAGCATGGATTAGTAGGGTTTCTGCTACAAGCAGCCAAATTTCAAGCAGTTTCATAAGGAAGTGTCTGTGGGTTGCACCTATTAAGGGATGATTTTTCTCAAGTATGGGAATTGCTTGTAATGGACAAGATGTCTATAGAAATTAGAGCTATTTTCAGATTGAAGAAAATGGCTCTACTGCAGGTGGATTTTGAAAAGGAGATTGTAAAAGCTTCCTGGAATCAATGTTATCTCGCTTGCCATTTTTAATACAGCTTACGTTATATTTTCCATGAATATGAACTTTAGCAACTCTGAAAAGGCAACACATAAGTGAAGATAAGGATGAAAACCATTTAATCTTGGGAAATAAAATTGTTGTTAGTAGACCACTTTTTTGAAATTGGAAACATCTTCATGTGAAATAGGAAGACAAAGATGACAGAAAAGAAAGATAAAAAAGAATTGAGCATTTCTCATTTCTATGAGCTTCCAATTAACCAGTATTGCAAGTTTTACTTTCTTTCTGTTGAGACAGAGCCAAGGACTTATAAATCCTTCATAACATCCATTTTTGCAACAAACACTTAAAAGAATATAAAGCACAGAAACCCACCTGTTACAAACAGAGATGCTTCAACTGGCCCATGTAGTAGGTTTTTTTAAAATGTAAATTGGGAAAATTTAATGAGGAAAAAGTGTTAAAAATATGGAGGAAAATTTAATCCTTAGGAATTAATAGGAACTGGGTGGCTCTGCAAAACTCCAGATTATAAAGGGCATTGGAGGAGAGAAATAAGAAATGGAAAATAGAAAAAGTGGAATGGAAGAGTTTATAATTACCTTACAAAATAGGTCAAAAAGCGTTGCCAGTCAAGTCACCCATGAGACTGGCCACGGCCTCAATAAATGCTTTGTGGGAGAATAAAGCATGGCCAAAACAGAACGATCTCCTGAACTAGTGAGGCACCTAAATAGGTCAAAGAAATATGCAAGATTGATGGCCCTGGAAATGGGAGTTAGTATCTTTGAAATAAATGCAAGACAATTTATGAGGGAGCAAAGAAATCTCAGGCAAATGTCTTTTACCATTATCACTAGTTAAGATTTCACACAAAGCAACAAAGTCCAGCAAGCAAAAAGTAAATCAGATCCCAAAGTCCAGACCATGATTAGGTTTGAGATAAAGATTTGAACCAACACCTTGTGACCATAAGTAGAAGGGTGACATTATTTTTCATCATGGATAATCATGTAATTAGGCACATGGTACGCCATGCTATTTTCTTTCTGGATGCCATTTTTTATTTTCTTTCCCTCTTCCAGACTCACAACCCTTTCTTGCTGTCACTGACCAGACATAGCAATTCCAAAGGAATATCATGTCTTGGGTTGGGACTTGAATGGATTGAGACAAAGGAAATGGCAAGAAAGGTGGGGGCAATTTGCAGGGCGCCCCCCTCCCCCATCCTGAAATCAGATTGCTGAAGCTGAGTAAGAAAATTACTCATTTGGGATGATTGATTTGGGAATTTGAGGCAAACAATTCCCATGTTTTCTCTTAAATTTCCACGAGTTCTCCAAAATGGATTGAAATTGCAGCAGCCAATTTAGTCATTTTGCCTCCAGATTTTGGTAGTGTGATTTCAGGTCAAATGTTACACTGGAGGACTTTTTCAGGGGAGAATTGGGAGCAGTTTGTCTCCAGGAGTCTGCCCACTCCTCTTCTCAGTTTTAAAAGCTCTCTAACCCCTGAAAAACAGACTGAAACCTCAGGGCCATGTTCAGTGGCAATCTCAGTTGGATTTTAACAGTGAGAATCCCTTTGAAATCACAAAAGGTAGTAATTAAAGTTTATTGTTTTCCTTGTTTTTCCCCTTTAGTGAGATTATTGTGTTCAGGAAAAGTGCAGATGAAATTAAACATTCTGAGACAGGTTTTCTTAGATAATTTTAGATAATTTTTTTAAAATTATATATACTATTTTTATATATGAACATTTTATGATACACTACCCGGAGTCCCTCTCTGAGAGAGATGGGCAGTTCAAAAATGTGAAAAATAAAGAAAAGTAAAAAAAAAATTTTTAAAGAAACATAAGCTGCTTCCTTATGAAACTTCCTTATGTACTGAAAACCAATATCTCTAATTTCCTCAATTGAGAAGTACTTGTGAGTTTGTGAGAAGAAGTCAAAATGACAATCATGACTGCATGATTGAAGCTGTGCCACTTTTTACACGTGTCACTCCATCTTGAATTTTTTTCACCCATCCCTCATTCTCTGAAACAAATAATCTCATAAAAAACAACTAGCTAGTGTCAGGGAATTCTAAATATGGTAAACAAAGAACAATGGGATGAATGTTAGAAAATTCAAAGATGTTGTTCTTAATGAACCAGGAGAAAGATGCAGGGGGGGGGGGGAATGGAGAAGAAAAGGTAAGTGTGCTGTATGAGTATAAGATGATAAGACGGGATAAACATTCCTCTAAATTGTAGATGGTAAAACAATTCTAAATCCGATAATGATGTCAGAATTCCCTTCAGGGACTGTAGGCAGTGGTATTCAACACATGCTTACACAGAAGATATAATTGCTTAGACTAAATTCTGTGATGAGATTATGATTGTGAGAATGTATTAAAGCAATATCAAGGGATCTAAAATTAGTAGAAGCACTGGCATACTTAATAATTGCAATGTGTGAGGAAAGGGTTACTCTGAAATCAGTTTAAAATGGTTAATTTAAAATACTGAGACTCTGAACATTGTGGTACCTTATAAAGCTTGTTCTGGATTCTTCTATTATCTTATAAGATGCAATTGAATAAAAGGGGTTGAGTGCAACAAAAGGAAGATTCCAACACATTGTACCGGATTCTGTATAGGTTGAACCTATCAGAACAGTATATATGTCCAGCTTCTCTTGAGCAGACAGATACAGATGCTATATTGTGTCATGCCTGGCACAAGGTTTGAACTCAGGGGTGAAATCCAGCATGTTCTGACAGGTTCTGGAAAACTGGTAGTGGAAATTTTAAGCAGTTCGGAGAACCGTCAAATACCATCTCTGGCTGGCCCCAGAGTGGGAAGGGAATGGGGATTTTGCAATATCCTTCTCCCAGGAGTGGGGAGGGATTGGGGATTTTACAGTATCCTTCCCCTGGAGTGGGGTGGGAATGGAGATTTTACAGTATCCTTCCCCTGCCACGCCCACCAAACCAAGCCACACCCACCAAGCCACAGAACCAATAGTAAAAAAAATTTGGATTTCATCACTGTTTGAAATCCATAGAATAACATCTGGCTACCCATGTCTGATGAATGCCAATAGGGAGAAATCAATTACTAGTGTTTCAGTGAGATGGGTGGTCTCTAAATTTGATGCATAAATCAATAATCTTATTGAAAACACCACATGGGATATACACTGTGTAAAAATTAAAACATTTCCCCTCTTCACTCAGGAAAAGCCTCAAAAAATGGGGTATGACATAAGGTATCACCTGTATTTCTCTGATTTGAGGATTTAATGAAAGATGTGCTTTATACTGTATACCATTTTAATAGTCTATATATATATCCCTTCCCATAACCGTGAAATGCCAAGCCATGGACAGCTCCTAATGTTAATGTACTTCATATGATTATCTAAAGCGTGAAGATCTTTGAGTTCAATTCCCAGCAAAGAGTTTGAACTCCATAAAATAACATCAGACTGCACACATCTCCTTTCTAATAGGACCAAACTGATTGTATGATGCCTAGTGGTTAGTGTAGTTGAAAACAGGGTGAACAGAATAGAATAGAATAGAATAGAATAGAATAGAATAGAATAGAATAG
>WNWU01000011.1:21342326-21376918 GCA_012654045.1 Ptyas mucosa | reverse complement strand
ATACAGTATACAGTATACAGTATACAGTATACAGTATACAGTATACAATCAAAGCAATGTAACTGGAAATAAAAGAAGAACACATCAACAAAGAAGAAAACCCTGTATAATAGATACTTATTTAGTCGAACTAGCTGGTACTAGCAAATAGCAGACTCCCTAGTTCCTATAAAATCCAAAAATAAACATCATCTTACTTTGTTCCTACTTTATGTGGTCACTTCTTTTGTTTTACAACACAGCAAAGATAGATATAATCTATTTTACCTGCTTAGCATAAGTATACACCGTCTTATTTCATGGAGCAATGGTTTAAAACATAGTTCTATTCATGCCTTGAAAGAGAATCATACAGGGACGTCCATATTTAGAGCTAAGGTAGTCCTCAACTTATGACCACATTTCAGCCCAAAATTTCTGTTGATAAACAAGACAGTGGTTAAGTGAGTTTTGGCCCCATTTTACAACCTTTCTTGCCACAGTTGTTGAGTGAATCACTGTGGTTGTTAAGTCAGTAACACAGTTGTTAAGTGAATTGACTTCCCCATTGACTTTGATTGTCAGAAGGTCACAAGTGATATCATGATCCTGGGATACTGCAACCGTCATAAATATATGCCAGTTGCCAAGCGTCTGAATTTTGATCATGTAACCACAGGGATGCTGCAACAGTCATAAATATGAAAAATGGTCGTAAGTCACTTTTTTCAGTGCTGTTATAACTTTGAACAGTCACTAAATGAATTGCTGTAAGTTGAGGACCACCTGGCTATGTCACCTTTCAAAGCAGTTGTGAAATTGAAAGTAACCGATAGATATCAGAGCTTCACTATTTAATATTGAAGTGGATCCACTTAATGCAGTCAGGTTCTTAATTTTCAAGTAAGTAAAGGTATTTACCAGTGTTGTGACCTAGGCCCACATAGTTTATATTAAATGCAAAACAGTTCCAAAAAACAAACAGATTTTATTAAAACAGCTGAGAATTAACTCATTCTCGGCGTATTCTAAATGAAATGAAAACAAAGTCCTTAACACACCAGTCTTTAGTTTATCTCTGACCTTGGGATAATTAGGCAAACTGCCAAAGGCTTTTCTTGCCAACAGTTCAGGAAAGAAGAAATAACTACAGCCAGACAAGCAATTCTCTCAATGGTTATTTTCCGCCAAAGAGCCCATGAGCCATTGCTGGTCTTTTAAGCCTTATGGGAGGGGCCAATCATCTCTTGGCCCTACTCCTGAGTCGTCCTCTCTGCCTTAGCTGCTCCTGCCTTCTGGCAGCTCTTCTCATACATGCACTAGGAACAGGCTCCTCCTGTTCCTCTGCCTCTCTACCGTCAGCCTCTGGAGGCTCCGCACATCACTCCCCAATGACTCTGGCCCCATCTCTGCCTCTGACGCAGAGCCCTCATCCGGATCTTCCCCAGCCTCCAGGACTGACCCATGTTCTTCCTCAGTCTCATCGCTGTCTGACTCCGCTGCCAGATCCACAGGCTGCTGGCGGACCACAACAATCAGTTAGCAAGCTACCCAGCAAAGTTTTAGGTTCTGTAATTAAGAGTTTAAATAATTTGGGACTGGGACACCAGAGAGAAACACTTCCCTCGTCTTTGGCTGCTTGGGTTACTATAGATCTCTCCTCCCCTGCACTTAAGGGATACTAATTTGACATCAGTCAAAAAGGGGGAAGGGCCTAAATATCTCACCTGCTAAATAGCACTGAAATATGACATCATCTTCTCCTTTTAACAACCCCATAATCCTTTCTGGGGTAAAGTCTGGGCAACTGAATGGAGCTGAGTGTTTATTGGCCGGATGCCCTTCCTGTCGCTAATGCAGAGTTATATTCAGCAGATATATTCTCAATGTGCCCAGAGAGAGAAATGTCTGCCTCTACCTAGGATCGAACTCAAAGCCTCCTGATTGTGAGGTGAGAACTCCACCTCTAGGCCACCCCACCACTCACTATAATATGACATATGAAATACAAAAAGTGGCTTAGCCATTGTGCATTTTCTCCATTCTGAAATATGCATACAAATAAGCAGTCTGATTTGCTGAAGTATAGCATGAAAGAGTGCAATAATTCCATGTGTTCCATTTAAATTAATTAACATACAGTAAAATGCATCAGTAAAAAAATCATGCCAGTTGCTATTTGATGCATTATTTCAGGAAACTCTCCAATTAACATGCTGCTTAGTAACTTCTACTCAAGTTTCACTACCATTCTGTGTGAGTGGACAGGGGATAATGGTATGAATCAAAAGTTGGGCAGAGTAATATCAACTATAAAAATGTGGAGATCCTATCTTAGATACAGCTGACTCTCTAAATTCTCCAAGGTTCAAATATGGAGTAAAAACTGACAGTAGCATCTTTCCACTTGACAATTTCCAGATTATTGAATTACAATTCTCAGCCACATTCATCCAGGAAATGATGTCCTTTTGTCACCTTATTCTGAAACCTGCCAAATGAACCCAATTTGGTTTTATTCCATTCTCTTCAGACTTATTCATTCAGCTCATCCTGTGACAAAGCTTTGTGGCATTTCAGTTGGAAGGCTCCTGCTGTGTATAACTTTCCCTTTCAAAACGCTATTAAATTTCAAAAATTTAAAATACAAAAAAGCAAAGTAAAATGTTTAAAAGAAAGGGGCAGAGCCAAAGAAAACCGGGGAGTGCAAACAAAAAGGAAACAAAGCTGTAGAAAAGAGATAACTTCCAGCTTTCTTTGATACAAATAAAAACCTAAAAATCAATCAATCTAAATAGAGCTGGAAGGGACCTTGGAGATCTTCTAGTCTCACCCTCTGCTCAAGCAGGAGACCCTATACTATTTCAGACAAGTGGCTGTCCTCTCTCTCTTTAAAAACCTCCAGTGATGAAGCACCTACAAGTTCTGAAGGCAAGCTGTTCCACTGGTTAATTGTTCTCATGGTTAGGAAGTTTCCATCCTTGATTAGTTTCCATCCTTTGTATCTTGTCTTGCATCACTGATACGTCTAACTAGAATAAACTTCTAATATTTGTATCTATGATAAATCATAACAAACAGTGCTTCTATCATCATACATTGGTATAACTTTCCAGAACATACCTCATATTTCTGCTACATTTTTCATTCATCTGGCATCACTTTAAAGAACTTCCCAATAGTTGTGTTGGAGAGAGGGCATGGCCTTGAGGGACAGAAAGAAGGGCTGCTACCAAGACAATGATCAGATAAAAGAGGTCCAGGCCCTGAGCAGGAATGTAATGAGAGACAATATCTCAAACAAGGCCTTCTCTACATAAAGTGAGGGAGATGGGAAGCATCAGATTTGCAAGATTCCATTACTAGATCTATTACAATTAAAGTAGTATTTTTCTGCATGTCTTTGGTTTCTTAGTATACCTTGAAGGGCAAACAAAAATTATATCTTTCTATTTATTATTATGCTTAAGAAAAAAGTACTACTTCAAGCATAACTTTATGTTTATTTAAAAATCTATATAAGTATAGATTTTTCTCCCTCTTTAAAATACTTCGTAATGAAAAGATTCACCCTTGTTGACCAAAGAAATCCCATCATTTTGTTGAAGTACGGCTCATGATTTGCTATGTATATATCATATCATATGCTAAATGCTTCCTATATTTCTTCATGCATCAGGAAAATGACATAAGTTCGAATTTGCATGGATAAAGATATATCATAAATTATGATATGTCTTTATCCATGCAAATTCAAGTTCATAATTCATAATAAATTCTTGCGATCACGTCTTATAGAACATCCAGCTGGGACATGGAGCCTTTTTTCATCTTCTCCTTCACTCTTTTTCAAAATCTCTAGCCCAACCAAGGCAAGGAATCACTTTGAGTATTATAATACCCATCTGGTGCTTCGTCTGCAAATATAGTAGCATAAATCAATATATTTTCAGATGTTTATAAATATTTCCTTTTTTAAATAGTATTTACAGAATACCTGGCCATTTCCCCTCATAATCAGCCTTGATATGGCAAGGAAGTTTCCGTACATATATAATTTACAAATTATAAAATGGACCATAAATACATTTATTATGTCAAATGGCTAATTGGCTTAAACTTGTTTACATAAGGAGCAGGTTTTAGAATGCATGGAAGCTAAACCTGGTTTGCAAGGCAACAGATCTTTCATTGATCTCTGTACTATCTTTTTACATAAATTCTTCAGAAAGTGAAAACTCCCTAAACCAAAAGAGACTTGCATATTCTAGCAATTATCTTAAGGTCTGATTTGCATTTTAAATGTCACCTGTATAAATTAAAACTGTTTACCACTAACAACACTGTCAGTTTATGATTCATCTGGCAGAATCCAGCCAAAGCAAATGGCTCTCATAAAACGTGCCCTTACATCCATCACAACACCCTAACGGTAGGCAAGAGCTACATTCAGAGCTCTTGCCAAGCAAATACCCTCAAGCCTGCAGGAGGACAAAAAGCCAGTCTCTAATATCATCTTCACATACAAATGATAAGAAATCCAGTGTCACTTTCTGTGTTACAAGGTTTAAAAAAAAATATTTATTTGATATTGTTGGAAGAAATATCCATCTGGTCCAGTTCCAAGCCGGACGCTGGAAATAAAATGGAGGCTGGAGTCTGATTGGAAAGAGGGTCCATTTATTGATGAAGCAGAACCACCAGGGTTTGTGGTTCTGGGCAGCTGACAAAATGGTGTTGAGAGTGGGTGGGTTTTTATACCTTCTTTGGGCTTTGTATTTGAGCTTCCTGTTCCTGTGCAAGAACATGTCCTTTACTATTCCATTGGCTATTGTCAGATTCCAATGGGGTCATGTAGGGCTCATAGCTGGCTCTATAGGCAAAAGAGGAAATGCAAATCTTAATTTTGTCAACCTTTTGTTTGTTGCTCATCTGAGTTTCTGTCTTGACCCAGTCTTTCTGAATGAATTACCAAATCTGCATTTCTACAAGCTGGCCTTCTTAGTTTCTGCTTGGGGGCAGGGAAACTGGTGCTGGTTTCTGAATAGACTGGCTCAATCTTTCTTAATGGGCACAAAATATCTGCTGGGGGCTATTAAGAAAGGCTGAGTCTACTTTCTGTCTTTTAAAAAAAATGTTTCTCTGTTAGGGAAATATAATATTCTGCCTTTTTAATATTTCCCCAAATATTTCATTCTTCTGGGGGATGGGTGCTGACTTTCTACAATACCTTCAGGTCAGTCTTGATTCCTGGAAAGTGCCTGAACAAATCCCCGCAGTTTCCTTCTCAAGATTTCACAAGTGCTTTGCCATTGTCTCCTTCCTAGGGATAAGAGACAGGGATTGGCCCAAGTCACCTAGCTGGTTTTGTCCATAAAATGGGACAAAAACTCATAGTCTCCCAGTTTCTAGCCTAATGTCTTAACCATTATGCCCAAAATGACTTCTTTCGTTGCTATAACAAAGTATGTGTAGAAAGTTAACACCCATTTCTCTCCTAGAAGAATGAAATATTTTGAGAAATATTAAAAAGACAGAATGGTATATTCCCCTGGATGAGAATTGGAGAAACAGGCTCTTGGAAAGCAGCCCCCACGTTCCTTAAGAGCCCTCAGCAGTTATCAGCACTTAAGAGATAAAGAGATAGCTAGCTCTATTCATAAGTGGGTTTCCTGCAGCAAAGTCTGAACAAAGATAGGATTAATTTAATTTAATTTTTTATTTATTTTTATTTATATTTATATGCCGCCCTTCTCCGGAGACTCAGGACGGCTTACAATGCATTAAGCAATAGCCTTCATACTTTTGTATATTTTATACAAAGTCAGCTTATTGCCCCCACAAACCGGGTCCTCATTTTATCCACCTTAGAAAGGATGGAAGGCTGAGTCGACCTTGAGCCTGGTGAGAATTGAACTTGCAGTAATTGCAGGCAGCTCAGCCCTCAGCCACAATAGCAATTCCCCAACAAGCCCTTTCATTGCATTAGCAGACCAAGCTTCAACCAAGCTTGGCTCAGACAATCTACAAATCCAGCTATGACCCCTACAACAGCCAACAGAATGCATGTTCTTGAACAGGAACTCAAGCTCAAAACCCAAGAGAAGGTACTGTATAAATACCCCTCATCTCAACTCCATGTGGTCAGCTGCCCAGGACCTCAAACCCATGTGGTTCTGCTTCATCATTAAACCATCTTTCCAATCAGCCTCCATGTCTCCTGTGTCTTTCTCCCAGCTTGGAACTGAACCAGATGGATATTTATTCCAACATATGTATGTATCTAAACAAGATTCAGGAACCACCTTTTCATAGCACACAAAGAGCTTTGTCAATAAAGAAACTAGCATGTCAGTAAAAAAAACTTCTAATCCAGTTGCAGTGGGATATGTTGCTTACAAGCCCCCCCCCCCCACACACACACACGGGAACATGATGGATGAGGCTTTCTGATTCCCAAGAAGATCTCTTGATTTGCTAGACATAAAGTCCCTGTTTCCTCCAACATTCCTGGAGAGAATATTTTTTATGCTGCCTCCATTCATTGTATTCCACAGATAATTTATCTCTGTGAGTTAATCAGGAAAGAGGGAGAAAGAAAAATGTATCCTGCCATGGTCTTTTCCCCCCTTCTTTAACTTAGCAGACTAGCTGAGACTTATAAAAAGCTAAATTCTCTGCAGAGTGTGTTGGTTTAGAAAGAAGTTACAAGTCTTTTATCATGTAGATTAAACTAAAGGAACAAGAGGTAGGTTGAACTAAATGGCAGAAAGCAAAAAAGAAAATGCAATTCTTCCTTCAGGTTTTTTACCCAGCATCTACTCTTCTGGGCAGAAATACACACACACACACACTCCTTATCATACAAAGGGTTAAGCCATTATGATTCTTCAGCCTTTTCCAATTTGGATTAAACAAAAAAGCTGACTGAAGCTAACCTCAACCAGTTGACAAGGATTGTGGACTTGTTGAGAACATGAGCCACCACCTCCTTCAAGGCAGATGGAATTTCCCACTCTCCAAAACAGGTATTTACCCCTGCTTGAACCCAGCCACATGTCACTTCTCAGGAGGCCAGGAGGAACATGGATCTCATACACAAGTGACAGAATTCACCATCCTGAGAACTTTGTCTGTAATAACCAGATCAAATTCCACTCAGTTAACTACACAAACTGGATCCCAGTCACCTCTACATGCTGCAGTCCAACTCCAACAGGATCTAAGCATCCATCAGATGCTTAGTATAATCAGTGGTGGGATTCAGCCAATTTGGACCAGTTCTGGTGAACCAGTAGTTAAATTGCTGGCTGGCCCTGCCCCTCCTCTCCCCGCCCCTTCCAAGAGTCCCACTTTGGCAGGAAGTCATCCTAGGGCCAAAACAGGGTGCGGACGGGAGGGGAGTGGTGTGCCCTCCCCCTCATGGCCCGCTTTTGCTCCTAGGGGGTTGCAGGAGGCTGAGTGCTGCCTGTCACACCCCCTGGCCACAGCCACCATGGCCATGCCCACCCAGCCAGTCATTAGGGCAGAGAACCAGTTGTTAAATTATTTGAATCCCACCATTGAATAATCCTCATAATGACCCTTATAAAGCTCTCCTAGCCTTTTCTTACTCAAAAGAGGCCAAGTCACATGAAACATGATCATTAAGTGACTGTGACTGTGGAAAAATAAATGCATTTTGCCAGCCTTATCACCACAAGGTAGTCATTAGTTCAAGCTCTTATCTGTGCTTGCTCAGGCTCGTTCTTTGTTTTCCTCCAGTGGTGTTCTAGGCATCTCCCACACACTTCTTCTCCTGGAGCTACTTTGAAAAGTAGGAAACCTTCCAGGATCCACCCCCAGAAAGAGCTCACATAAGGTGTACATGTTATGGTTGGGTCTGCCCATTGTATAGGTTCATACATACATTCATAGGCGTTAATAGGTTTGTACAATGCTTCAAAATTGATTTGACAAAGATGTTTTCAGAATATGAAGGAGTGTAAATGCAGCATTGTCTGCATCTCGCCACCTTTTTTCCCCCCGGATAATGCAGATGTAAAAGAAAGCTCTTCACAGCATCTGGATCTGCCTAAATAAAACAGGCACCTGCTTTAATGAATTGTACAAGAAGTGTGCTGTGTTTGTACTCCGGAACATGCTGAAGCACTGAACTAGATTGCATAGTCCTACAAACTATTTCAATACAAATTTTCAAGGCATAGTGTGAGGTAGATGAGGTAGATATCTGTTAAAATTCAGAGGGCCAGGCCCAAGCAATAGACTTATGAAAATGTTTCCTGTTGTAAGCCGGAGACTATACAGGTGGTCTTTGGCTTACAACAGCTCATTTAGTAACAGTAACAGAGTTGGAAGGGACCTTGGAGGTCATCTAGTCCAACCCCCCTGCTCACGCAGGAGACCTATACTAGGGATTCGAACTGCTGACCTTTCTGATCAACAAGCTCAGCGTCTTAGCCGCTGAGCCATCTATGGAGCCCATCATCATTGTGTGTGAATGCACCCAGGAAAGAAACTGGTTGTGACCATTCAAAGTTACAACAGCACTGGAAAAAGTGACTTACGACCATTTTTTACAACTTACAACTGTTGCAGTATCCTCCGTGATCAAAATTCAGACACTTACCAACTAGTTCGTATTTATGACGTTTGCAGTGTTTTAGGGTCATGTGATCCATTTTTGCAACATTCTGACAAGCAAAGTCAATGGGGAATCCAGATTCACTTAACAACTGTATTTGTTAAGTGAATCTGGATTCCCCATTGACTTTGCTAAGTTAATTGCAATGATTCACTTAACAACTGGGGCAAAAAAAGTCGTAAAATGCAGCAAAGCTCACTTAACAAATGTTTCATTTAGCGACATAAATTTTGGGTTCAATTGTGGTCGTAACTTGAGGACTAACCTGCATATGCACACCGAAAAGCAAGAGATAAATTAACTTAAATAAATATGCTTGAAAGAGTTCATTTTAAATATTTCCAAATAAAACATCCTTGGGTTTTGCAAATGATTATCCATTTTGCAGTCCTCATTAAAATTTGAGCACTCTTCAAATATCATTTTTAAAGCTATATTCTTAATCTACCTCAGTCAAACTGGTCACAAAATATTTTATGAAAGCTATCTCTTTAGCATGAAAAGATAGTGAGTATAATCTTACCTGCATTTCATCATTCTGAAATCCTTAGAGAGTTTGGAAAATGACTATTCTCTTAAGCTGAAGTGTGGTTCAGGGTAAAGCTACATCATAACATGATGTTAAATACCACTTTGGCTGTAATTGCTGTGGGATATTTTTTTAAAATGCAATTTACATCACCCTGATGTGAGGGAGGGCAAAATAACACAGGATCAAATAGAAGGGAAATTTGTAACCCTTTCTGTCCTGCTGTGATCAAAATCCCTTCTTTGAAAGCTCTTCGATTTGAGGGCAAATCTCCAATGGCTGAGAAATGAGATTAACTGTATATAATTACTTATATTAGACCTCTATTTGTGTACGCAATCAGTGCAGCAGAAGTTTAACACAGTTTATTTCCCCACAATTAGGGGCATGTCAAAGTAGCTCTTATGATCTTCACTGTCACCAGGCTAAAACTACTTCTTAATTTCAAAGAGGAGGACAGCACAAACCTGGATAAAAAAAAGGAACTGGGCTGGATTCATACATATCAAAAGGAAAACCTTGCTTACTGTATCTGTCAAGAGACTTTGTTCTGACACATCCATTATACAGTAGGGAGGACTCACTCTAAGCGGATTGTCTTCCCTTGATGTTGCTTGAAAAGGAAGGCATTGACCTCTTGCATTCCACCTCCTCTTCTCCCACTTAATATGGGGTTTAACATTTATATGAAATAGCTGGAGGAGGTCCCTAGGAATTTCAAAGTGTGATCTCATTAATATGTTAACGATATCCAGTTTCAATGCTTCTTGCCATCCAATTTGAAGGAAATAGTTGGCATGCTTGACCATGGCCCACAGGAAAGAGAAAATAAATCCAAACAAGAGGAGGCTCCAACTGGTAAATAGAAAACTGACTTCAAAGATTAAAGAACGGCATATTTTAAATAGAGTGGCACTATCCCCCAAAGAGAAGAATGGCAGTTTGGGATTTTCCTTGATCAGCTGCTATGCTGGATTTTCTATAAAATGTAAAACTGCTTTTGCACCATTATGCCTAGTGTCCAGGTTGAATCTTTTCCTGCAATGGTCAAATTTCGCATTGGTGATTCACACCTTCATGATATCCTAAGTACTGCCATGTGTTTTTCACAGACCAATGGTTGAAAAGAGCCTACAAATTGATGGTGGAAAATTTTGGCACCACTCTGCCAACTGGCACAAGTTAAAGAGATCTTATGATGCCTTTATTGAAAGTTCTATAGTCATTGCTAATTTCTTATTGGGAAGAATTGAAAATGTTGGAATTGATAGTTAAGCCTTCAACAATTTAGGGCCTCTCTATTTAAAGGACTGACTCTCACATTACAAATGTATCCAGTTCAGAGGTGGTATTAAGCTGGTTCATACCAGTTCGGGTGAACCAGTAGTGGAGATCGCGGGTGGGCCCACACGCCCACACCCACCCACCCTGGTCCTATGCTGTCCTATTTAGGCACATTTTTGAGGCCAGGCGCATGCTCAGAAGGCCAGGCGCATGCATGGAAGGTTCATGTGTGCACAAAGCAAGTGTGTGCATGCACAGCGAACCAGTGGTAACAATATGTGAAACCCACCTCTTGTCCAGTTGTTAAGCTTGTCAGGAAGCTCCCACCATCCCTGGTTCATTTTTCCAGCACAGGGGATGAGGTCTTTTCTTTCATTGCTCCCAAGCTTTGGAATGCAGTCCATTCCTATTAAAACCAGTACAAGATTTAATGTGTATTTTATTATTAAGTTCAGTTATATATATTTTTTAAAAAACTGTTCTTGCTTTTATAGTTTTGTAGCTACATTAAGTGCTCATTGAAGCAGACAAGAAGAGTCTAAATCAAAGAGAAAATGAATAAATAAAATCCCTATCAAGACATATCCAAGTGTTGGTGCTAGAAGATAAAGCTTAATATTTACACTCTATGGTGTTGCATAGAATTCTATCTGCCCTGCATGTACTTCACTTTGCAGTGGATGTAAGTAGTATCTTAATGACATACAGTTCTATTGCTCTTACTAACCAACTACAAGGAATCAATCAGAACCACCGGTTTGATTATATATTTTATGTTATTGTTTTACTAGGCTCATAGATCATTCCAACTGCAAATAACTCTAATCAGCCTACATCTCAACCTTCACAAATTGAGTAAAAAATAATAAAAATAAGTCAAGAATAGTATACGACACATATAGCCCCAAGAATATTCATCAGTATAACCAAAAATCAAAGATTTTCCACTATCCTTTTCTCCTCCTTTTTATTGGAGATTCTTCTAAGTGGATATACCAAACAGCAAATTAAACACTTTTACAGCATTGGACTTTTACAGCAAGAGCTCTATCGCTGAACTATGGTACCTTTGCCTCAACAATATGACTATGACAGTGGTGGGTTCCTCCCGGTTCGGCCCGGTTGCGCCGAGCCGGTAGCGGTGACAATATGACATCACCGAACCAGTTCTGCCCCCCGCCCCCTGCCCCCCCACCCGCCGCATTATTCTTACCTTTTATTTGGCCCCACCCCCAATCTATTGCTGCCTCCTGAGTCCCAGCTGATGGCTAGAGGGAAAAAAAACTGTTTAAACTCTTGCCACTGGGCTCCAAAGGGCCGCCCTATAGCTGATCAGTGTTAAAGAAAACAAATGAGTAGACCAGTGCCTGCAAAAATAAATGGGTAGATCGGTACCCTGCAAGCAGTTAAAAGCCTGGTAGACAGTACCTCTGCTAAATCCTAAAGAATTGTCACCTGACCATCAAGCCATGCCCACAAAATAAGCCACGCCCACAAAACCGGTAGTAAAAAATTTTAGAACCCACCCCTGGACTATGAACAACATGAAGATTAAAGAAAAGGGCCATCCAGAAGAATATGTGGGGTCATTGATGGTAGTGGTATTCTCTGGGTTCCATATGCAAGGTCAAATAAAGAAATTGGCAGTATTGAAATTATTAGATTTCTAACAAAGAATAAATATTCGGATATTTATAGATCGGAATGCATTGAAACATTTCTAACATTACTATCTGTAATGTAGTCACTGGATAATTTTCCAGGCTGACCTAAACTGCCTCATACTATAAAATGCTTTCATCTCTCTTACAGAGAAGAAGTAAATATGTGAAAGGAAAAATCAGCTTCTTTCTTTTTCAGAAGGTTACTAACTAGCACCCTTAAGCAAAATTAGTCAAGGAGAATGATTGCTTTGCTAGAAATTTTATGTAATCATTACTTTGCCAAATTTTTCTGCTCAGCTTCAGGATCAATTCAAGCGAGCTATTTTTTTCCTCCTTAATGATTAATGTTTTGTATTAAGATAGTTATAAGGAGGGCAAGGCCAAGAAACCCAAGTTGGCATAATTAGATCTTTGAACCAAATTATTCTTTGAAGAATAATTTCTTTATTGTCCCTATGGTGTTTGTCTTTATTGCTCAATTTATGGCTCTGACAGGACAAGATTCCGATATTTCAAAAGTTGCTTATCATTCATATTTGGTCCAGATCTAAATGTGTTAGTAGAAAGAAAATGAGCACTATAGGTCTATCATAAGAATTAACATTATGGAAATAAAATGGTTGAAAAAAACAGGTTTTTGCTCACATTCTTATTTGACAATGAGACTAACATGGAAATAAATAGAATGCAGTGGAAGTGGAAAATGGGTGGAGAGACAATCATAAATGTGGGCCAAATTTTGATCATGTGATGATGGAAGCACTGCAATGGCCAGAATTTTGAAAGCCAGCTGTAAATCCATTTTTCTCTTTTTATAGATTATTTATTATTTTATCATACAAAGTAAAAACAAACAAACAAAACAAAATCATACATTCAACCCTAACAACATAAAAGAAAAAAATGTGTACAAAAAAGAGGAAAAAATGATCAAATAAATTTAACATTAACATGTAGGATCCACCCAGATTTTTATTTTTTTATTTTTTTTTTTGCTGAAAAAAAGAGAAAAAACTAAATTCTTTTCCCCTTTCAGATATATATATAAAGCAGTAAACAGGTTAAACCAGGGGTCGGCAACTTTAAACACTCAAAGAGCCACAAAGGTCTTAACCCGAAGCCCTCGTTCAATTCTGAAGCCAACCGGAAGTCTGGTTCCCCCACCATAGAGTTTCATCCTAGCATGGCATCCTTTTTCCTCTGCCAACTAGAAGTCGATTCCCCCACCATAGATTCTCCTCCTAGCGTGGCATCCTGTCCTAACCGAAAGCCCTATCAATTGTGGAGCTAACCAGTAACAGGGAGCCACATCAGAGGAATGAAAGAGCCACATGCGGCTCCAGAGCCGTGGGTTGCTGACCCCTGGGTTAAACTAAACATTACACTAATCTTCAAATCCCTCTGTTAACCATCTGTTATTATATTTAGCATGTAGAAAGTCCACAAATGGTTTCCAGTCTCTTATAAAGCTGTCAAGTCCATTATCTCTAATCAAACCAGTTAATTTTGCCATCTATGCTAATTCAGTCAATTTCAAAATCCATTCTTCAACAGTGAGCATCCCTTTTTCTTTCTAGTGTTTGGCAAGTACAATCCTCGCAGCCATCACCATGTGAAGGAATAATACCCCAAATCGTTTTTCAATTGGTTTATCCATCATACCTAAAATAAAAGCTTCAGGTTTCATTAATATTTGTATCTTAAATATTTTCTGCATTGGTAAGTCCATTTTTTCCCCATATCGTTGTAACTTTGAACAATCACTGTACAAATGGATGTAACCTGAGGGCTACCAGTATAATGAAGTGGTTGAGTTATATAAAGAGATTGAATCAAATCCATATACAAATTTATGAAGGGAGTGTAAATGGGTAAGGAAAAGGGGGAAGGCCAAGGAAGTTGTAATCATATGGAATCCATGAGGCCAGAAATATAAAGAATAAAGATCAACATATGAAGTGGTGCATGGACTTAGTAGATATAAGATGGCTGGTTTGCAAGAATAAAAATAAATACAATGCATCTAGTACATTTAGCTATGAGGGGTCTTTGGTGCTCTCTGAGCTTGCTTGTTTTCTTTCAGACATTTAATTACTCTACCTAGGTAACATCAGGTTTTTTGTTTTTTAAAAAATTTGATTTATATGCCGCCCTTCTCCGGAGACTCAGGGCGGCTTACAATACATTAAGCAATAGCCTTCATACTTTTGTATAATTATACAAAGTCAGCTTATTGCCCCCATAATCTGGGTCCTCATTTTACCTACCTTAGAAAGGTTGGAAGGCTGAGTCAACCTTGAGCCTGGTGGGATTTTGAACTTGCAGTAATTGCAGGCAGTAGATGTAAGTGGATGTTAATAACTGCCTTAGTCTACTGAGCCACCAGTGCTAGTAAGGAATGCTGTTTACTGTCAGTTTATATTCTGATGGCTTGCCTGTCAGTGTTGGTGAGGGTGGCCTTAAGAGATTCTTTGTTTGGGCCATTGGCTGTTGGCTTCTTTGGCAGTGTCTTGATTGGAGTATTGTTTTCTTGATTGCTAGTCTGATGTTAACCTTAGAGTTAATCTATGCTGATCTGGGTACTAATTGCTGATGGAGAGGCGCTTAGGTCTTTTTGTTCCTTTTTGGACTGGTTGATCAACAGTCCAAGCAAAGAATCTCTAAGACCACCCCCACCAACACTGACAGGCAAACCACCAGAATATAAACTGACAGTGAACAGCACTTTTACCAGCACTCATGATGTTACCTAGTTTGGGTAATGAAACGTCTGCAAGAAAACAAGCAAGCTCAGAGAGCACCAAGGACCTCTCATGTCAATGCTGAGCTACAAATATTCTCCTTTATTAGTACATTTAGCTATATTTTATTTCTTATTTCATGCCATTAATTTCTTTGGCTTGCTATTTCTTCTACCTTTCTTGTGCTTGACATAATACAGCTTGCCCTGATATGGAATAGCATTAAAGATACACACACACACACGCACACTGCATGTATTTCTCTCTTTATCTCATCAAGTACAGAATGGGTCATTGTTCTAAAATATTTTGCTTCAATAATATTATGTTTGAACATATTTCTATAGCACACTGTTGGGAGAAATATCCATCTGTTTCAGTTCTAAACTGGGAGAAAGGTACTGGAGACAAAATGGAGGCTGGAGGCTGAATGGAAAGAGCATCCATTTATTGATAACAGGACCACATGGGTTGTGGTTCTGGTGCAAATGACCACATGGAGTTCAGAGTGGGAGGTATTTATACGTTCTCTTGGGCTTTGCACTTGAACTTTCTGTTCCTGTGCAAAAACATGTGTTCTGTTGGCTGTTGTAGGGATCATAGCTGGTTCTGTAGGTTGTCTGAGCTAAGTTTTGTTGAAGTGTGGGGGGGTGACGTAATGGCTTTAGGAGATTGTGCAATGTCGTGAGCTCTGCTGCTAGATGATAGTGGGTTAATCCTATTATGTCCTGAGGGGGTCATGTCTTAATCCCATCATCCTGGAGCTGAAGGTCTTTTGTTTTGTAGATAGGCTGGCCAATCTTTCTCAAGGGGCACAAAATATCTGTTGGGAGAGGGAGCTGGGGCTCTGAGTTTCTTCCTCTTAAGATTTTTATTTCTCTTTTAGGGGAAATATTTTATCCTGGCTTTCTTTTTTAAATATTCCTCAAATATTTCATAGGAGAGGGGTGGCTTCCCACAACACATTAGTGGGATATATTTCTGTTTTAGAAGTTACTTGAATATGAGATTACTCTGACCCAGAAAATTTTTAGTGTGCCAGGTGTTTATTAACACTGCTACCGTTAGTGCTTTTAAGTGCCTTCTGTTTATAATTGCATCCCTTGATTACACATGCAAATCATTCATAAATAATCACCCTTTTGCATAAAATAAAATCACACCAAAAAGTCATCTTTTTGCTGGTTTGATTGATTGATTGATTATGAATCATCAAGTTAGTATCAACTTAGTGATCACATAATTAGATTTTCTCCTAAATTTCTTTTTTTAATGGTAACTTAATTTGAGAGCTCGTTGGCTTTATTTTCAGTATGGCAACTTCCGTTTTCCTTCACTGCAGCAATAAAATAGCTATGGCAGAAGGAAGTGTTTTTGTGGCCAAAAGGTAGTCTTCACAGTATGATTAAAATCAGAGTTTAAGTATTTTGTGGTTTCAAACCGCCTCTGAAAAGGAAAACATTTCATTTGTCAGCTACTAAATCCTCCTAGAAAAATAACTTTCAGAAAGTAAAACTTTAAATAATGCTTTAGGAATAACATACTCAACTCTGTTCAGTATAAGTATTCAGCAGCAGTTTTGCTATTACCAGGAGCAAAATGTTCAGATTAACTGTGGGAAGAAGATACAGTTGAATGGTCAAAATATTTCATTAAAAAAAATACACTTACATGTCAAGTAGCAATAAATCATCACCCCAATTACACAAGGTAGTTACAAGAATGCTAGATCTGCAGATATTTTAAAGCTTTGAAAAATGGTGCAAGAACTAGAAATATTTCAGGGATTGAAATCCAATATATATATGAATTAGTTCCAAATTGAAGTGATTTGAAGACCTCTCCATGAATTGCTCAGCTTCTTTGGTCAGATGAGAAGTTGAAACTCCTAGAGCTCTTCCCTAGAGAAAATTGTGTGCTCCAAATACGTACCTATTAAACCTTTTTTCTGTACCACTTCAGATTTGATAAAATGAAAATGCTCTCTTTAAAATAATAACTGTGCTAAAATAAGTCTTCAGGAAAGTAATATTCAGCCAAAGTATTTCTATATATGTGCTAGCAATGGTTCTGTCCTAGCTGAACCTAGTGATTAAACTCTTCATTGTGCCTAAGGACACTGAGGTTTAATTCCTTAAATAACCAATAGTGATGTCTGGATAATTTTCAACCAATCATTCTTTCTTTTAGTCCAAATTACTATATGAGTTTGGGGGAAATGAAAGGAAACCAGCCATGTATGTCATCTTGGACTGCCAAAAGATATAAATGCAATTTAGTTATATCAGTAATATAAGACTAGAAAAGTGCATCCATAAGTACTAACTGACAGTCAGGAGACAAGATGAAAACTCCTTAATCTCACAACACATGGACTGACTCAATCTTGTTTCAACTGGGAAACTTCGAGCATCCTAGACCAATCTAAATTTAAAAGCACTAGGGAATTCCTGGAAGGTTCGCATTCAGGCAAATCACCCATCAACAGACATATAGGAATAAACTGTATTTAGAACACCATTCAAAAGAGATGATAAAAAGTTAAGGAAACAAAAAGACACATCCTCAGTTGAGCAGGGATTAGCACCAGGCAAAAGTCAAGCTGAAAACAATACTCTAATCAAGGAACACCAAGAAGAAAATGAAACCAACTGACAGGTCAAGGTACTGTATTTGAACAGGGAGCAAATCCCACACTCACTCACATTGCAAACTAAGCTCAGAAAGGTACTATTATCTACTGTTTGTTGTAATTAATTGTGAAGATAGGTATAGGCTGCTGAGGTATGTTTCTTTACTTTTGAGCAGGCACTAAATTAAAATTGCTGTAGTGCCATAACATTTTCAAACTATTCAGAGTCAAACTATTCTCCAAAGCACCTGAGGGTAGAACAAGAAGCAATGGGTGGAAACTAATCAAGGAGTGAAGCAATTTAGAACTAAGGAGAATTTCCTGAGAGTTAGAACAATTAATCAGTGGAATAACTTGCCTCCAGAAGTTGTGAATGTTCCAACACTGGAAATTTTTAAGATGTTGGATAACCATTTGTCTGAAGTGGTGTAGGGTTTCGTGCCTGGGCAGGGGGTTGGACTAGAAGACCCCCAAAGTCCCTTCCAACTCTGCTATTCTATTCTATTCCTGTGGTGTTCTTAAAATTTTCTAGGCAGAGGCAACATTTTGTGCCAACCTGTGGCCATTCTATTTATCTCTTTAGGTAAACAAATACTGACAAAACAAGGCCCAATGGATCATAGGCTGTCTATTACTTCATTCAAGGAACAAGAAGAGATGTTTTATCATGTTGGGTGGACTTGTAAAAATGTTGAATTCAAATCTGTATACTGATTCAGAGGATTTTGAGGTTTAATATACAATTCTATTTCAAAGCCAGTCTTACAGTGTTCCTAAATTATTTTGTCTATTTTAAATAACAATGGTAAATAACAATGGTAAATAAGAGAATCATTGACAACTATATCCTTCTGCCACCAGTTCTTCCCTTGATTTTATTTTGCATTCTCCTTGACAAAATTCTAATACCTCATGATAAGTTAGCCATTTGTACTCACCTTTTATTTTTTTAATCTATAAAGTGCTTATTGTACTCAGAACCCCAAAGGTATTTTCAGGAACAATTTGGATTTGTATCTATTTCTATATTCTCACTATGTCAAGTCATACATAATGATTTTTAAAATTGACTTTGTTATATCACAAATATCCATGCCACCCAAATCTTAGGTTGTGTTCTTCTAACTCCAAAATCCTTCTATGTCTCAGCAACATCCTTTCTTTCACCTAGATCAAATACCAAGCTGCAAAATACAATTTCAAATTAGGTCAACCCCATCCTCTGTCAGGGTTCCAAGGAACACCCCCAACAAAATAAAGCTCTGAGGCCTGAGGTTCCTCAAAGTTCCAATTTATTAAAGATGTCATGTTGGCACATCTGGGAATACCCGAATCTGAAAGCTTCCATGTCCCCCACCCCCCAGCTAAGAGTTCACAGCCCTGCCCCACACCCACAAGTTCATCACATTGTCCAATCAACTGTTCACACTCAACTGGATACAATCTTCAGGCAGTCTCCATCAAACTCAGGCAAAAGTCCTTGAATACGGAATGTTGTTATGACTAACTTTCTACCGCTCCAACAACTCCCTCCCAAGTTCCCCAGCTAAAATATGTGGCAGTTAAGAAGCAAAAAGAAAATTGTCTTCCAAAACTGACATCCTCTTCTTTCTTTTTTGCATTTTGTTAACTAGAGGATTTTTTCCCCTTGCCACACAAATGTTGATATATATACATTCTTTTACCATTTACTTAATATTTATTAGATGTATGTCCTGCTTTTATTTCATGTTGTGTACACAAGAAGATAGACTATACTGAACTAAGAAAGGAAGAGCTGGGTTCCCCCCCCCCTTTTTTTGGACCCTTTCATGAGTTCAGTGACTTTATTATTTAATATGTATGACACACAATGTTAATGTTTAACTTACATTTCAATCCCAATATGAAATGATGTCTAAATGATGTCTATATCCCCATCAACACTGGCAGAGCAAGCCACTAGTGTACATAAACAAGGAGCAAATCTCAGTCTGAATCGCAGTGATGATGTTAACTTAGTTGGGTAATAAAACATCTGCAAGCAAACAACCAGGCTCAGAGAGTACCAAGGATTCCCCAGTTCAACCCCGAGCTGCACATTCTCTTCTACTGGAAGACAGTAAAATGGTCATCACATATTTAGGTGCCAATTTACAAACGTAATTCATTTACCTATTCTTTTCCATAAATCTACTGTTGCAATCCATACTATAATCATTCCTTTTGGAATATCCTATCCTAGAGTATACGGTAGTGAGTTTTATTGTACTACTAGCACCCTCTACAGATATTTTTCTAAGACTGAATATTTGTATTATTGTTTACAGAACTAACATTCAGAATGTGTTTTGGAAGAAACAAAAATTATTTACCCCTGAATTCTCCCAAACAAAATAAACTGTAAAGTGATATGTAGATATACTTTACAATGTAAAGTAAATTGCCTAGATGTAGATTTAGGAAGCTGGTAAATTGCATAACTAAATAAGAGTACACAACTTTCCTTTGCAGATCTAACAGTTTTAGATTTCTTAGTGTTATGGATCTGAAAGCAAATGCAGTCTATGTATTATTAATGCCCATATGGGGTTTACATATGTATGTTGACATTACAGCAACTCTCACACAGATCTGCTCTTAGGTTCTGATATTTTACAATGATTTCAATCAGAATAATTTAGAATTCAATCCAAGATTAATAATTAAGCTATAAAATGGATTTTAAATGCATTTACTTCGATTCAATATGATTTTCCTATGCTGCCTAAAATATAGGGGAGTATAGTTCTTTTAATAGCACTCCTGATAAAATGGATTTTGTTTGTAAATAACTGTGCTTAGGTCAACATGATCCAACAGAGGTCTATTCAGAAACAAGTGACGCTATCTTCAATAAGACTTTTCTGCCATGTAAATGTATGTAAGATGGTAGTCCCAAAGGCTGGATATACAGCACTCCCACCCTCAATTTTATCCACAACCTGTGTGTATTTGAAGCTGAGTTTCCAACTTCTTAATCAATGTTTCACACTAACTATATGCATGTACATTTATGGCTGTGAGCACAGAACGGTGGAGTGCAATGTCTAATATTGTTTAGCGTTTCCAAGTTTATTGTTAAGACTCAACTTCTATGGAATGCATTTTATGTATTCCAAAATCACATAAAACTTTTAATCAAACAGCTGTGGATTAAAACACCTGTAATGAATGTGGTAAAAGCACTTCAAAATGCTTCTCACTATCTATTAAAATCTCATTACTGTGCCTTCATGGGCTCCTACTCAGAAAGAAATTACATTTGCTTTTGCATCATCTTTCTAATTACAAAATTGGAACCCACCCATTTAATCCATCCCTGTTAAGGTTATCAGATCTAAAGTCTATCATAATGTTTATCAAAGATCTTGGTAAAAGAAAACATGTACCAATGTGATATTGATTCCTTTGGGGAAGAATTTACTAATAACGATGTTAATAATAATAATGTTCATGATAATGATGATGAAAATGAAGATAAGGTATTGATGCCAGAACAAAGGGAAGTATTCTTGTTTAGTCATTTAAATTCTCATCTGTTATAGTTATATTTTATTAGTATGCATATTTATGAGAATTCTATTCTATTTACATTAACACTATACATGCATACACACAAAGATCCATACAAATGCTTGCTGGAATTCTGAAAAATGCTCTTTGCTCTAAGCCTGTATAGTAATAAACAGCATTTGTACACTTGCTAGTTATGTGTGCCTATGTGTGTACCTTTGTTTCTCTCCATTCCCAGCTTCGGATACTGTCCTGCAGAAATAGCTTTGAAAAAAGCAAGTATACTGTTTGTTTTTTTCCCACTACACATTAGTCAGTGTGCAGCTTGACATGCAGCTAAACCCCCCTATCCTCCAATAAAACAGACCGTGTGCGTAGATCTGAATGCTTTATTGAAAGAACAGGACATGGTGAAACTGGGGAAAATAGGGATACATACAATGAGAACCAAATACAAGATAGACAGTATTAAGTTACCACTGAATATAAAAATTAATAAATACAAGCAGTTTAAATCTCACCAGCAATGCTCTGTGTGGGATGTGGGTTTGTCCTTGGATGACAATATATACCTTATAAAGATTATATGGTATGCCATGACACTGTTGATACAAGTACAACTGTTTGATTGTTTGGATGAATTTTTAAAAGTGCTATATAATTCAAGATTTTTTTGAAAGAGGCCAACTTATTCCAATGTCTGGCTGACAAATAAAATGAAAAGGATAAATATATTTTGAGCAGATCTTTACCTTCTGCTTTCCGGTCACTAGTAAAGGCCACTCACCATTTGTTGAATGTAGGAACAGATAATGTCTTCCTCCACTTAGGTCCACTTACAAGCAACTGCAAATGGATCTTTGGAGATGCTTTCAAGATTTGACTCAAAGCTGTTTTCCAAACCAAGCTTCTTAATTCCTTCAAAGCAGATGGTCTCCAGTGCTTCATTTTAAATATAATTACTCTAACAGATGTGATTGGCTGCAGTTCTTTCATGCCTATCTCTCCAGGGGCTGATCTTTCCATTGCACAGACATTTCATCTTGTGGGTTGCAAGACCGATATGCTTTCTGCATTGTTTTAATCATCTTCTAGGTGTTTGGCCATCAAGTCTGTCTGTATCCCAAGAAGCACCTCTTCCATTCAACCCTTACATCTTCCAGGGGGCTCCCTTTCCATGTCTGCCCAGGTTGGGTGATTTGTTCCCATTTGTATCCACCTCACACCTCAAAATTGGGGACAAGAGGGTGCCATGAACTGGCTTAATTTCAAACTATGTGTTAGAGTTGGCTGCAAATGGATTTGATATTTTATCTGGAGCTCTAAGAGCTATATAACAGAATAACAGAGTTGGAAGGGACCTTGTAGGTCTTCCAATCCAATCCCCTGCTCAAGTAAGAAACACTATATCATTTAGACAAATGATTGTCCAAACTCTTCTTAACAACTTCCAATACTGGAGCATCTACAACTTCTAGAGGCAAATCATTCCACTGATTAATTGGTCTAGCAGTCAGGAAATTTCTCCTTCGTTCTAGGTTGGTTCTCTCCTGGTTAGTTTCTATTCATTGCTTCTTGTCCTGCATTCAGGTGCTTTGGAAAGTAGGTTGACCCTCTCATGTTTGTGGCAGCTCCTTAGATATTGAAACACTGTTATTAAGTCACCCCCTAGTCCTTCTTTTCATTAAACTAGACATACCCAATTCCAGAAACCATTCTTTATACTGTATGTTGTAGCCTCCAGTCCCCTAATCATCTTTGTTGCTCTTCTCTGCACTCTTTCTAGAATCTCAACATCTTTTTTACATTGTGGCGACCAAAACTGGATGCAATATTCCAAGTGTGGTCTTACCAAGGCATTATAAAGTGGCATTAACAGTGCACATGATCTTGATTCTATCCCTCTGTTAACGCAGCCTAGGAATGCATTGGCTTTTTTGGCAGCTGCATCATATTGCTGGCTCATTTTTAAGTGGTTGGTCCACTAGGACGCCAAGATTCCTCTCACAGTTACTATTATATCCAGATTAATTTTTACGCTAGGCTTGGGAGTACTTATGAAAAATTCCAAGAAATTGCAATCAATCTAGAGTGCAGCTGCAAGAACATCAGTGGATACTTGCAGGCAGGGTTATTTTCTGCCCATCCTGAAAGGGGCTGCACTGGTTTATCTGGACACATTAAAAGTATGGGTGATAACCTTTAAAGTCCTACACATTCTATTTCAGGATACCTCATGAGTTTCCTTCTCCCACAAAGGCCTGCCCATTCCCTGAGATATGGCAGCAAAATCTTACTCTAAGTCCTGACAGTGGGAGAGGTCTAATTGTTTGAGACAAGAGAAAGAGCCTTCTCAAGGCTACCTCTTAGCTCTAGAACTTCCTGTCTGGTCATGACTCTCTGGTATTTTATCAACCAGTCATGACCTCATTTTTTTCTTTTAAGGAAATATTGTCAGACCCAAGTCCAGAGACACAAAGAAATCCAATTGAGCTCAATTCTTTATTTGCTTACAAATAAAGCAAATGGACAGAATCTTGCCAAACTGAAGGTATAACCTTCTGACCTACTAGATAGATCTTGAAGGATTTTAGATTGTGGCTATCCTGAACCTCTCTCCCTCTCCCATCCAGCTCAAGACTCTGCAGTCTCTTAATCCAGCCTCCTCCCTCCTCTCTCTCTCAAAACGCTCCTCCACCACAGAGATGACCTTGGAGAAACTGAGTGGGACTAGAAGACCTCCAAAGTCCCTTCCAACCATATTGTTATTCTATCAGTTTTGAAAATATTTGTTATGCTCAGGAAACGAAGAAAACATTAGAAAGGCATTCAAATTGGTTTTGCCTTAACTCCCAAGGGTGATAGGGAGGCGAGGGTTAGCTTATAATAAAGCAGAATTATAATATAATTATATAATTAATATATTAATATAAATAATTATATAAATAGAATAGAATAGAAATATAAAGGGCATGCGTGCCTACCATCCCTGTCCTAATGTTTCCTCTACTTGTATCTATTTTATGTATTCAATTCATGCTTATAATTATAGAAATTACCTAATACATTCTTGACAAATAAATAAATAAATAAAATAAAGAATCCTAGGATTTCTTGTGGATTTTCTTCTGCTTCCTAGCTGGGTCTACCTTAAAAAGCTGACAGGAAGGCATTCTCTCCACAAGAAATATGCTATCTCCAGCTTCAGCCTTTGTAATTGTTCTTAGATATATACATCTTTATATATGTAATCATTAGCTGAACAATAAATCTGGTGAGACATCTGGAACCAACCCAAATCCTCTTTTTTTTTTTTAACAAACAACAAGGCCATCAAGCCAAACTTTTCCCACAACCTCCAGTTTGCCACAATATCATTTATGTATACAATTTCATAAAGTTTTCCATATCAAAATACATAATCAAGAACAAAAAAACCCAAAATGCCCTGATATGCTGCCCCAACTTTACAGTATTTTGGGCTAATTAATTAAAAGATCCAATAGCAATCTGATGGTGAGAGGCTTACAGATAGTAAGTGTAATAGTGCTATTTAGGACGTTTTCTTTGCTGTGTATGCATGAGCAACGGCAATAGCACTTAGAGTTATATATTGCTTCACAGTGCTTTACAGCCCACTCTAAGCGGTTTACAGAGGCAGCCTATTGCCCCCAACAATCTGAGTCCTCATTTTACCGAACTCAGAAGGATGGAAGGCTGAGACAACCTTGAGCCTGGTGAGATCTGAACTGCCAAATTGCAGCCAGCCGATAGTCGGCAGAAGTAGCCTGTACTCTAACCACTGCGCCACCGTGGCATAAAAGGAATCTGTCTGTATATTGTGTTGCATGATAGAGGGAAACAGAGAACATAGATAGAGCTGAAAACATTTTCACTGCATTTCCAATTAAAATCCAGCTTCTGTGTTGCCTTTGTCAATGGAACATTTTGGGAGATGAATTAATGCAACACTGGGCTTTAGCTGCATAAGAGGAACAAGTTGTTTTCCATTAGTGAGGTAGCATGAGCTTGCTTAGACAGCAACCACATGCTAATAACTTAACTAGTATTTAAAGCTTATTTTCTCAAGTCCAGTAAGAATCTAACCCCAAAAGTTTAACAGCACCGAAAGGCACCTTTTGTGTTAGAGTTAATAGGCTTTTATTGAGCCCTGTGGCTTCACACATAATTCCACCAGGGATATTGTGTTGCTCAAGCATAATCAATTTAATGCTTAGAAAAATGACCTCAGCCCTAAAAGCTGTTGCCTTTAATTATGCATAAGAAGGGAATGGCAAAATGCCTGTAAGGCAAGCAGTGAAGTCTGAATCGCCTGCCTTTCCTGTGTCCAAAAAGTCTTTTCTAACTTTTCAAAAGGAAGACTTTCTTGGGGTAAATTCTGTTCTTCAACCAGATTGCCTTTTAGCTTGGGAGTTTTCCTTTGCTTTGAATTTTAAATGAACTTTGTTTTCATACTGGACTTTTGTTGTCTAGGATTACTATTATTTTTTTCCAGAAGCCTATTTTCCAATAAAAAAGTAAAAATTAGCATGGAAATAGAATGAAGAATGGAGCTGGCTCTTTATGGGCCTTTGGAAGCCAGCCCAAATTCTTCAATATGAAGCATTCTTGAAAAATGGCATGAAATGGCCTCAGTAGGAAGACTGTACTTCATGAAGTCCCGGTGTGATTTTTAGCAGCTGCAGAAAAATGAAGAAGGTAAACGAAGGGATTTTTGTATGCAGGTACCTGGATGGCTGGATGAGGTCTCCTAGACTGTGGTAGGTAGGTTTCCATGCAGAAGTAGGCCAGTTGGGTGGTTGAAATGGATGGTTGATTGAGATAGGTGAGTAAGGGTGTTATGTCCAAATATGGACATCCGTCCGGGGATTGGTTAATCCACCGGCGGGAAGTTTAAGTAGCTGTCATTGGACGGCTGGTCGGCCGGAGCACTATAAGAAGGGCTCCGGCAGCACAGCCGTTCGTCTTGTTCTTTGAGCTGAATAAAAGTCACTGACTTGACCTGAGCTGGTCGCGTCTTTCTTCTCCTGCGCCGATCTTACACTGGCGACGAAGGATCCAGGGAACAGAGCCAACCCTCGCGACACGAAGCAAATCGACTGAACGAAGCACTCAGAGCGAAGTCACTCACCGAACAGCGCAACAATGGCAAACCCAGAGTCCGCATTGTTGACGCTGACTCCCTTCCAGCCAGGACGGGAGATATGGCCACACTATATGGTCAGATTCCGGCAATTCCTGAAGGGAAACAACATCAGGAACGCCGACGACGAACGACAGAGGGGCATGTTCCTGGCGCACTGCGGCCCCGAGGTCCTCGCGATGGCGATCAACCTCGTGGCACCCAGGGACATCGAAGATTTACCATGGGCCGACCTCCAACGCATCCTGCAAGACCACTACGCGCCGACGGAAACACCGGTGGCGAACCGTTTCAACTTCCAACAGAAGATGCAGAAGGAAGGTGAGACGATCAAAGAATTTGTAGCATCCCTCCGCCAGCTAGCGGTCAGCTGCGATTTTGATAACGTGGACAATGCGATTGCTGACCGCATAGTTTTTGGCATGAGGGACAGGGTACTCCAGAAGAAATTCCTGGGCAAAAAGAAACTAGTGCTCAAGGAAGTCATTGAGGAAGCCACAGCCGCGGAAACGTCGGAAAAAGCCGCAGCCGCGTTACACCGGGCCAAGGGCATCCACAAGATTCGGAACACCCAGTCATCATCCACCGAAGACTCCACAGCTGGATCGGAGTCAGAGGAGGAATCTAAAGTGCACAAGGTTTCCAAAACCCTGGGGCGAGAGACCGTGAAAAAATCGGACCGGAGGGAGCGTTGCGGCAGCTGCAAAGGGGACCATCCCAGAGCAAAATGCAGATGGAGAGATGCCACCTGCAGACGCTGCAATAAGAGGGGGCACATCGCAGAGGCCTGCAGAGCACCAGACCCTGACCCTGAACCCCACAGCTACCGTGGCAGCGAAAATTGGGAAGACAACGCGAGGTCATCTAGACGGTCCTCGTACCAACCTAGACGCGGGGGAAACGAGGGAAACCGGAGGAGAGCGGTGCACCAGACGACAATACACTTCTCAGACGAGGATGAGTCCACCTCCAAGTGCTTGGTGACCGTGCACGTGGAGGGGACTCCCTGCCAGATGGAGGTAGATTCGGGCTCGATCTACTCCATTATGGACTGGAAACGTTTGAAGAGCCTGAAGCCCTGCATACAGAAGAGGGACCTAAAGCCTTTACGCTCAAGACTAATTGACTTTGGGGGGAACACCATTGGAGTACTGGGAAGAACCTCCATTCACGTCTCCTACAGAGCATTCCAGGGTGAACTCCCCATCACAGTCGTCGACCACAGCCGCCCAACCCTGCTAGGCATGGAATGGTTCCAGCCATTAGGATTAAGAATCCAAGGGGTCAATCAAATTAGAAGGGACGAACTCGACTCACTCCTCGAAGAGTTCCAGGAAGTCTTCGACGGTAAGCTGGGGAAATTTGTGGGGAAACCAATTTCCTTCAATTTAGATAAGGGGATTACACCAATCAGGCACAAGCCCCGCAGGGTTCCGTTTGCCTTGAGGCCTAAAGTAGATGCTCAGCTAGATAAGCTGATTGCCCAAGGCGTGTTGGAGCCAATCGATCATGCGGCATGGGAGACGCCCATTGTGACCCCCATGAAGCATGATGGATCTGTGCGCATCTGCGCTGATTACAAAATTACCATAAATAAAGCCTTACAGCAGAGCGCATATCCGGTCCCAGTGGTACAACATCTGTTGCATTCACTTGGGAACGGATCACTATTCGCCAAACTGGACCTGGCCCAGGCTTACCAGCAACTGCCAGTCGACGAAAAAACAGCGGAGGCGCAGACAATAGTCACCCATAGGGGCGCATTTAAATGCAACCGGCTCCAATTTGGAGTCAGTGCAGCCCCTGGAATTTTCCAATCGATGATGGAACGCCTTCTCCAAGGCATTCCAGGGGTAGTGCCGTACTTTGATGATGTCCTCATCTCTGGGCACTCAAAAACCCAATTGCTTGAGCGTCTGAGACAGGTTTTGAAGCGCTTCAAGGAAAAGGGTTTGAGAGTGAGGAGAGATAAGTGTATCATCGGGGTCCAGGAGGTCGAGTTCCTGGGCTATCGCATAGATAGCACGGGCATACACCCCACCAAATCAAAAGTTAAAGCTATCCATGAAGCTCCAGCCCCCAAAAACAAAACGGAGCTTCAAGCCTTCTTGGGACTGTTGAACTTCTATAGCGCTTTTCTTAAACAGAAGGCCACAGCTGCTGAACCATTACATCGCCTGCTGGGGAAAGCGGTACCGTGGAGGTGGGGGAAGGAAGAAGAAACAGCTTTCAAAACCGTCAAGGGGTTACTCTCATCAGACAGTGTGTTAATCCAGTACAACGAGACCCTACCGTTACTGTTAACCTGTGATGCATCACCCTACGGGATTGGAGCAGTCCTGGGTCATCAGCTGCCGAATGGAGAAGAAGCCCCCATCGCATACTTCTCCAAGACCATGTCCAGCACCGAAAGGAACTACAGCCAGCTGGACAAGGAGGCATTGGCCATCGTGGCAGGCACAAAACGTTTCCACGAGTATTTATATGGCAGGACTTTCACTATAGTAACGGACCACAAACCGTTGCTGGGACTGTTAGCTGGGGACAAACCCACTCCAGCATACATGTCGCCCAGGATGACACGCTGGGCGATATTCCTAGCCGGGTACGACTACAGACTAACCCACAGACCCGGCTCATCCATCGGAAATGCTGATGCCTTAAGTAGATGTCCATCACAAGAACCGGTGGAAGACCCCGCACCCACCATCAGTCTCCTCCATATAGACAACGACAGTGACTGCCCAGTCACATCGGCAGACGTGGCAGCCCACACTCAGAGGGACCCCACACTCAAACGGGTCCTCTCCTGGGTCCTGCGAGGCTGGCCACACGAAAAAATCCCAGACGAATACGGGCCGTTCGCACGGAAGCAAAAGGAGCTGTCCACGATGAAGGGCTGTTTGCTATGGGGAGACCGAGTACTGATTCCGGCAGCCTTGCAACAGAAAACGCTAGAGGCACTCCACAACGGGCACCCGGGCATCGTCCGGATGAAAGGGCTGGCTCGAAGTTATGTGTGGTGGCCATCCTTGGACAAGGACATTGAAAAGTGGGTGGCCAAATGTGATCCCTGCCAAGAGGTACGACCAGCCCCAGCCCAAGCCCAATCATCGGAGTGGGAAGCACCCAGCAGCCCGTGGGCAAGGGTCCACATCGACTTTGCAGGGCCAATGCAGGGGAGGTACCTCCTAATAGTGGTAGATGCTTTCTCGAAGTGGCTCGAGGTCATCCCCATGGCATCTACCACAACGGAAGCCACAGTTAAGGCATTACGCCGTCTGTTTGCCACCCACGGGCTACCAGATGTCTTGGTCTCTGACAACGGCCCCCAGCTGACATCCAAACCCATGGAGGAATTCCTGGCCAGACTGGGCATCCGCCATGCCCTCACCGCACCCTACAGGCCGGCCGGAAATGGGCAGGCTGAAAGAATGGTGAGGCTCACAAAGGAGGCACTCACCAAGATGGCACCAGGGGACTGGCAAGAACGGATTGACAACTTCCTTCTTACCCAGCACATCACCCCGCATGCCACCACGCGGAAGAGCCCAGCAGAGCTGCTGATGGGGAGGAAGCTAAGGTCACCCTTAGACCGACTACACCCGCAGTACAGCCCAGATGTGACTGCCACCGCCAGCCGCCCGCTCCGAGCATTCAGCAAAGGAGACCCAGTATTTGCGTTGAATTTCCATGGGTCTCCGAAATGGCTGAAGGGAGAGATAGAAAACACAACCGGCCCGAAGTCCTACAGAGTGGAGCTGGAAGATGGACAGGTCTGCCGACGGCACATCGACCAGCTCCGGAAAAGGTGGAGAGGATCGAGCGAAAACCAGCCCGACGAGGTAGGCCGGCCACACCCCTGCGAGGTGGGCCAGCAACACCCCGGCGAGGAAGCGAGCCAAAACCGGCCCGACGAGGTAGGCCTGCCACACCCTTTCGAGGTGGGCCAGCAACACCCCGGCAAGGCAGGACAGTACCAAGGCAGCATTGCTGAGCAGACCCCGGCCGAGGAAGTAGACCGGTACCCGCATCGCGAGGGGGACCAGCACCACCCCGGCGAGGAGGGCACCCATCACCACAGCCCCAGAGACCGATGTCCCAGCAACAAGGTAGACCGGGGACACCTCCAGGAGGGAGATTCACACACCCCCAGCGAGGACGGTCTACAACACCCCGGCGAGGGAGACCTCTACCGCAAAGCAGTAGACCGGGGACAACCACGAAGGGCCAACACACAACGCCCGGGCGAGGGCGACCAGCGACACCCCAGCGAAGGAGACCTCCACCAACACCCCGGCGAGGTCGACCAACGCCCACCAGACAAGGAAGCCGCGCGACACCCCGACAAGGTCGGACGGCAGAAACAACAGGCCGGCCCGAAAGGCAAGTCCCAACAACAAAAAGGGAAAGTAACCCAGATGGACTTACCGGACAGCCGAGAGCACCCACCGAGCGATGTCCACCGACAAGTTCCCGACGAGACCGGGCAGGAGAAGGACCAGCAGCACCAGCCAGACAATCCAGAGGTTGGGACCGGAGGAGCGGGCATGGGGCCCACTCACTCGACGGCCGGAATCCCGGGCACCCAAGTCGGGGAGCCAGAGAGGTCGAAAGCACCGTCCGCCCAGGGGAATGGCGAAGCTCAGAGTGAACTGCGCAGGTCTGCTAGGTCTAGCAAACGACCCACCTACCTGCGTGACTTCGTAACGTATTAAACTGATGGACATGTTCTGACTAAGGGGGGAGGAGTGTTATGTCCAAATATGGACATCCGTCCGGGGATTGGTTAATCCACCGGCGGGAAGTTTAAGTAGCTGTCATTGGACGGCTGGTCGGCCGGAGCACTATAAGAAGGGCTCCGGCAGCACAGCCGTTCGTCTTGTTCTTTGAGCTGAATAAAAGTCACTGACTTGACCTGAGCTGGTCGCGTCTTTCTTCTCCTGCGCCGATCTTACAAAGGGCAATTGCAGCACCTCTGCAGGTATAAGTATGGGCAGGCACCCAAATGCCCAAATTTTGTTCATGTGACTATGGAAGCACTCCCACAGCTATAACTTTGGGCACAGGTCATAAGTACCTTTGTTCAACACTGTAATTTTAAACAGACACCGAACAAGCAGCAGAAATCAAGGACTACCTGTAGATAGATTGTGTTTAAAAGATGATGTACAAAAGAAACAAATTTTACCTGACAAGATTGATTCTGATCTGAGAGTGGATTTTAAAATGGCAGGCCACAGGAATGATATGGAAAAAAGATGCTACGCTGGACATATTTTAAAAATGGCTGGTGTCTTTTTAAAAAACGTGGGGTATACCAATAACAAACTGAGAGTCACCTAGATAATTTTCCTATATTTGAATTACAAAAGCAGCTTTTTAAAGTTTTGAAGGATTTTGTGAGAGGGACGAAGAAAAAAAAGGAAAGGAAATCAATTCCTAGAACATTATTAGTAGAGACTAAAGATAAAGATTGTTAAAAGTAAAAAGTAGGGATATAGTTGGTTTATTTGATCAAGGTTAAAATATATATGTTGTTATCTCTGGTAACTCTTAATAGACTTTTGCTGATCAGAACTGCAACAAGGAGGAGTTAAGGGTTTGTTTATCGATAAGAGATGAGATATGTGAAAAAAAAAATATTTGTTATATTTTAAGAGAAAGTGATAAGTTAGTAAAAATGTTTATACTTCTGATGAATGAAGTCATTTTTTTATATATTTCTTTTGTTTTTCTTTACTATATTCTTATTTTTTCTTTCTAAAGTTACTATTAAAATAACTTGATAATCTCTCTACTTTTACTTCATGCTCAGACTTGGATTTTTGCTTTTGCTCTGTAATAAATGATAGTTTTGCATACCTAAACTTGGAGTCCTTCAGTGAGAATGAAATTAATTAGAAAAAGGATGTCATTTCTGCAGGGCAAAAGATCATCAGTACAGCTCAGCTTGTCCTGCTTGACTTGCTTTCTATCAATCATTTTGATTTTTTTTTCTATTTTTTTTTTAGTTTGGCAGCTTTGCTCTTCTAGGAAAGAATGTTTGAAGAGGTACCTACAAGGATGATTCTTTTTTATCTTGGCTGGGTCACATCTTTCTCCTTCAGGAGAAAACCTGGGTATCTTAAACGAATATCAGATAATTCAGATGAAATAACTAATTGTATAAACATATCTCTTATAATTTCAGCTGCAAGTTGTAGAAAGAAGTAGGGTTGTTAGAACTTTGCATTTTTTCTACAATGGTTTTTTCCTAAAGCTGTAATTTGTTCTACATATATCAGGGTGCACTTCCATATAGGACTTTTGCAGCAATGTAAAATCATCCCAGACCAGCCATTTCTTCAACATCTGCTGTGTCATCATTGAGCTGAATTGAACAACTGATGGTTTCACTATGGTATATATGAAATTGTAGCAAAGCTGTCCTAGAAACTATTGTAGTGGAGTGACTGCTTTCCCGTTGTTGGGGTTTCTTGGTTCATCCCACTTTTCTTCCCAATTAGCAGGAACTCTTGTCTTACCCTACCCCATTCTCTTACTATAGATTGGCCGAGACTCTTGACAAGGGTGGCAAGTGGCCACCCAGTCGGTGATACATTGATCAAGAGTCGGCCACCAGAGATAGGCTCTAGCTAGAGCCTTCATTCGGACTATTCCTGGATGTCCAGAATGCAATGATTTTAACACAGAATCCCATAAAGATTTTGGAATCACCACCCTGTGTCCCCACAGTAAACAACCCCCCATGGTAGATAATTCAGTTTTATGGATAGTGTACAGTTTCCACTTCATGTTCATGGGCCTTTGTGGCCACCCCCTTAGCACCCAGTCCATGACTGTGTAGATCTCTGGATCGCGGGATGAAACTCGAGCAATGTCAGCCGCCGTCAAAACGAAAGGTGAGTCTTCAATCATCAGGACTGACGAGGCGAGAGCTGGGTCAGAGAGCAACATTGGCATGGGTCACCGGCTGAGGGCATAAGCATGGGCCAGATTCTTGCCTGGCACATACAGGAGTGTGTAGTCGTAGGCGGATAAAAACACAGACCACCTGGTGCAGTTATGGCGAACCTTTTTCTCGTGGCGTGCCAGAAGTGTGTATGTGTGCGCGCAACAGCTCCCATGCGTGCCAGCACCCATAATGCAATGTGGAAAAACCCCCCGCGCGCATGCGCACATGACCCCCCATTGCGCATGCGCACCCTGCAATGCACTTCGCCCCCCCCACCCCGTTTTGGGCCTGGAAAGTCATTTTTCTGAGGGTGGTCCGGGTCTTCCCTATCTCCCCACCTGAGCAGACTTCTGGCATAGCTTCAGGCCTCCGGAGGGAGGGAAGCCCTGTCCTGCTGCTCCTGCCGCCGCCACCCCCTTGCAAGAGTGGTTCTCGTGCTGCCGCTTCTCCGGCAGCACCAGGAGCAGCTGCTGGGGCAGAGAGGGCGGGGGCAGGCTGTGATGGCAGGCCGTTCTCGCTGGGTAACAGACAGGCTACTCCTGGAGCAGGCAGGAGAAGGAGAAGCCACCAGCGGGGAGGCGAGCTGCCCCATAAGGACTGGAGGAGAGCGCAGCTCCTCACTCATGGGGATCCACTAGCGGGGAAATGGTCGCGGAAAGCGGCAAGAAATGCGCGAGCCAGGAAGCGGTCATGCTCCCTGGCAGGAGAGGGTTGCACGTTCACTCCAGCAAAGGTTTGTGCAACCCTCTCCAGCCAGGGAGCATGACCGCTTCCCGGCCAGTGCACCTCTTACCGCGCCCACTTCCCCACCGGTAGACCTCCATGAGTGAGAAGCTGCGCTCTCCTCTGGTCCTCTTGAGGTGCCTCGCCTCCCCGCTGGCAGCTTCTCCTTCACCTGGCTGCTCCAGGAGCAGCCTGAGACTCTGCTTTCCTTGGCAAAGCGCTTCATCATTGCAGCGCACTGGACACACACAGCACCGGAGGATCCATGCAGCTATTATCCCACCCCGCCTTGGCCACGCCGCGAGGCTGAGAGACTCTGCTTTCCTTGTCAAAGTGCTTCATTATTCCAGGGCAGGGGACACGGGCGGCATCAGGAGATCCGTGCAACTATTATCCCTCCCCACTTCAGCTTGGGTCATGCCGCGAGGCTCCAATTCAAGGAGGAGAAGACGGAGGAAGGGGGGGAGGAAGACGGAGGAAGGGAAGGGAGTGCAAACAGCAGCTACCTCGAGCAAGCCGCACCACTATTACGCAGGGCTCCGAGTTGTTGGAGAAGCGGCAGCAATAGCAGCCTGGGCTGTGCTTTCAGCGGGCAAGCAAAGCTGCCTCTGCCATGAGGAACTTTGGAGAGAAAGGGAGGGACTGACTGTGGCCGTTCTTCCCATCTAAGAGACAGGCTGCTCCCACAGCTGCCCCCGCCCCCGCCCTCTCTTTCCAAAGTTCCTCACGGCAGAGGCAGC
>WNWU01000011.1:21327914-21341926 GCA_012654045.1 Ptyas mucosa | reverse complement strand
TTGCTTGCCCGCTGAAAGCGCAGCCCAGGCTGCTATTGCTGCCGCTTCTCTAACCACTCGGAGCCCTGCATAATAGTGCTGCAGCTTGCTCGTGGTAACTGTCATTTAGACTCCCCCCCTTCCTCCTCCTTGAGTTCGAGCCTCGCGGCGTGGCTGAGGCGGGGTGGGATAATAGCTGCACGGATCCTCCGGTGCCATGTGTGTCCTGTGTGCTGCAATGATGAAGCGCTTTGCCAAGGAAAGCAGAGTCTCAGGCTGCTCCTGGAGCAGCCAGGAGAAGGAGAAGCTGCTAGCGGGGAGGTGAGGCGCCTCAGGAGGGCTGGAGGAGTGCGCAGCTTCTCACTCATGGAGGTCTACCGGTGGAGAAGTGGGTGCGGTAAGAGGTGCGCTGGCCGGGAAGCGGTCATGCTCCCTGGCTGGAGAGGGTTGCACAAACCTTTGCTGGAGTGAACGTGCAACCCTCTCCTGCCAGGGAGCATGACCGCTTCCTGGCTCGTGCATTTCTTGCCGCTTTCCGCGACCATTTCCCCGCTAGTGGATCTCCATGAGTGAGGAGCTACGCTCTCCTCCAGTCCTCCTGGGGCAGCTCGCCTCCCCACTGGTGGCTTCTCCTTCTCCTGCCTGCTCCAGGAGCAGCCTGTCTGTTACCTGGCGAGAACGGCCTGCCATCACAGCCTGCCCCCGCCCTCTCTGCCCTGGCAGCTGCTCCTGGTGCTGCCGAAGAAGCGGCAGCACGAGAACCGCTCTTGCAAGGGGGTGGCGGTGGCAGGAGCAGCAGGACAGGGCTTCCCTCCCTCCGGAGGCCTGAGGCTATGCCAGAAGTCTGCTCAGGTGGGGAGACAGGGAAGACCCAGACTGCCCATCCTTGCCACCACTGCCCCCTCGCCCTTGGCGGCAGCAGTTCTCGCACAGCCGCTTCCCTGGCAGTGGCAGGAGGAGTTGGCAGGGGAGAGGGGATGGTGGCAGGCTGCGGCAGCAGACAGTTCGAGCCAGCTAAGAGGCAATGTTCCTCCTCCTGCCAGCAGCTCAGGGCAGCATCCAGTCAGCCATACCTAGCCTCCCCCTGCAGCAGCCCACGTGGATCTCAGGCAGTGGAAGTTCGGGGCCTTTCCTCATGGTGGCGGTGAAGAGGCAGACAGGCAGCCGGGTGCATGGGAGCAACTGGCAGCAGCGCTCCTGGCTGGCAAAGGGCAGAATCCTGGGGCTGCATGCAAACAATGACGGCATGGCTGTGCGCATGCGCACTAAGACATTAAGGCCAGCTGATTGTCGCACGCGCATGCACACCAGTAACCAGCAGACTAGCTGGCTCATGCGCCTGCATGCCCTGGAAACCCAGAAGAAGAATGGGCGATGCCACGCATGCTGGGCGACATGGCTCTGCGTGCCACTTCTGGCACGTGTGCCATAGGTTCGCCAACACGGACCTGGTGAATCTCGGGGATAGGAATTGCAGAGTTTGACGGTCAGCTGCTAGTAGACCAAGCAGAGGCTTATGATCCGTCACTAGTGTAAAAGGTCAACCATATAGGTAGTGATGAAACCGCTTGACTCCAGCTACCAATGCTAGAGCCTCCTTGTCTAGCTGTGAATAATTTCGCTCCGCTGAAGTCAAAGTCCAGGAGAAAAATTCAACAGGGGCTTCACGGCCATCAGGGAAATGGTGACTTAAGACCACTCCCACCCCATAAGGGGAAGCATCACACGCTAGCACGAGGGTTAGGGACTCGCAGTAGTGAGTGAGGACAGGGTTTGAAATGAGTATACGTTTGACATTAGTAAATGCAGCGGCTGCGGTTTAATCCCAGTTCCAACGTGTCCCCTGGTTCAGCAAATGATGCAGTGGTTCCGCAATAGATGCCTTGTGTGGTATGAAAATTGCATAAAAGTTTAAAAGGCCTAAGAAGGCTTGAAGTTCGGCTTTGTTGGTGGGAGCAGGGGCATGTAAAATTGCGTTCGTCTTAGACTCTGTAGGGTGTATACCCTTACCATCAATTAGGAAACCCAAGAACTCGATTTTGGAAGCAGCTACAATACATTTGCTTCGCTTAACTTTGAGCCCCACTCTCTGGAATTCAGTTAGAACCGATCTGAGTCTTTTAAGGAGTTCGGTGGTGCTGGTGGCTGATACTAATACATCATCAAAGTATGGTACAACCCCGGGAATTCCAGGAAGTAAACGCTCCATCATGCTCTGGAAGATTCCCGGGGCGACTGAAACCCCAAATTGGAGGCGGCGGCAATGGAAAGCACCCTGGTATGTCACTATAGTTTGTGCGTCCGCTGTTTGGTCATCCACAGGCAGTTGTTGATATGCCTGTGCTAAGTCTAATTTAGCAAATACGGAGCCACTACCCAAGGAGTGCAACAAATGTGGCACAATAGGAATGGGGTATGCATGTGCCTGTAATGCACGATTAATTGTTGCTCGGTAATCTGCGCAGATGAGCACTGAACCATCCGCCTTCATGACAATAACAATGGGGGTCTTCCATGATGTGTATTCAACAGGCTCCAGGATACGTTGTGCTATTAATTTGTCAAGTTCAGTATCCACCTTTGGTCACAATACAAACGGTACTCTTCGTGGCTTAAGGCAGCGAGGCTGCACTTGAGGGTCGAGACTGAACGAAACCGGTTGTCTGGTGTATTTTCCTAATTCCTCAGAGAAAACTGAGGGGAATTCATTACATAACATGTCCAGTTCAGATGATGAGATGGCATTAACCCCTTGTATAGTTAGATCTAATGCATTGAACCAATTAAGGCCCAACAGGCTGGGGAATTTTCCTTCC
The DNA here is from genome assembly GCA_012654045.1 of Ptyas mucosa. Lineage (NCBI taxonomy): Eukaryota > Metazoa > Chordata > Lepidosauria > Squamata > Colubridae > Ptyas > Ptyas mucosa. The sequence goes on along the minus strand of WNWU01000011.1, from coordinate 21,339,131 downwards.
ACAATGACTAGTGATAATAATCCACTAAACTTCTTAAATTGTACTCAGAATGTTCCCCTTCTGACAATTGGAATGTTGGTTCCTTGGCAATCTTTTAGCAGGAGATGGCAGGGGCCTAGTGGTCGTTTAGCCAGTTTCGGAACTAGTCGTAGTTCCGAATTGAGTACTAATTGAGTACTAATTGTACTCCATGACACCAAGGATGTAGCAGAGCCAGAATCAACTTCCATAGTGCACGGTTTCCATTCAATGAATACTGTAAGGAGAATCTTCTGCTGGCTCAACATATTTGGTGGTATTACTAAATTCACATCAGAAGATCATCGTTGGTTACTATTTCGAACTTTAGATGGATTAGAACGATATTGTCGGCCCCCATCCTGCAGCACATGTGATTCGAACTGTGGCTGAGGGGCTCTGCATACTCTGGCGAGATGACCTTTGCAGCCGCAGCGGCGGCATTCTGCGTTTTGAAAATGGCAATTAGTGCGCAGGTGATTTCCTCCACAGCTGAAACATGCGTTCGGCCCCCTTGACATGCTAGTTGGGCCAGAGTTTTGCTTTCTAGACTCTTGAAGACGGCACACTTCAAAGTCACCATCAGAATCTGACAGATTCTCATTTGTCTCATTTACAGACGATGAGTCTTTTTCTGTCTTAGGTGGAGTATATCCACGGGGCAACTTGGCTAGTGACAATGCTGTCAGTTCTGCAGCACACGCCTCATCCAATGCCATTTGAAATGTGAGGTCGTGATTCGCAATCAGACGCCTTTTAAGACTTTGGTCCCTGACCCCACTGACAAGTCTATCGAGGAGATAATCTTCTAACTTAAAGAATTCACAATGCCTGGCCGCCCTCCTCAGAGCCACAACATATTGATTAATAGTCTCTCCAGGGGCCTGATCACGATGGTAAAAGTGTTGGTGGCGGGCTATTCTTGAGGGGGCTGGTGCGTAATGTTTTTTCAATTTTTTCATAAAGTCTTCCCATGTCCCCGAATGTACAGATTGTGGGGCTATTAATGTCATTGCAGTATCAAACATTTCAGTACCGCAGAAACTTAGGAAATAAGCATGTTTGCGCTCAGGCATCAGCTTTGTATAATCATTTGCAATTAAGAAACATTCAAAATGTGCCAAATAAGCCTCCCACATCTCTGCACTGGAATTGAAAGGAGGAAAGGTCTGTGCGGACACCATTTCTTCTTCTTCTTTTATTTTTTTTTCCTAACTGACTCACGTTTTGCTTCTTCAGTTTAAATCTCCCTTGTCTTCTTATTACTATGACCAGTAGATCAACCAGTTGATCCTCGTCGCCAGTTGAAATGTATTGACTGGATCAAGGATGATGGACAATGTGAAGATCATGTAATTAACCGTTTATTAAAAACAGCTGGGCTAACTGCCACAGCTATAACTGAAACCACTTGGAACTCTGCCTGACAGCTCTTTTAAAGCCAGCTGTCAGGCAGCTTAACCAATCAACGAACAGAACATTACTTTAACCAATCAATGAACAGAATGTTACTTCCTACTTCAGCAGACTTAATACATTGCAGAACTCTATTACCTTCCCATCAAAGGTGGTCCCTATTTTTCTACTTGCATTTTTTACGTGCTTTCGAACTGCTAAGTTGGCAGAAGCTGGGACAAGTAATGGGAACTCACCCCGTTACGTGGCATTAGGGATTCAAACCACTGAACTGCCAACATTTCAATCGACAAGCTCAGCGTCTTAGCCACTGAGGCCACCACATCCTTGGAGATGTCTTCAGACAGTGCTTGCTCTTCGGCTTTGAAATGGAGATGAGCACCACCTCCTAGAGTCAGGAACAACTAGCACATATGTGCGAGGGGAACCTTTACCTTTACCTTTAAGGGATACTGGAGCTGCCACACATGATACTCAGACTCTAATATATAGAGAAGCAGGTTACTAGATTATAAACCCCAGCCCACCCCAAAGACTCAAATTGGCACTAACAATGCCTACTTAAATGTATCCCAAGTCAACTAAGAACACACAATGTCAAAGAAAACATAGGAAGATATTATGCATAGAGAAAAGGATTAGATTTCAAAAGAGTCAAAGGAACAACAGGTGGGTTCATCTAAGAGGGAGCTAGGATTCAGGAAAACAATGAACTTTTTTTCAAACAAACAAAAAAGAAAGAGAAAGCAAACTCTAACCCACTGACTACAAACATCTATGAGTTTGATTCCTACATTCTAGAAGACCTCATTGCAGGTGGTGGGGGGGAGAGTTGTACGTGTGATTCCTTTCCCTTGAATAACTTGCTTCTTTCCACTGAAAAGAACAAAAAAGAAGAACAAAAGCTCTCAGAAAACATCTGCCACCTTTTCTTCCTCCCTCAAGGGAGTTAGTTTCTCTACTAGAAATAGATGTGTTTAGTCTATAGATCAAATCCAGGGTGTATTTGTGACTTCATGGAGAGCCCTAGAAGATTACATTGCTTGAGGTGCCTGTTCCATCTACTGACTACCAGAGGGGAAATTTCTAATAATAATCATATGGCCAGCACAAAGCGGGAAAATGACAACAAGCTAATTATTTTTGTGTATACTTGGATTTAAGATACCTAGAATCTCAGAAAAAGTGTCCAACATATTGTCCCAAAGGTGCTTTTTCAAGAGGCAACTGGACTTTCTGGTTTTTCTTTGAAGGCGTTTCGGTTCTCATCCAAGAAACTTCTTCAACTCAGAACTGAAGAAGCTTCTTGGATGAGAAGCGAAACTTCAAAAAAAACAAAACAAAACCAGAAAGTCCAGTTGCCTCTTGAAAAAGAGCCGAAGAAGCTTTTTGGATGAGAAATGAAACATCTTCGAAGAAAAACCAGAAAGTCCTCTTAAAAAAGCAACTTTGGGACAACCATGACCTAGATCAGGGGTCACCAACCTTTCGGAACTCAGGGACCACTAAATTCATAATTTTAAATCCTGTGGACCACTAATATGATCTGCCTAATGACCAGCTGGGGTGGGCAGGGCTAGGTGGTCATGTGACTGGGTGGGCGTGGCCAACTCAATGTCACTCATGTCGAGGGGCGCATCGCCAGCCTCTACTTGCCCCTCCCCTCCCAGCCACTCCTCGCCTCCCCACCCGGGCTCCTTAGGGCCCCAACAGGAAGCAGTTGCTGGAGCTAAGCAGCCACCATGAGAAAGAGTTGGCAAAACAGCTGGCTCAGTTCAAATTGGATCTGACCGAGAAGGAGGCTCAGTAGAAGCACTTCACTGAGGACTACGAGAATAAGCTTTCCAAGCAGAGCGCTTCCCTCCAGCCTTTTCCCAAAGCCCCACACCAGGAGGTCGAAGCAGACCCCAAGTCAGAATTTCTGCCCCCCTCCGACCCACACAAAAAGACCCCATAGAGGCAGACTCTCTGCAGCAACACAAACATTCATTACACGTTTCTGTCCCAGGGGCCTTAAGTTTGAGGACCCCTGATTTAGTGCAATATAAAAAAATGCAAATAATTTTTCTGAGAACCACCAAATTTTCTCGTGGACCACCAGTGGTTCACGGACCACCAGTTAGTGACCGCTAATCTAGATGACTGAGAATCTGCATAGACATTGTCCTATATACTGATGCATACATTTAACATTTAAAGAGCTAATCAGTTTACGTTCTAAAGTGTAGAGATGAGTGTTTCCTAGCCACAGAAAGTGGGGGGAAACACCACTAGGTGACCAGCAAAAAAAGTTGATTTGTGTCTTTATTAGGTACTCACACCTTTGGATAGCCTCAGTACACAATCAGTATAGGCATACAGTAATATATCATTTTATTCTTTTGTGATTTTTTTTTTTTTTTTTGGTAATTATGGAAGCTCTCTACTTTTAGCAAGCTACTTTACGTGATATAAAGTTTCCCCCTGATTTAAAAAAAAATAACATTGCTGCACTGAGTCACTTCTGAGTCACTTTTCTAATGCCTGCAAATTGCATTACTCATTCATCTTTCTGGAATAAAAATGTGGTCTCTAGAAAAATCAGCCTATGGAAATACAGGAAGATTATAAATGAATATATTGGTTCTTATTATTTCTATTAGGGCTACAAGGTATGGTTTACAAACATCAGGACAACCATTTAAAAGTCCTCAAAGAGTTCATATTCTTTATTTGCTGCCATCTAATGGTCATTTGGATCTTTGCTTCCCAGATTTGTAGCCCTATTCTCCTTGCCACTCTGAACATATTAGGATGTCATGTTATTCCTTTTCCACTTCTTTCTATATTAATATGAGATAAGTTGTGCTGATTTGACATATCTCTTTAAACCAAACCCATACAGATGACATTATGGCTTAGTATAGGGGTCCCCAGCCCCCAGCCCATGGACTGGTACTGGGCTGCAGCATGCCAGAAACTGGGCTGCACAAACAAGCATCTGTGGGATGCAGACAGCACATGCAACCATGCTCCCTCCAGTCCACGAAAAAACCTCTCTCCATAGAACCGGTCCCTAGTGCACAAAAGGTTGAGATAGTAGGATATAGTAACCAAATCAGTGTTACTGAACTAAAGACATTACCGTATTTTTCGGCGTATAAGACAAACCTTTTTCCTCCCAAAAAAGAAGGTGAATATCTGGGTGCGTCTTACACTCCGAATGTAGCTCCGCCCAGCCTCGCAAATGGAGATTTCAGAGGCTGAAAGAAGCCTCTGAAAGAAGCTTCAGAAAAAAAGCCTCAGAAACGAAGCTTCCAAAAAAAGGCCTCTGAAAGGCTTTTAGCTAAAATAATATGGCAAGGAACAAAAGAAGAGTCAGTAAAGGTTCTAACCAAACTATGCTAACAAATCTGGAGAATGACACAATAACCAACAGATTGGAAGAGGTTAATCTATATACCAATACCAAAGAAAGGAGATTGAACAGAGTACAGATAGTCCTTCAGAATAAAAGCCTCTGAAACAAGCTTCAGAAAAAAAAGCCTTTTTTTCTGAAGCTCTCTTTCGGAGGCTTTCAGAGGCAGATTTTTTTTTTTTTTCTGAAACAGAGTTTCAGAAGTTTCAGAGGCAGAAAAAAAAGAAGGCACAGAGCTCACAACCAAGGAACCTGTTGCTAAAATCCACCTCTGGGAACAGCTGATTGGGGATATTCCGGAAGGCCGATCCACCCACCAATCAGCTTTTTTCTTATTTTCCTCCCCCAAAACTAAGGTGCGTCTTATACTCTGGTGCATCTTATACTCTGAAAAATATGGTAACTTGCATGACTGAGAGTGGACTTGAAAGTATTTTTCTCTATTCCTATTCCAAATAGCAATAGTATTTAGACTTATGTATCACTTCACAGTGCTTTTACACCCTCTCTAAGCAGTTTACAGAGTCAGCATATTGCCCCCAACAATCTGAGCCCTCATTTTACTGACCTCGGAAGGATGGAAAGCTGAGTCAACCTTGAGCCTCATCAGGATCGAACTACTGGCAGTCGGCAGGGTTAGCCTGCAATGCTGCATTCTAACCACTGCACCACCACAGCTCTGATCATTGTGCCAGACTGGCATATTTCAACCTCCCATTAAATGTGAATGAACAAGCCAAAGAAATAAATCCTTATGTAGAATTGCTCAAGAGTGGGTCTTGGGAAATAAATCATAATGCTTCAGATAGCTAAGGAGAAAAGATTAACTGTGGTCAGTTTCAGAAAATCTTTGGAGGGTGACATTCTTTCTGATGGAGAAAAAAAGAGAGAAAACTTAGCTGTAAAGTTGGCAGAGTGTATTCTTTAAAAAGCACTGTGAAGGATTGCTAGGAAAATCCACAGAATAGAAAGCCACAGAAAATAATTAAACAAATTAATCAGGAAACAAAAGCTCGGTCTGCATACGTTACCCCAAGCAAGCCAATGAAGCTGTCTCCTCGGAAAATAAAATTCAATAATACATATTTGCTTCTAGATTTTTTTAAAAAGTGGCTTCTATATCTAAACAAAATGGCCCACAGGACAATGGAGATGTATAAATTGAGATAAGGGGCAATGGCTACAGTATCGACGCCTTAGAGGACATTGGGGGTCTGAGCCTTCTGAGTATATTACTAACTGCTTTATTGGTGGTGTGGTTATAGCTCTCTTAGATCTTTCAAACAAATACTCGCTTCCAATATGATTGCATTGTTATAACTTACACTGAGTATCTTCTCCGTCTCTCAAAGGATGATCTGTTGAGGAGGAAAAACATCAGGGAGAGTGAAGCCAATTCCTTTTCTGTCACTATATACAAGGATTTGTTGTTGCTGTTGTTGTTAATCTGATATTAGCACCAAGCTGAAGCTGATTTTATTACTACTCCCCCCCCTTTTAATTCTCTTTAAAATTTTATGTACACTGAGAACATATGCACCAAAGACAAATTCCTTGTGTGTCCAATCACATGCCCAATAAAGAATAAAGAAAAGAAAAGAAAAAGAAAATTAAATCAGTATTTTTTTTAAAAAAATATTAAAAGCAGAGAGGGAGTGGGTCTAATATGGCCAAGAAGAGGTATCCATGAGCATCAACTGGGGAGTGGGGACCATGTTTATTCAAATATTAGTCTTGAATAAATATTTAACTCTGGATTAATTTAAAAAGCCTATTCTTCCCATCCTAAGCTGCATACCCCAGCTACTTGAACTGTTATTTCAATACGCATATTTATTGTATATTACTTTACATTAAATATAGCAATAGCACTTAGACTTATATACCACTTCATAGTGCTTTACAGCTCTTTCTAAGAAATTTACAGAGTCAGCATATTGCCCCAACAATCTGGGTCCTCATTTTACAGACCTCAGAAGGATGGAAAACTGAGTTAACTTTGAGGCGGTCAGGATTGAACTGCTGGCAGTCAGCAGAATTAGCCTGCAATACTGCATTCTAACCACTGCACCACCACAGAAGTATCATGGAAAAAACTAGTAATACCTTCATGCAGCAAAAATAATTAGAGTCAATATAGTGCAGTGGTTAAATTCGAACTAGAAACAAGGAGGTTGTGAAGTTTCCGAAAGATGCCCTAATTGACAGAGGTAATAAGTTGTAGTCCTCCCTTTAGTAGAAAAGTCGAGCTGGGTGCCTTTGGGTTATTCACACTCTCTCAACTCAACCCACCTCACAGGATTGTTGTTGTGGGGAAAATAGGAGGTTGGTGCATTAAGTATGCATGCCATCTTGATTGGACCAAAAATAAAGATAGATAAGAATCTAAAAACTAAATTGATGTCCAGGAACAGCTTTCTTCCAACTTCCCAAAAATTTAAGGTGAACTAATGGGACCTACTTCAAGTTATGTGTAAGTAAGGCTGGGCTCCCAGTAGAAGTTAGATATTTCATATGATAACGAAGGAACTATGGTCTATCTATTGACATTAAGGGGACATCTTGAGCTCCCTCTAATATATAGTTTCATGTTGGCTTTATTAGTGTGTACAGACACCGAGGTTTGTAAAATAATTAGGATTATGTTGAACAAGGCACTATATCTTGTAGAAGGAAGTATGGTTAATAGCTGTCATGAAACACACAATATAGTTTGCGGGTTTCACATTTGTGTCGGCTCTTTTCTATTCAGGGTTACTAACACCTATCCTTTAAAAAATAGACGTGTAAACTAATAATCTGTGTAAACTAATTCTTTCATTATGTTTTGCAGCATTTTGCATTTGAAGGAGGGAAAATTATTTGAAGAGTCCTAAGAAAGAGCAGAAAGAGAGCCTACCAAGAGGAGAAACCTTTTAATGCTTAATGAATAGTTCCATGAGCTTCATTAACCTGCAAAACTTGTCTCTCTGTGTATGTATTGGTGCAGTGGCTTTATTACCTCATTAATTAAAACATTTCCAACAAGATGCATTAATTTAATGAGACTGTGCTCTTGGTTTAAACGACAGTGCTAATTAACCCTCTAATTGAGACATTTCTCACTCAATGAAAAGAGAAAGAGACCTCACACAGCTATCTCGGCATTACTAAGTTGAGGTTTGCAAGAGAAGGTAAAGCAAAAATGAATGAATCACAATAATTATTGGAATTATTTTAAATGCATTAGAATGGCAGACTCCTATTTATAGATATTGCTCTGCCCCACCATATATTTATTTCTACTAAGCTGTATGCTTTCTATTAGCTTAGAGAATATAATATTATTCTACGTTTAGTGAGAACAGTGGTATATACAATTCAATTTATGAATTGCAATGATCGAAAGGAGGACAATATCAGTTTTCTCACTGTAACCACAACTATGAAGCCATATTTCAAAAAGAAAAAAAAAGCCAACTTCATGGTGACTTATGCAACTATGAATCTTTATAGAGGTAGTCCTTGACTTACTACCACAGTGGAGCCCAAAATTTCTGTTGATATGTGAGACATTTGTTAAGACTTAAGACTCCATAGCTTGCATCTATACTACACTACATTACACTACACTGTATTGGCATCCTTCAGTCTCAAGAGACTATGGTATCGTGCTCTGGAAAGAGGTCCTAAAACAGCATCTAGTGTGGCTAAAAAGGCTAATTCGAGAGTGGCAATCCCTTCTCACTGAGGCAATCACACTGATGGCAGATACATTCTGTCCCCTGCTCAGCCCCCAGATTCCGCTGGTTCCGGGACTGCCTCTTTACCTCAGCCTGCCGAACAAGTGTCTCTTCGAATTGGAGAAGGCCATGCTGCGTCTTTAGCCTCCAAGTTGAACGATCAGAGGTCAAGGTTTCCCAGTTGTTAATGTCCATTCCCAGGGCCTTTAGGTCCCTCTTGCAGATATCCTTACACTACACTATAATATTTTTAAATATCAATTCTTTAAAGCAGGGTGCCAAATCAAGACCAAATCACGACTAGGATGACTTACTGAAAGGATTTTTACCTATTAGAATTATTGGTTTAACTGAATAATATATTAGATGCAAGATATCTAGTCATTTGGTCTTACATAGAGGAAGGCAGATTCTGGCTGAACATTACAGAAAACATTTGAAAATAAAGAGAAATTCGCCAATAAAACTATGTCTAAAAGGAGACAATATCCCACTAGATATAATTAATGGGATTCTTTAAATTTCCTATACTCAGAAGTGGAATGAACTTTCAAATCTTCCAAGAATTGAACTTGGAAGTTCAATTGGTCCAAATAGCAATAGTACTTAGACTTATATACCACTTCACAGTGCTTCATAGCCCTAAGCAGTTTACAGAGTCAGCATATTGCCCCCAATAATCTGGGTCCTCATTTTACTGACCTCGGAAGGATAAATAGTTTTCTTGGCAATAATACAAAAATTAATTTGCTGCTACTTTCTTCAGATATTTTTTTTAACTTTCCCATCTAGTTCACAACTACCGTGTTTCCCCGAAAATAAGACCCTGTCGTATATTTTTTTGAACCCTGAAATAAGCGCTTGGCCTTTTTGCCATGCGCTCAAAAGCCCAATTGGGCTTATTATCAGGGGATGTCTTCTTTTGGGGAAAACAGGGTATATGATTTCTTAGTGGTTTCCTATTGAAATATTACCCCAAACCAAACCTGATTAGCTTTTCTTTAAGTTCTGCCAAGGTGTCAACTTTCAATCCACAGTTCAATCAATGATTCTACAGTTCTTTGCAATGTAACCTTTCTTTTTAGATTTTTTTTATCTCGCCTGTGTTATTTTTTAAATATAACTCAGGGAGCAAAGCAAACATACCTAATATACCTTTGCCGTGGTGAAATCTGAACTGGTTTTCTAAAAAAATGCTTTTAAAAGTAAAAAAAAAAAGGCTCTGACTATCGGGCAGCTCAGCTGGGAGTGTCAGAACTTTTTTTTACCTTTTAAAGGCATTTTTTAAAAGAAGTGGCAAGGGCAATTGGGTGGGCATGGGGGGGGGGGGGCAAGGATTTTTGCTACCAGTTCTCTGAACCACCGATCTGGTCTGAACCGGGAGTATTTCGCCCCTGCACCTTCCTCTGCCTACTTCCCCCACAACAACAACTCTGTGAGGTGAGTTGGGCTGAGAGAGAGGGACTGGCCCATTGATAGTCTGCTGGCTTTCATGCCTAAAGTGGGAGTAGAACTGAAGTCTTCTGGTTTTTAATCTGATGCTTTAACCACTGCACCAAACTGGTTCTCTTGCGCTTGTCAACTTAATTCCCACTAAAATAAGGCAAATTATTTTTTTTTTTTATAAGGGATGAGAGAAAGACCTATTCAGAAGCTTTAAAAGACCTGAGGAGTTAAAAACCATCCAGATAAATCCCAAATGTACGTTAATTCATTTAAACACATGCAAATTTATTATTTGCCCATTGGCCAACTTTGAAGTTTCTGTAGAGGAAAAAACTGCCACTGCCAGAAAACCAAACTATCTTAAAGTGAACTATGCTAAAACTAATTGAAAATATAACCCAGAGAGTGTGATTCCCCACCCCCTTATCTATGCTATCTATATAAAATGCAAGAATCAGGATCGTATTTCTCTTAAAACTTGAGATTACATAAAATACTTTTCTAATCTATAAAGATAGCTGGTGGAGATCTAAAGCAAAAAATTAGCACAGCTTTTTAAATCCTGGGGGCCTTTCATTAATTTTTACTGTTATGACCACAATGAGAAGTCTCTTAAGGATTTAGCTTAACCTTTTTTTATTTTACATCAATCCATCTAGCCAACAGATGAGTGCTTGAACTAATTTTGCTAACAGCTAGGAATTCAGAGTAATAAATGTGCATTCGGTTAGAGAAAGCACTAGTATCAAATTACGACTCAGGTCAGCCATGAAATTGAAGTTGTATTTATTTTGGATCATTCTGTGCTAACAAAGTCTCTTTTTCTTCATGGCTGGATCTGAATTTCTAAATTATATCGGAGGTTAGAGAAGCCCTAGTACGTGTTGTGTCACTAACAAAATAGACATAGGTAGAGCAAGCCTCAGGAAATAATAATCATGTGTCAACTCAAGAGGAAAGCAGTAGTTTCCTTGTTATGAATAAAACATTTTTAATATCACTTTCATTTCTCAAGTCCTGAAACCCGGCAATATCTCATAATCTTTAATCAGACTATTTCTATTTGGCTTTAGTATCCTTGCCTGGCACATGACCAGGGGACAGCCATAGACAAGGTGCAAATAACAGGGTTCTAGAGAGAATAGAATAGAATAGAATAGAATAGAATAGAATAGAATAGAATAGAATAGAATAGAATAGAATAGAATAGAATAGAAT
>WNWU01000011.1:21225729-21327904 GCA_012654045.1 Ptyas mucosa | reverse complement strand
ATAGAATAGAATAGAATAGAATAGAATAGAATAGAATAGAATAGAATTTTTTATTGGCCAATTGTGATTGGACACACAAGGAATTTGTCTTGGTACATATGCTCTCAGTGTACATAAAAGAAAAGATACGTTCATCAAGAATCATAAGGTACAACACTTAATGATAGTCATAAGGTACAAATAAGCAATCAGGAAACAATATCAATATAAATCTTAAGGATACAAGCAACAAAGTTATAGTCATACAGTCATAAGTAGAAGGAGATGGGTGGTGGGAACGATGAGAAGATTAATAGTAGTGCAGACTTTGTAAATAGTTTGACAGTGTTGAGGGAATTATTTGTTTAGCAGAGTGATGTCGTTCGGGGAAAAACTGTTTTTGTGTCTAGTTGTTCTGGTGTGCAGTGCTCTATAGCAGTGATGGCTAACCTTTTTTCCATCATGTGCCAAAAGTGGGGGGAACGCAGGAGGGTCGCGCGTGCGTGTGCCCACACCCATCATTCTATGTGCCCTGCCCCACCCCGCACATGCACGCGTGACCCCCCGCGCTCCCCCTGCTTTTGACACGTGATGGCACAATTGGCCTGGTAGGCCCGTTTTTCACCCTCCCCAGGCTCTGGAGACTTTCTAGGAGCCTGAGGAGGGCAAAAACAGCCTCCCCCCCAAAGGCCCTCCGGAGGCCGGAAACAACCCATATGCCGACTTCTGGTGGGACCAGAAGGCCTGAAAATCAGCTGGCCAGCGCACACATGTGTGCCAGAGCTGAGCTCACGTGCCCACTGATATGGCTCCGCATGCCACCTGTGGCACGCATGCCATAGGTTCGCCATCACGGCTCTATAGCGTCATTTTGAGGTTAGGAGTTGAAATAGTTTATGTCCAGGATGCGAGGGGTCTGTAAATATTTTCACAGCTCTCTTTTTGACTCGTGCAGTATACAGGTCCTCAATGGAAGGCAGGTTGGTAGCAATTGTTTTTTCTGCAGTTCTAATTGTCCTCTGAAGTCTGTGTCTGTCTTTTTGGGTTGCTGAGCCAAACCAGACAGTTATAGAGGTGCAAATGACAGAGCAAAAAAATGCAGAGCACAGTCAGAGACTCTCTGCTGGGTTGAGATCATACATTCAGATTCAGGTCTATTCAGAGTATTCTATGCAAAGAACATAATCCTTATACTGCCCAATAAAACACAGGAAGTCTGACATTGGGAGAGGGGCAGGCTTTGACCTCCTTCAGGGGTGGTATTCACTGGTTCGCAAATGGGAGAACATGCTACCTTCCACGTATGTGCAGAGCATCAAAAATGGGACATGATGACGTCCAGGCAGGTGGGCAGAGCCTCCCGCGGCCACCGTTACCAATTCACCCAAACCAGATAGAACTGGCTGAATACCACCACTCACCTCCTTCCCACAGGACTTTCATAAAAAGTATTTTCTAGAAACTTTTAAATTAGCAATAATGATTCATAAAGGATGATGAAGGAGAGGGCAGTTACAAATGTGGGGCTTTTTCCTAATTTACACAGGGTTACACTCCTGGATTTTATTAATGAGGGAATGTACAATGGTAAAATATGATTCTGACAAATCTAGTAATGGTCCACACTCACTATTGCAATAAAACTGTCACCTTATTTTTAAGATGACAGTAATGGCATTATCACTCACTGTCAGTCTTGAGAACCAGGAAGAAACAAATGTAGATGATGAGTGTAACATTCAAACTCATCATTGTGAATATTGCCTACTTGGTCTTTAAACAGAAATATGTCTAAAATCTTCTTTAAAACAATGGCTTATGGTTAAGTTGTTGGACTAGAACCGAAAAGCCCCACTAGGAGATTGTGAGCCAGTCACCCCTTCTCAGCCCTAGGAAGTAGGCAATGGTAGACCACTTCTTGAACTGTTGCCTAGGAAACTGCAAGCCAGATTAAAAGGTAACACCATCACAAAAATGTTACAAAATGAGGACTCTGCATAGTCTTCAAGTACTAGGGCTTTGCTTAGGACAGTTTGACTTTGTGAAGACCTTCTGGGTATATAATCTTTTCAAGAGAAAGATTCATACCGTTTCTCAGATGATGATCACATGATCTTTGCAGGAGACAAAAGTTAGATAGATTTTTTATATATAATTTGATATAGTGTTGTTAAATGTATATGCAATAAGAGCTGGTTTGGTGTAGTGATTAAGGCACTAGAGTAGAAACCAGGAGTGATTTATAATGCCACAGATAATCTAATGAAATATTCAGTTATAATACAAAAGACAAAAAAGAAAACCAGCATCCCCAAAATCTTCTCAAGAATTGAGACTAAATCGCTCAAGGTCACCCAGATGACTTCATGCTGGGTGACCTCGAGCCATTTACTCTCAATTCTTGGGAAGATTTTGGGGATGCTGGTTTTCTTTTCTGTCTTTTGTATTATAACTAAATATTTCATTAGATTATCTATTGGCTATATTGTTTTTTGTTCATTTGTGTGTGTGTGTGTTTCTCCAAGTAAAAAGAGATTTTGCTTGTAGTAAAAATACTTGAAGGACAACTGTTGACGTTCATAAGAATACAGGGCTTTTTCACAACAGGAAGTAGTCTTGTTAAAATAAAATAGAATAAACATGGATAGTAATGTTTTGGGGATTGGGCATGCTCATGAAGTTTGGAGATGTCACAGCCATGCCCCCCAAAATTGGCTGCTTTGAAAAGAAGTCTGCCAATTCACAATACGATTACCATATTGGATGTATCTAGTCATCAAGCATTCATTTTCCATTAGATTAAGCCAACCTCTTTAAGAATGTTCTCTTCCACATCAACTTTCCTTTGTTATCTTTGTCTTTTTTCTGGGCACCCACTTACAAATCAAGCATGGGTTGAAGGCACCTACCCTAAGGATACCTATGAGGCCTAAGTGTGACCCCTGCAATTAGGGACAACTCTGTAGGTCTCTGAAGACTGCAACCCACACTTTGCATCTCTGAAGTATACCCTCAATATGATAATGTAACTACTTGCCCATAATTACAGTATGTAGCTTGCCATTGTAGTTAGGTAATGCAGTGATTGGGATAAAAGAGAATATTTGTAGCTCTGGTTAAACTTTGGGGTCCTTGGTGCTCTCTGAACTTGGTAGTTTTCTTGCAGATGTTTCAGTACCAAACGAGATGATATCATCAGTGCTAGCAACTGTACCAGCAATTAGAAATGTCTGCAGAAAAAACTCAGAGAGTACCAAAGACCCCACAGTGATTAGGATCTCGCAAATATCGTAGCGTTTCCCAATAATAGACTTTCTTTATTCTTTTGATAATCTTAGCCTTTTAAAAATGGGTGGGGGGGACAAGAAACTTTTAAACTACCTTTAACAATTTAAATGACAATTTTATAGTTTCAGTTTCAGTATTTATAATTAAAATGCTGAAAGTTTCATAGCTGCTTTAGACCAGTGTTCTGGTTTCAACCAGCAAAACATCTGCATTGGGTAAACCTTGGTAGTGTATCTGCCCTTTTGAGAAAAATGATAGAGATTACTCAACCACCATAATGATCATCATGTAGATAGCATTGTTGGTTCTAACACAAATCCTTTGATGGACACCTGGGCTTTTGAAACGAGGCACTTAAACTTAGTAGTTCTGTAAATAGATGGTTTTTCTCTCAAGTTGTTAATCTGAAACTTCTCCTTGCTCTCTGAAACACTCTTGCAAATGTTATACACGGTGAAGGTTTTCTCTGCTATCCAAAATGCCAAATAACCCTGTCTATCATTTTGAGGATTTCTTAAATAAAATGAATGCGGTAACACGGTAAGGACATACAGATATCTGAATAAATGGCTCATATTTGCTATCAACTATAATAAGAAAATGATCTTCTTGCAGATTGAAAGTGAAAAGCTGCTCTATGATATTTTATTTAACTGAGGACTGACCTCTAATTAGCAAGGACAAATGGGTTTTTGTACAAGATATGTGCACTTTAATTCAATACAATTTATATTTGCTTTTTAAACCTGAGTTATAACTTGCAATGAAAGAACAGGCTCTATTCCACTCCAATCCTAGTCTAACATCTTAATTATTATACCTTAATCACACTAGTCCAGTGGTGGGTTTCAAATTTTTTTACTACTGGTTCTGTGGGTGTGGCTTGGTGGGCGTGGAAGGGGAAGGGGAATGATACTGTAAAATCTCCATTCCCACCCCAATCCAAGGGAAGGATACTGTAAAATCTTCATTTCCTCCCGATCAGCTGGGACTTGGGAGGCAGAGAATAGATGGGAGTGGGGCAAGTCAGAATTTTTACTACCAGTTTGCCGAATACTCAAAATTTCCGCTACCAGTTCTCCAGAACTGGTCATGACCTGCTGAAACCCACCTCTGCACTAGTCAAATATCTCAATGAAGAGTTGGCTTGAAATCAATCTGTGATTCAAGACTTCTTGATGATCTGAGCCTATTTAGGTCTCACTTTAAAGCACTGACAGAGGGAAATTGCTGCTGGGATAGGTGACCATTTGTTTTGATCCCCTTCATCTATTTCAAGCTCTTTTACAAACAGTTAGCATAGGACAGGATATTGCCAACTTCCTGGTCATATTTCCTTGTTCCTGTTAGAATTGTAAATTTCTGACACCTGGAATGCCACAGGTTGCTTATCCCTGGTTTAAGATCAATTTTACCTTACTATTGTTAATTTCTAGAGAAAATGAATTCCAACATGACATTTTTCATGAATTATCAATATGAAGCATTACACATGTAAATTACCATGTTTATGAAATATTAACTGCATTCAATTTTACATTATGGCAACCCTCTATATCTCAGCATAGCAATAACAGAATCAAATGTCATTGAAGAAGGTATGGTCACAAAGAGTAAGCTCATACCTGAATGAGGTCTGTTGATTTTTTTTATCACTTGTTTGTTTATTATATATATAATATATTATGTCTATATATTTGTCAAATTTATATAGCTGCCCGTCTGTAAAATCTGACTCTGGGCGGTATACAATAAAAATGGAACAATTAAAATAAAACTTTAACATCCATTAAACAATGAAAATATCAATATAACTAAAACTACGGTACAGGGCCCTCAAGCTCTTACGTGAAATATAGTCATTTCACAGGCATCCTATTTCCAGGCAATTCCCAAGCCTGCTGACAAAACCAAGCTGAATAGGTGGCTGTATAAATGGAATAAATAAATAATAACTCAATTGTTTTTTTTGTTTTGTTTTTTTTCTGATATGTGATAGTCCTCAGCCAAGACTCTGTCGCCTTTTACAATGGAAGTTTTCCTATTCATGTTTTTCTTTTTCTTTTTAGCCTTCGGGTATTAGTCCCTGCAGGGTTTTTTTGGCAGGATTTTTGAAGTGGTTTTCCACTGTCTCCTTCCTAGGCTGAGAGAAAATGGCTGTACCCTCCTGGCTTTGGGCCTAAGACAGGACCAGAATTCACAGCCTTCTGGTTTAGCCTGGTGCCTTAATCACCACACCAAACTGACTCTATATTCTAGAACAGGGGTCCCAACCCTCGGTCTGTGGGCACTGGGCTGCAACATGCCAGCAACCAGGCCACACAAACAAGTGAAGCCCCATCCGCGGGATGCAGGCAGCACGCAAAACCATGTCCCCTCCACTCCATGGAAAAATCTTTCTCCATGGAACCGGTCCCTGGTGCACAAAAGGGGCGCTGTTGTAGAAGTTTTGAGGATCATCTACTTGCTATATTTTTGGCTGAAATACATGATTTAGATTGCTTGTATAATACGATCTAGATTGCTTGTATAATATAACCCAGTTGTCCTCCAACTCTTTACAAGTTACAAACAACCAGCTTGCATCTTGCTCATGAAAACAAATGCCACAATAAATGAGTTTGCCTTTGACGTGTCCGAAGGCTCTTGGATTTATCTGTGTTACATAACAACCGTGTTACATAAAGTGAAGCAAAATGTTCCATTTTAATAAATGTTTGCGGTATGCCATTTGCATTTCTGTTTAGGAGACTCTCTTCATTCAGTTGCCTCATCTTGTTCTACCTCTGTCTGTGCAAATCAGCCTGTGCTGACTTCATTTCTATTCCCCCCCCCTTTTTTTGAAACCCCTTGTGAGTTTTCAAGGGATGCGTGCCATTATTCATGAAAAATCTTGGCATGAAAGCATCCGATCGGTTTTAGAAAGACACCTTCATTCATAATTTTAAGCACTTACTACAGATTATTGTCAAAACAGTAAGAAATATTATTTCCTCTCTTTTTTTTTTTTTTGTATTAAAAATAAGCCTCTGAGTCAGTGTTTCTCAACCTTGGCAACTTTTTAAGATGTGTGGATTTCAACTCCCAGAATTGGAGTTGGGAGCCGAAATTCACATCTTAAAGTGCCAAGGTTGAGAAACGTTGCCTTGTCTCTTGTCTGATTTAGGATAACTTGGTCATTATTAGAAAGAGAGAGAGAGAGAGAGAGAAGGAGAAAGAGGGAGAGAGAGAGGGAGGGAGGGGGAGGGAGGGAGGGGGAGAGAGAGTGAGTGAGAGAGAGGCATCTGTTATAGGCAGCAATAAAACTGTTCTGATGATCCATCTTGGTTTGGGCAAGGCTAAAAATCCTTGAACTGAAACATAACAATAAATCAGGCTGACAGGAATATTATAGACGTTATCTCTTGAAGTAGTGCTTCCTAGCCAATATTCCTCATTTGTCTTCTCTATGCTGCCTGTCAGGCAGTGGATCTGTCATTTCTGTAGCTACCGGCCATGAGGAAAGTGAAGCTATGCACTTCTCTATCTGTAAAGTGGGCTGAATTTTTTGGACTCTAGATTCTGTTTTGATAAAATTGTATTTCTTGTTCATAGATACATACGTATAGAGCAGTGATGGCTAACCTTTTTGCCATCGCGTGCCAAAAGCGCCGTGGGGTCACACGCACGCATGCCCACATCCATAATTCTATGTGCCCCGCCCCCCCGTGCTCATCCCACCTTTGGCATGTGATGGCACAGTGGGCCCGGTAGGCCTGTTTTTTTGCTCTCCCAAGGCTCCAGAGCCTTTATAGGAGCCTGGAGAGGGCAAAAATGGCCTTCCACACCCCACCAGAGGCCCTCCGGAGGCCAGAAACAGTGTGTTTCCTGACTTCTGGTGGGCCCAGAACACCCGAAAATCAGATGTCTGGTGCACGCATGTGTGCCGGAGCTGAGCTCGTGTGCCCACCGATATGGCTCCGCGTGCCATCTGTGGCACCCGTGCCATAGGTTCGCCATCACGGGTATAGAGCATCAACACATAATGACTGCCTCTTTTTTTTTGGAGTCAGGGAGAGATCGAGGTAGAAACCATTGAAATACTTTTTTGTTACTTCCAGGTAGGCCAAATATTACATTTTCAAAATCAGCGACGATTTTAGGCAGAACATGAAACAAAATAACAAACTGAAAAACACTGAAAATGATCAGAAGAATCATTTTTAAAGTGTGAAATCCTGTGTAAAAAATGCCCAGATATTAAGCCTTCTTTAAATGTTTATATTTCTCTTTGAAATTATATATGTAGTTTGTATGTCATTTCTTTTCCTTTTTATCATTGTTGTTTTATTTTCCTTCTTGTATTTTTATTTACAGACTTGCTTTGTTTTTTTAGAAAAACAAAGAAGTAAAATGAATTATGTTTTTATTTTTCTGTTCTCATGGTTTTGACATTTGTTCAATGGGCGTTTGTTTTACTATTGATTGTCTTTATCAAATTGTTTTATGAATGACTGATAATGCCTGAAGACATTGTCTATAAAGTCAATAGAAGCAGTCCTCTCATCTCTTGTTCCAGCATGATTTTCCCTTTCCTTGAAATGTTCCCTTTTTATTGTTCTTGCATGAAAAATACAAACTACAGATGAGTGTGTGAAAGATTAAAAACGAGGAATTTTTAAAACAGCAGAAGAAATTGAAATTGTCTGCCATTCCCTTCTTGCACAGGAAAGGAGTGATGGCTCTTGGTAGAAATTCAAGAGAGTGGTTGGCGGGGCGGGGCGGGGCAGGGCGGGGTGGTATTGGGAATGGAGCTCACAGCCTTCACATACAGCCATCTCTGCCTGCTTTAATAGGAAACATATAGGAATTTCCCCAAATAATGCTTGATGAAATGGAGAACAGGGAATCATCAATGACAGAGATGGGCAATTCCAAAATGTGATTAGATAGATAGATAGATAGATAGATAGATAGATAGATAGATAGACAGACAGACAGACAGACAGACAGACAGACAGACAGACAGACAGACAGAATCAAGTTCAAGGTCATCTCTCAAGAGTACATTAGTATATATCGGGGGTCGGCAACCTGCAGCTCCGGAGCTGCATGCGGCTCTTTAGCTTCTCCTGCGGCTCTGTCGCACCCTCCGGTAGTTAACTTTTTCACCAGTAGTACCGGTTGATTTCATCCATCCATTTGTCCTGGGTCCAGTGACTCCTTGCTTGGCTTGAGAAGAGACTCGCTCCCCTCCCAGTCACTCCTCACATGGTTGGCCCCACCTGTCGCCCCAGTCACTCCTCATGTGGCTTGAGAAAAGAAGAGACTCCTCACCTGGTTGGCCCCGTCTGTCCTCAGCCCCTCCTCTCTTTGTCGGATAAGAAAAGGAAAAAGAGAGTCCCAGTCACTCCTCGCCTCGCTATCCAGAGAAGATAAGTAAGAGATTTGCTCCATGCATGGCCGAAAGAGGTGGGGGGGGAACCTCCCAAATGCAAGCCAAACTGCTCAAAGAGGCTGTAGAAAAATAATGCTTTTAAAAGCCTCTGAGATCCCAGCTGAGTTGCTTGATCATCAGAGGCTTTTAAAAGCATTTCTGAAACCTCTTTGGCCGATAAAGAATTATATTCTATTCTATTCCATTTTTTATTCAGTTTGACAGTTGACTGCACCCTATCCTTCAATATACGTGTTCGAAATGTTTTGTGGCTGGGTGGGAGTGATGCTGATTTGGCCACACCCACCAGGCATGGCTGGGGGGGTCATGTGACCAGGGGGAGTGTCAAGTTGGCCACACCCACCCAGGCATTGCGGCTCCCAGTGTTTTGTTTTCTGTGGGAAACAGGTCCAAGTGGCTCTTTGAGTGTTAAAGGTTGCAAACCCCTGGTATATACATTGGTTAGATTTTTAAGATCTTTACTTCACCTTGGGGGGATGAATGAACAGATCATTTAGCAGCACAGAACGTCTCAGATGCGTGATTTCAAAGTGTGTGTGCTTAACAGCTGTTTTGAAATAAATTGATCTTAAAGTTAGGAAATAAAGGGAACAAAAGGAAAAAGTCTGCTAGAGGAGCCCAAGGGCTACCGTAGCCTACAATTCTGTTTCTCAAAGTGAGCAGCCAGATGTTTCTTGGGTTCTCAAAAGCAAGAGTTGGAGACATACCATCGTCCGCCACTGTTCATCTTATCAGAGATATTTGGAATTTGCTGCCTCTAACTCCAAGGTACACTAACTTGAGATTTGCATTGTCAAGACCTCAAGTCTGAAAATGTACAAAGATGCTTCAGATCCAGCATGGACTTAATTGCTATACCTGTTGTCAGCTCCTGTAGCTTACTCTGATCTTCCATGGTCAGCTCTTCAAGATAGACAAGGCCAAGATAGAGCCATGACAACATTCTTTGTTATACAATAGAATACAGAATCTTGAAAGCTTATCAGAGCTTTTTTCTAGTTCATCTCATACCAAACACCACCAACCGTTTATTTTAATTTTTTTCTGCATACTTACTCTTTGTCAGGACTAAGTAATCTTAGCAATTTGTTCATTCTTTCTCCACTCCTAGTCCAACATCTTCACTTCAGCACTCTACTTGTTTACAAGCATTGTAAGCTCCTCCTTAACTCAAATGCATATCAAGGGAAACTATTCTGCAAGACCAGGAAAAGATGATTCCTTCGAGGATCTAACAGTAGGAAGAGCAAAGATGTTTGAAGGGTATTTTTTGCTCACTTCAACCTCAAATATTGCATGCTTTCGCTTAAGACTAGTAGCTTTTCAGACTTGTCCTTGAAGAAACTATTCTTTTCTAACCATCCGCATTAGTGGCCACTATTCTTGAATGCATGAGGCAGGGGTGGGTTCTACAATTTTTTACTACCGGTTCTGTGGGTGTGGCTTATTTTGTGGGCGTGGCTTGATGGTCATGTGACAATTCTTTAGGATTTAGCAGAGGTACTGGTCTACCAGGCTTTTAACTGCTTGCAGAGCTGTGCTGATCTACCCATTTATTTTTTGCAGGCACTGGTCTACCCATTTATTTTTGCAAGCACTGATCTACTCATGTATTTTTGCAGGCACTGGTCTACCCATTTATTTTTGCAGGCACTGATCTACTCATGTATTTTTGCAGGCACTGATCTACTCTTTTGTTTTCTTTTAAGACTGATCAGCTGTAGGGCAGTCCTTTGAAGCCCTGCTGCAAGAGTTTAAACAGTTTTTTTCCTCTCTAGCCATCAGCTGGGACTCAGGAGGCAGCAATAGATTGGGGGTGGGGCCAAATAAAAGATAAGAATAACACGGGGGGGGGGGTCATATCATCACCACTACCGGCTCGGGAGAACCGGGCCGAACCGGGAGGAACCCACTACTAGCATGAGGTACAATTTATAAAATCTCTCTATCTGCCCTTTTTATCATCTATCTTTGAGACCTTTCATACAGCTTCATTAGTTGTCTCCCAGTTCTAATGTTTGAAAGAGGGAGAAAATCTGTCAGTATGAAGAATGCAGCGTACCTGTCAACCTACCAACCCCCCTGCTCCAAATATCATTCGATGAAACAGGAAAAAAACCAAGTTTGTAATAGTATCATTGGTAATAGCATACTTCATTCTGAGGAAATGTTGAATTTGTCTCTTTTCTGGAGTAATTTACTGAACTGCTCCAATTGCTACCCTCCCCTCATGAAATTTGATAAGTTTGTCCCCTAATTTTCTGACTACATATATCAAACTACACTATGGGTAAATTGCGCACAGCTGTAAACTGTTTTCTCTATCATCCTTGTTCAATCGAAGACTGGTCAATTGATTCTCTTGTGTGTTGATTAAAATGTGTTTCAGTATTTGACTTTCCAAAAATTCGGTGCAGCCAGGATGACCTCTAGTGGTTAAGAATCAGACATACAAGGAACAAAAGTAATAAACACAATATTTGACTACTTCACATCTAGAAGTATGAAAACAATAAACCAAATCCATTGCCACATATTAGATTTGAAAAGACTGGATTTCTCCTTCCTTTGGTCTTCCTCTCAGCTATTCCAGAGGCCTGTATATTAGTAAACTGACAAATGGGATCCCATCCACTGAATGCACTTTGCCCAGTTTTCTCTAGAATGTATGAATTCTAAGTCTTTCATACTGTCAGTTAATATTTGTCACAATCTAGCATGCTGCACATTAGCTGAGAAGTTTTGTTCTTTTATGGTTCTTATGACCCTCACAATTCTCATCCTTAAAATATACTTTCTTTTTAATTTTAATATAAGAACATCACAACCCTTGAACATACTAGCTGTTGGCTCTTAAGTTCTAGGGTTAATAATTTCCTTATCGATCTTACAGCACCTGAGTATTAGCAAGCTTAAAACTGTATGCAGACAAATGAGAAGACAGCTGGCATTATCTTCCCTTTACAATAATGTTATGTTTTGTACTGTTCTTAAACTATGATGGAAATCAAAGCCTGTGGTGGATTCCTGTTTAAAGGAAAAAAGCCTGCCCAGGACAAAACTGTAGACTCAAGTAGTTTTTTTATGTGGGTTTCATGTTTATCCAATGATATAGAAAACAAGTTCCTATTCCATGCAATATAATTTAGAACTTTTTAGTATCTATAACAGAAATGACAGACTCCAGCAAGTTAAGAAATAATCCTTTAATACAAATTATATGTAAAATTTATTCATTTTCAAATCTTCACAATTTCCAGAACATTCTTTTCTTAAAAAACCAACCTTAACTCCCACACTATTACATATATGTTATAACAATGCCATTTTAGGCTAGAAAAATTCGTATTGCACATTATAGTGAAAAATTCAGCCTGAAATTATGACTTGGCAAATTACCCGAACAATATTTTTTGATTTGGCCTTAACACTAATTTTGTAATAGAATGGTCAACTTATTTTTCATGAACTAAAGATGGGTTTTACCAGATAGAACCGAGAGTTTCAATTTTTTTCATTTGAAAATTTGAGTTTGCTCTCTATAATCTTTTCAGACAGTTTTAAGGACTTTATATCAATTTGTCAGGTATCCATCTGAAATCATTACAACACAGGAATAGGGTAAGAAATCAACTTAAAAGATAGTGTAGTACGTAGCGGTCTAGAAATAGCTGGACTGCAGTTCCCATCACTCTTCACTATTGGACATGCTGCCTAGCAACTGATGGGATTTAAAGTCAACAAATCCACAAATTCCCACTGCTACAGGTACAAATTAATCAATTTCTATGTTCATCCTTATCAAACAGAATTACGTTAATTCAATCACTTGTAGCACTTTTCTTGAGGTTCACTTGGTTGTGTTAGTGCCATAAACTTCAGAACTTTGAACTTTAATAACCTGACTAAAACAAACCTTAGTTTTTTTAAAAAAAAATCCCTACATCTCAAATTATTACTTTACTTTTTAAAAAATAATTCAAATTTGGATACTTAACATTTTAGCAGGCACAAACTTTGAAAAGTGGTGTAGCAAAACAATCTGAACAGAAGAGGTTAGTCCTCATACACATTAATGTAGTTTTGTTGCAAGAAGTCACATGCCTTGACAACATGATTACAGCAGTAAACCAAATTGCTTTGGCTTGCATTTTTTCCCCTTCATACCAAGTGCTTATTATGGTCCATGAAATCGATTCCTCAAACCAAGGAAGCATTAAGACCTTATTTCCTACACGCTCAACTGCTCGAGTCAAAAGCAGACAGATAACAGGGATGGAGTTGACTTTGATAAAGCTGAGAAATCTACTAAGCTAATATAAAGAATGAGATGCTTCTAAACTGGCTTGAATTTTCCTACTTTAAAAGGCCATGATTCTAAAGGAACCTAACCTTCTGAGGCCTGGATAGTCCTTTCTACCAATGCAGCTATTGTTACAATGTTCAGTTTTTTAGGATTAGCAGGCCTGCTGATACTAAATAACTAATTAATGGTCTCTGCACT
The DNA here is from genome assembly GCA_012654045.1 of Ptyas mucosa. Classification (NCBI taxonomy): domain Eukaryota; kingdom Metazoa; phylum Chordata; class Lepidosauria; order Squamata; family Colubridae; genus Ptyas; species Ptyas mucosa. The sequence continues at coordinate 21,314,696 of WNWU01000011.1, read as the reverse complement.
TTTTATCAACTACATTGTCCTAATACGTTTTGGACATACCAACAAAAATGTTTGGCTTCTAAATCAGTACTTAAGCCAAACATTCTAGGGATATTTTTGGAAGGAGGGAAACAATTTAGATCTAGACCCAGTCACAAGCGACTGCTTCGTTTTTCACAGAATTTTGTTCTCTGTGGATTCTGATTTGCCTACTTTTTTTAAAAAAAAAAATAGCAATTGTGAAACAGGAAAGTAACTTTTAGGGAGAAACAAAATCTATTAGGCAAACAGAACCCTACTTTGAGATCCCTGAGATTTATTGTTTGCCAAAGAGATTTAGCAAACCCTAATTATTTGCAATGTTATCTGATTAACTTAAAATGTGATTTATAACACAAAATATACTTTATAAAGAATAAGATTGCATTACATAATAAAAAGAATATTTAAATGTTGCAAAATATTGAAGTTGTGATCTAAGTTATCTTGCTTCTGATTAGGAATTTAAGCCAAGTTTATCCTTTGGTGAGAAATAATAACGATGCTTCAGTCTACTGAGAGATAATCCTCAAGAATGATAAAGCTGTGTTCTATAATTGTAGGAAAGTAGGTATTTTTAACTCTCCTAGCCACTGAGAATAATTTGGGGGTGGTGATGGAGAACATGAGATATTTTACTCCTCGGAAATACATAAAGCCATGGCTACAGACATTTTGGTTCTTTCAGCCCGACCTTCTTAAAAATGACTCACCAATACAAACACCTTCAGACAAATGAAAACTCTTGTCATAATTATTAAAGTTGAAATTAAACTTTAGAATCTCTTACAGAATCGGTTCCTCTCCATGTCCTCCAAATTAAAAATACTTGTCCAGAGTAAAGGTTACAATACTCAGTTCAAAATGTGTCTGAAAAGTATACAACTCCCAAATATTCTTTCTGAAGCTAATTAAGTTTTGGAATACTACAATTAATCTAAAATTATTTTAGGAAAGACTGAGCTAAACTCTTCGGTTCTGTTCTGAGTCACAAGGTAACAAGGCACTAGTTCCAATAGTTTGCATATTAGGACTGCATGGAATGTGAATACTTCAATTTTGTATTAATTCAGGTTGATTTCTAGGAAAGGCATGAAAGAATAAATACAAAACATAAAAACATAGCAAGATTCTTCAAATCAGCAACGCAAGGCCACTCAGTGAGCAAAACTGAATGGCTTTTGCTTTTTTTTTTTTTTGCATTTTTTTATCTACCAGAAGGCACATTAAAAAAAGAAAAGAAAAATACCGGTTTCAGAAACTAGTAAACTCCATACACCCTTAGATGTGCAATTCAAATTAAGAACACTGTTTGCAACATCAACCAATATGATGTTAGTCCTGAACATAGTCTTGCAATAGCTTGGTTGGTATGCAAGCTGCGCTTTAATTATGATATATTCAGCAAGATATTTTAGGTAAACCAGAACCTATAACCATTTTCCTACCTGAGCAATAATTAGTATATTTATTGCTTGTGAAACCTTTCAACTTGGTGGAAGTAATTGCACATTCCCTTTTCTTCCTCTGACCACCATTTTTTTTAAAAGAAATATATTTCAAATTGCAAGTTCTTTCCAAATGTTCTCTTTTGGAAGACAAATAAGTGATAGGCAGCATTTTAGGTGCAAGCCACTAAAGGAACCTTAACTATCAGGAATATGAGCTCTGAAGTTTGATGCATGAGATCTTAGATTGCATTATGCCATGTTTTACTCCATTTCAGTTACAATAACTGCAATGTAACATGGAATGCTCTTTTCAACAAGAGATCAAACTCTCATTACAATGGGTGACTACTTAAGCACCAGCATTTGCTGTTAGCCTTGTAGTTCAAGAGGATCATAATCTTCAAATGAGATGTTGTCTTGCATCTTCTTAGCATTATTTCACAGCTATTCAGATCAAACCCACCATCTGATCTATCTGTCTCATATAAATGCTCTTCAAAGGCAGCAGGTATCTTCTCTCATCTGGTACTCTGTTACACTGTAAATAGATATTTGTTTAAGTTGAAATTGGAGATATTCACATTTTCTAAAATTCACTTTGGCAAAAACCATCTTGTCAAAAAAGAATTGCCCTAAAAAAGTCAAGGTGCTCAAGTACCGCTTGTTATTAGTCTTTGTGTCCGAAAATTATAAACATGTGGATATTTTACATTCTGAGGTTAAAAACCTTCATCTTTAGAAATTGAGCAGGGAAATAGTCCACAAAGGTTTACCTCTGAAACAACACAAACTGGATTACACTGACTTTCACAAGGAATAAATGTTATTTAACTGAAATGATCTAGAGCAAATATTCAATTCAACGTACCTATACTGCTTATTAGCTCCATAGCAATATAGAAAGAAAATAGTTAAACATGGCTGTACTTGTTGAATACAGTATCATCCTGACTAACTAATCTGCTTTACACCTACCCACCTCTAGCTTGTTCGGATATTACTTCTCCCCTGAAAACAGTGTATGAGTTTCCCACCTTGCTAAACAAAGATTATATTTAAAATCCAACTTGAAAATAGCTGAATTCATTTTTTGTACCTACATTAAGGCAGATAACTTTAGTCAGGGGAAAAGTTGCTTTAGCATTTTGAGCACCGCATAGGAAGCTGAACTCTCAAAAAATGTGAAAAAAAAGAATAGTAATTGAAAATTAATTAATTAATGAAAATAAAAAGAGACAGAGAGAAAATACAGTGCTTCCCTTTCAGTCTTGCGATGAAAAACTGGGGATTTGCGACTAGTTCTCAGCATACAATTGTGAAACTCAGACTACCCCATCAATTGCCCCATGAACATGAATACTGCAGGTATTTCAAGCGGAAATAATAATATATTAGAACTATGCACACTTTAAGATTGATTCCAAAGTACTACTTCACCCTTCATGCAAATACTCTTCTTTGCTGTTCATTAAAGCAGCCTCTTTTTGCAAATTCCCACAAGTGTGAAAAAGCTCGGGTCACTTTACAAAGAGCAAAAAGCTGCTGGATATCCAGAATCTTAAATAATCTCAAAGTATGCCCAATATTGAATTTGTATGCTAAAATAATGGAAAACCTATTTAGGCCGGTATGCAATTTTAATTCATATAGCTTATTTAAAATACCTTGGAGAAGTTGTTTCTATTGCACCTATTTATTCAGGCAGAATATGTAGTGTTTCCTACAATAATCACCTGGTGAAGTGGGTTAGAATGACTAGCTCCAAGTCACCCAATCAGCTTCTGGCTGACATTTAACCACTATACCACTCTGGCTTGAATACCATATATCAGGGGTGTCAAACTCTCAGCCCGCATGCGTCACGCACTAGCCACAGCCGTGCCCATTTTAGTGAAGGGGGGAAAAGTTGTAATATGTCACGTGACAATGCCGTGACGACACGAGTTTGACACCCCTGCCATATATAGTATGCAGAAAGATGGAATACTTAGTGATCAAGATAGTGTCTTGATTCTACAAAGAACTAAGCTTCAAGTACATCCTTACAATTCCATCGATTTGTGATTTTATTTATTTATTTTTTTAATTTGATTTATATGCCGCCCTTCTCTGGAGACTCAGGGCGGCTTACAATGCGCTAAGCAATAGCCTTCATACTTTTGTATATTTTATACAAAGTCAGCTTATTGCCCCCACAAACTGGGTCCTCAATTTACCTACCTTAGAAAGGATGGAAGGTTGAGTCAACCTTGAGCCTGGTGAGATTCGAACCTGCAATAATTGCAGGCAGCTGATGTTAATAACAGGGTGCTTTAAACCACTTGACTACCAAGGCTCTTTATTATTCTAACTCTTTCACACTGTATTTGGCACTATCAATGGAAGAGAGAGAATATATTTAGGTCTATTAAAAAGTTTATCAGACAACTACTGTACCAAACACCTAGATTCAAACTATGTAAGACACTGGCCTATACTTACATTAGAAATGGAGTTGTTTGGTTTTAGTTCATTTGGCTTTATCTTTCCAGGTTTCTTCTGCTCCTGAGGGGAGGTATTTTGCCCTACTGAAACACGAAGGCGCTTATCCAGTGATACTATGTGTCCTTCTGTGGTAAACATGTACTTATTGCCTGATTTGTGCACAGGATTTTCTTCGTCAAACAGCTGAAATGTAAGAATATATAAATGTAATACTCCAAGTGTGAGGATAATGTTGTTTATTTTTTAATATTTATATCTCATTTCACACCAGAGACTGCGGGAGATCAAAAACTCAAACACCTTATGATGCCTTATGATACAATAATAATATTGTAATAAGCAGAAGATAACAAAACCACACAAGAACTAAAAACAATGCATAAAATGGCTCTTTACCTCCAAATGTTTTTTCAAAGATTTTTTGATTGCTCTGTGAAAAGATAGGGCTGCAGATGCAATACATAATATAGGCGCCATGATATTCCCCAGGGAGAGAGAAACTATTGAAACTACCTATTTTCAAAGTCACTTCCTGCTCTCAGTTTGTCCCAACTAGCTGTTTTCTAGGCAAACAACCAGTATGTGTTGTTACTGGGATTCAATTGCAGCCTGTTTTGTCCCATCCAGAACTTTGCAGCTTCCAAACACTAGGGCAGAATAACCTCAGCAACTCCTGCTCAGCTTAAAAGTAGATACAGATATCTTCACATTCATGGGATCTTACCTCTAAGTTTACTTTTCCCAGAGGTTTTATAAAAACATTAAGTAACACTAAAGAGTGCCAAGCACCGTGGTACCCAATATCCAGGGAGCCATTGGATCAATTAGTTCTCTCACCCCAATATTAACTAGAACCACCAATTTTCAGAATTATAGAACCCAGCCCAATTCTCAATCTTTTTAGATATCCAGATGGATGCCATGGGCAATGGCATCAAGGATTATGGAGTAATCTAAAAAATAGATATTCGCTATTACTTGATGTATATTATTTATGAGGTATGTTGTAGCATTATTATCATTAGAGTAATTCTAAGTTAAGTAAGTAATTCAAACAGAATCTTGTGAGGTGACCAGGATTCAAAGAACTTGATGAAGAGGGCAGAATTCTCCATTGTGAGCTCAGTCACTTGGATCCTTACTCTCTGTGTTTCTTTCAGGCAGCAAGGAGTGGTGTGTGTTCCTAATTTCAGTTCTAGTAAATAAAGTGTGTTTTAAAGAAAAAGTGCTCCTATGAAGCATACATACCAAAAACAAATATTTACATGTTTCACTGAGAAAAAAACTTTCCATCCGATCTTCTTTGGATTTCTCTATAACATGGTGAAGAGTAGCATAACCACATCTGAAAAACAGAATTGAACACTTTTCAACTCCTTTTTAGCTTCAACCTCCATAGCAAAGGTCTAAGGAATTAAGGTAGTCATTTTATGAAGAGCTTGCAATTTGAGTAGCATAGTTTTTCTCCAGTTAGTTCTGAAGCTCTCAATTTTACTAAGTTAGACCAGAGATTCAACAGCAAGGAAGAAAAGAAATAGAACTATTGCCTCTTTTGAGAACAGAGATACTGCAACAACGGAAACATCTTTTGTTTCTCTCAGAAATCTAGCTGTATAATATGGCACGGCAGCAACACTTTTTAATCAAGTTGGAAAAAAATGAACAAAAATCTCACAAAGCTTCATATTCTCTGGTGAAACCTAGGCATCAGAAGTACCTGCAAACAACCCTAATAATTCAGGTGTAGGGTGATACTACTAGTTTTACATGTTATATTCAAGCAGCATTTTTAAAAAGGAAGAGTTATTTCCTATGAGGTAAAGATCAGAACTGAAAAAAATGGTTTATTTACTGTTATGTCTTACAGTTATTAAATTAAAAATTTAATTAAAATGTTAGAAATTAAAAAATAAATATTTTAATTTCTTTTTCAAACACTTTTTTTCTACTTCCATCCATAAAATAAAACTTTTCATGTATGGTAACTCGCCTCAACTTCAAAAACAATTAACAGCAATAGCCTATTCAGCTACGTGAACCATTTCAAGCCAGAGTTATTCCCAATAGCCCAAATGGCCAAAGTTAGCCATAAAGTTACAGCTGGAAAATATAATCAATGCAACTACACATTCAAGTTGCCTCAGGAATGTTGATTATTAGACACAAATAAATACAAAAAATAAATTTGTAATGAAATTGTTATACGATTAGAGCTATTTGAAAACACAGTTCCAAATACTCCTATTAGTGTTTCTAATAAAATACACATGCAATTCTACATATTCACTCAACATTGAATTAGTAGGATTTATTTCATGAAAGCACACATGGGATTTCAACTTCAATTGTTAGGTCAACATTAAGAAGGTATATATGTTTGAATTATGTCACAGCAACACAGTTCAGTTCTGCAAGGATTTAGTAATTTATAAATAAAACTTACTTTGCTTTAGTGTACTTCTCCAGACTCTGAAGAATATCCATTCCTACATGAAGATAAAAAGGGTTCTTTGTGGCCTAATGAAAGGAAGGAAATAAATGTAAGAAACAGTGCTATATGGTAACAATAACATTAAAAAAAGAAAATGAAGCTTGATTTTAGCTGTGCAAGAGCAAGCTATCTGAAGTAATACAATTGAGGTCAGAACTGAAAATCACCAAATGATTCGAAGTGCAGACTGTGCAAAGAAGCTGAAGAAACAGTGTAGAATATATATTCAGTTCGTGCAAAAAAATTGTACAAACGTATTATAAACAATACCATAACACAGCTTCCCTAATGATTCAATGGAACATCTTTGGCAATAGAGTGCCACCCACTTCCAACCCATTCAGTACAAGGGCATTCAAAAGAATATTGTGGTCAGTGGTATCAAAAACCACTGAAAAGACTAAAAGGATCAGTAGAGTTGAATTGACACTGTCTTGGTCCGGTTGAAGTTAATCAACAGAACATGGTTTCAGCTTCACACCCATGCCTGAATATCAACTAAAAATAATCCATCTAATCCAGGACTTTCTGCAACCTGCTCGGCAATCTTCCCTAAAAATGAAAAGAATGGACACTAGTTTACGATTATCTGAAATAGTTGGGCCATGATTTTTTTCTTGAGGATCTACACTACCTATTTTAGAGCAGGGGAACAACCCTCTTAAATCAAGGACATATTTTCCATCAGTCACCTCTAGCCTCCCATCACTGCCCTGGCATCTTTCATTAATCAGAAGGGATAGAGATCCACAGATCACAGAACTAACAGTACAGAAAGGCTTCATGCTGAAATTTCTACAATTAGCTTTATAATTCTCTACATACTATTTTCAAGTATTGGTCTATTCTGGTCCAACAAAGACTTGAATCCTTATTTAAAAACAAAAACAAAACAGCAGCTGAGAACCAGTTCTAAAATATGCAAAAGGCCACATCTCAGCAGTAAACATAATACAGACTTTTATATCTAATGAAGGATTTACTTTAATTTCAAAATCATGCTTTGAAAAAATGTTAAATACCTGATACAGGAGATATGTAGATTCTACTAATTCAGGCCTTAGAGGATAAAAGAGGACATCAGGTGCTTGTAACTGCCAATTATATCTCTCTGGAAGAGCACCATATCGTTTCCATATTGCATAATAAAATGCATGAAGGCAAATGGCATCTTCTACATCACCTATTAAAACCTGAAGCAAAATAACAAAAATAAAACTTTCTACATTACATTTAACAGTTGCTGATTTTATTTAGAATGCACAATACTCTTTATTGTGACTCAGGGTTAGGGTTAGGGTTATTATTTCATCCTAAAGCAAGAAAGCACCACTGTACCTATCAGACACCCTGAGACATCCATATGCTGTTTTCTTTATGTAAATAAATAAAGCAATATCATGATTTATTTGCATTGATGGGAGGTAAAGCATCCCTGAAATTAAATAATTTGGTGGGAAGCACCATGACATTCCCTAGGGACAACTAGGGCTTCAAAGTACTAGGTAAGGAAATGGGCTTCTGATTCTCTTCCCCACACAAGCTTGTAGTCTGTTCTAATCAATTCCCAGCCATTTCCACACCAATTGGGAATTCTTGATGTACTACCATACATATATTTCAAATTTCCTATTTTCTTTCCACCACAGAATAAATACCTGAAGTCCAGGAAAAAAAGCTTGAAGAGAATCAATCCAGGTGTTCATCAGCTGGCCACTAAACATATTAACGTTAACGTAAAGAGGTGGGTCTCCTTCACCTTCATTGCAGGCTTCCCTCCTATGAAAAATAATGTACAATGTTTCACACCAATATTTGAGGGCAAACGAGAAACAATTATTCAATTATTTGAATTATCCATAATTTTAGTTCCTGTGATCAAATGGCATGCAATTGTTACAGAGAGCAATTACCCAGATATCACCCAGGAGGAGTGAAAGACTCATTTCATTGTGAGTGCCATCTTTTATTCTTCCATCTTTTTTATGTTTTATTATTTTGACTGTAATTTCTTCGATTATGAGCTACCCAGAATCACGAATAGTCAGATAGCAGGCAAGTTAAATTACTATTATTGTTGTTAGTGCAATTAATAAATAGTCCTAACTGGTATTAAATTTTCTGTTCTGAAAATTGGGCAATTGGACAGCAAGTCCTAACGCAAGGCACTATATCCACAAGCATACGTATTCAATAGTTTGAAGAAGTTATCAAATGGTATTTCTTTTAATTCTCTATCACTCAATGCAAGGATTATAGTAAAAATTGTAATAAGTATTGAGCATCATGAAAATCAAAGTATATGTTATATTACTAATACAGTATTAATAGTATCAAATACAGCCCCAACCCTAGAGAAGTACCTTAACTGTAACTTGATACAGGGCAAGAAATGATGAGAACAATTAAAAGCCCAACACATATTAGTACACTTACTAAGTATTGTAAGTATCCTTATTAGTACACTTACTAAGGATGTAGACAGAATGGACAATTTTTTTTTCTGACTCGGGATTGCATTTTATTACATGTATAATGTAATATGTCTATGAAAACTGTAGGGAAGTAATGAGGCAAGGCAAAAAAAAAATGGTTTGGAAGGAAAAGTTAACTCACAAATTTTAAAAAAATATTCTAAAATATATACGTTTTCTTCAGAAACAAAGAAGTAATATACAAATAATCCTTGATTTAGCACAGCAATTGGGATGAGAATTTTCATTGCTAAGCAATATGGTAATAAACTTCAATGTCTTGGGACTGCATCATTTTGAGACAGCAATCCTAGCATAACTAGCCCAATCCAAGCCTTTCCTCACTTGATCCCTCCTACATTGCAAAAAGGCAAACTGGTCCAGAATCACAAGGTTCTGGGGCTGTTTGCCATGCTGAAACTCAGTGGTTTCATGGCTCCTGCCAGAAGCCCCTAAGACTCCTGAGGCTGCAGCCACCCCAAACTAGCCAAGCAGCATGACATGGAACCACAGACAGCCCAGTCTGGTTCACCGTAACATGGTTTGAAGCTGCAGCCACCTCAGGAAGCCCCAACCCGGTCCAGTTGCAGCCACCCACACCACTCCAAGTTCCCTGCTGCTTTATACTCCGCCATCCCAGTTGATTTTACCAGCTTCTTACTCCTCCTGCTGCTGGGGCATGAGGCAGTGGTGGGTCACATGAGGTCTTTTTCCTGAGATCTCTTTAGGAAACCACCATATGCAACCTCAAGCAGAAAGCCTTGGGTGCCTAGCAAAGGACCAGGATGGCCATCTTGTCAAAAGCTGGAGTAAGAAGATGACGAAAATCAGTGGAGTTAGAAGAGTACAGGGTGACAGGGGCCACAGATTGTTGGGACCAAAAGGGCATAGATGGGGAAGTGATGGACAGGTGAGACAGAGTTGAAGTGCTTTCCTGGTTGTAAAGTGTGGGCAGCTGCCAAACACCTAAATTTTGATCATGTGACCACTGGAGTGCTGCAACCTCTATAACTTTGGAGACCATATATAATTACCATTCAGTCAGTATCACTGTAACTTTGTTCACTGAACAAGTGGTTAACTTAAGGACTACTTATAACATAGACGGAATCAACCCATTTCATATTTTCTATGACTTAATGGTGATTTATTTATTGCCTTCAAATCATTATTGTTGGCTTTTGGTAACTTGAGTAGTCCTCACGGTTTTCTTGGCAAGATTTATGCAAGTTGTTATCCAAGTTATTTGTCTTCCAAAAATGAGTAACAGGCTCGAGTCCACCCAGTTGAATTCGTACCTAAGGCAGGACTAGAATACATGGTCTCCCAGTTTGGTCTGATGCTTTAGCCACTACATCAAACTGGCTCTCCAAACAGTGTTATAATAACTTTAAAATAGCACCCATAATTCACATACCCTCGCCTTAAGTAGTTCTGAATACTCCGATAAACATCATTGAACATCTCTAAATCTTCTTTTTCTCCAAAGAGGATGTATGATTTCAAAAGATACTCATAAAATGAATCTAAGCCTGCTCCCAAGCCACTTTGTTTTCCTACCCAATGGCCAGTTTGAATATTCACAACATTACCTATGAAGTAAGAAAAGAGAGAGAAAGAAAGAGAAAAGCAAATATTATTTAAATGTAAATGCACATATCTGAATCATAATCCAGTTAAACAACTCTCAAGGGAGAATAAAATTCCCATATTTGTACAATAATACTAAATTAAAGAACATCTATTTATGGAAGTTCACACAGGACCTAAATATTAAAAACAAGCATAATTTTAAGTACAGTAAAATTACAAGATACAAAATAGTTACATATGAAAATTTTGGGATAAGTAAACACCTTATTCACTTTACTTAAATATATGACGTGCATTATATATAGCCAAAGAACAATCCATATACTTTATTAATATATTTATCTGTGACTTTGAAAGACAATTAGGAGTTTACTATTTTAGATTAAAATTTGCAGATAATTTACCAGATAAAGGATGTAATCCAATCTTCTTAATGTATTTATGCAGCATCAATAGTAGTAATAATAATAATAAACACAAATATTATTTTAAGAGACAGAGAATAAATGAGTTATGGCTGTTTCACATGTTTTGCTTTAAAGTAAAGAACTTTACAGAAGGTATTCTTGGACATAAGCAGCAAATCTAGAAGGCATCACATCTATAACATCACACTAGAGATTTTTGATTTGTACAATTGCCAATATTATCAGAAAACAAAGATAAAACAAAATTCAAAGCTGCATTAATATTGGACTACATTTAATTTGTCCACTCTCTTGATAAATTATCTAAGTCAGCAGAAGCTTCCATGTACAGACAATTCTCCCTTCTACAATTGTTTAGTTAATCACACAGATCTCAACCTTCTGGGGAGGTAAGGCAATAAATCATTTTTAAAAATCTCCACTCTATGTCAACTTAGAAAAGTTTCTATATAATCACAGAACCTTCCTTTAGTCAACTGATATAGATGGGTAGAAAGCCTATTATTTAGAGGATTTCACATGAGGCTTTAAAAAAAACCAATCCAATTAGAAACCTTTACATTTATTAATTTGATTTATCCAATCAATTTAAGACAGAAAAATATGATTTGCTGAGAACTAGGAACCATATAGTTCTACCTTTAGATGTGTATTTCAGAACATTTGACATATCTATGGTTTACTTTCTATTGCATGATTCTCTCATTTATAGCAACCTGACCTAAGGAATGGGTTGTACGCACACCTTGTCCTATAGCTTAGGGAATCCCAGAGCATAAACACCCACTGGCTTTTTTGTTACTTGCAACAATGAGTCACAAAAGACTTCAGAACTAGATGAGCTATTTATCAGCTATCTATATCAGGATGGACAGTTAAGAATTGCTGATGATTGCATCATCTCTTTGCACCTATGAGCTGTTCTGACAGGAAAAGACAGTTCTCATCTGGCATATTGCTAGTTAAATAAGTCTCTGTGTTTAAGACAAAAAACAACTCTCACCATGCCTCACATTTCCTTCTTTTCTAGATGTAGTTTAAGTAGAAAGAGGATTTCCTACCCTGTGTATTTCTTAAAGTAATTATATTTTTTATTGCCATCAAAGATCAGTACATAATAAAACTCAACGGTATAAATCAGATTACACATATATGAAAAGGTACAAATTATACTCTGAAATAAATCTTTTACTTTGAAGGTCTGTTAGCATATTGAAGGTTTGTCAGCATTAACTGACAGTTGGGCTAAGTCCATACTCTGAATCCAAGGCAAGGATTCAATATATTGAGCATATTTTTCTTTTTCATGGAATTTTCTGCTACTTAATTACTCAGTATTCAACATGCACTCAAAAGCATACATTCTAACAAGGGTTCTTCCTAAATTCAAACTCCCAACAAAAAACAGAGAAATCTTGAAATGTGTAGGCTTTAACATAAGGTATAAAAATTAATTTTTGAGGTCTATTTGATCCAAGAGATGTTACTATCTCTCTCCCTCCTTCCCTCCCTCCCTCCCTCCCTCCCTCTAAGTATTATTTACATATGCCTTTTACTTATGCTTCTCAACAACAAAGGAAAAGTCAAATAAGAGAAAGTTGACTCAATTGGATAAATTTTCAGCTATGTTATATTTTAAAGTATCCAATACTGCAATATGAACTTATATTTTCCAATGTCCACATAGCATATGAACTATATCTAAATGTAATCATTTTATCTTACCTTTCTAAATAATGATTACTCATCTAGTTTGTCCAGAAAAGATCAGACTCATAAAAAACATCAGAATCAGTCTTACTAACCATATTGGCTCACAATTCAAATATGTTATATATGAATCCACAAATATACTTTTGCAATGTTCCAGAAATGGTTGCCACAGTATCAGTGTTTATTACTATTCTGGATCTTTAAAAAAGAAGAGTGCATGCTGGATTTCAGGTGTTTCTAAACTACTCTCAAATACAGCACCAAAACTGCTTTTTGAACTCAAAAAAATGGAAAATACAAATCACAGGAATGAACTTATTCCATTTGATTAGAGGTTCCATTTTCAACCTAATATAGGGGGGCCGTGGTGGCTCATGTGGCAAGACGTTAGGCCTGCACACTGCTGAGGTCAGCGGCTCAATTCCGGTGAGCGAATAAACCACATAGGGTCAAGAAAGCAGCCTCCCTCAATTGCCTACTGGCATTCAGGCGTCCCACGGGTAAAAGATAACAGTGCCTCAAAAAATTCCTTTCACAGAGACAGCCAGCCACCTCGGTGATCCCTGGTTAACATGTGTCATACACTAAAAAACAAACAAACAAACAAACCTAATATAAATGATAAGATTAAGGACAGCATGTGCTATACTGATTAATTTAATATTCCCAAGCAATTGGAAATGTCTAGAGAGCTAGTTAATTCAGTGGTGAAAGATTCTGCTCTCTTGTCGATATGAATACAAAGGATCAGCTATCAGAACACGAATATAAACCAAAGAAGTGATATGAATGATATCCAGAAAAAAAAAGTACCTAGTAACCCAGTGTCATTGCTCCTTAAGTTCCAGAGGGCTTTTACAGCTCGACGGGCAACCCACTCAAAAGTTGAATCCCCAAGAAGCCGACTAAGAATTCCAAATTCCACCAGTAATGATCCAGCCCCTGCGGTGCAAGTCTCATTATTGCTTCCAGAAGGAACTCCTGTCCTTAAGTTCACCTGCAAAGATATGAAGGTTTATAAGCAAGCTTACTAAGGAATAAGCAGTTGTATTACTATCTTTCAAAGTTTCAAAGTTAGTGACAGACGTTTCATCAGTGCTCTGTCATGAACTTGCATCATATTCCACAGAGAAATTATCTTAAAGAGATATCTAGACCATGTCAGTATTCAGCCATCAAGAAATCAGAACACTGAAATCCTTGAGGAAACAGCAGTTCATTCAGTATATTTACTACAGAATCTGTTTTCCAAAATGTATTAAAACAATGGTAGTGGCATATTCAGCTTGAGCTTGTAGATAGCGCTAAGAGCAAAAAGGATACACAGAGGACATTTTTAAAGACAAAGTTAAATTCAAATATTTAACATGTTACACCTTGGGTTAAAAGACTGAATTTCCTTTGCCTGAAAATTGGCAATTTTTCTACACATACCCTTGGATAAGGAATTCCAGTTTTGGTATTTTCAAAAGCAGGTAATAATCTTACTGCCAGGTCATGAGCCATATGCAACAGTTCATCATCGTATCCCTTAATAGTCATATCACCAAAAGGCTGTCTGGTATCTGTAATTATTATGTGGGCTGAAAGAAGACTTCCCAAAACCCTAAAAGAAATGATATGAGTTATTATTTTAAATGAGACAATATTTGTGAATATTATAGCAACAGAAATAACAGAATGATGATCACTCTAAAGATCACATATATTAGCAGTAAGGCAATGTATGTGTAGTCTATATCAGTAGATCTCAATACAGCAATAAGAATTCTTAAAGGCAGAAAAGCATAATAAAGCAATAGGAACACCCTAAAAGTTCTTGTGCCTTTCTCCAACCTGATAGAGCATGCCGTCATCAACAAATCAGGGATCTCCTGGAAAAATAATGTTTGATAGAATTGGCTCTAACTTAGGTCAGAACAATTGAAGTCTCCCATTGCTACAAATGATAGCTTTTTGAAAGTACTGCAAGTTGGTTTTGGAAGAATTAACATCTTCTTGGATGGGAAAGTGATAAGAGACATTACAGTATTGTTTTCATTTGTTCATCAAATGCTCTTGACAGGATTACATGTTCATTAATATGTATTTCCAAGAATCAATATTTTTAATCACACAGTGCAATTTCTCTCCCCTTTTATTATTTTGTCTTACAAATGGTACCATTCAGAGTTCATGCCTTATGAGCCCATGTTCTTTTTTTACTTTACTTTTTTGAGGGGAGTGGTTTAAAAATGACATTTCAGCTTTCACCTTCTGTAATATAAAAGTGTTTATCAGTGGTGCTTGCCTCAGGGTTTCTATTTCTATCCTTATAGGATTCAGTTTAAAGCCTAATAAAACTGACCCAGATTTTGTGTTAGCTACAAGAATCCTTCTTCAATTTCCTTATCTCCTTTTTGAAGGTAAAGAATTACATTGGCCTTGCTCATTCTCCAAGATTTCTCAAAAATTACATAAAAGTTCAGGCAGAATATCAACAAGGTCCTTCAGTACTTATGAATGTAATGCATGCATTCTTGGAGATTTAAATCCATTCAAAACAAGTATTTCTTAATCATAAAGTTCTGACTTTGTCCTTTAATCCTGCATTTCATAGTTGCCAGGTGGAATATATATCATCTTATTGGATAAGACTGAGTCAAATAGGAGAGCAAAACTTTATTATGATTTTGATGAGCAGCTGCATTAAAAGAACTAGTCAAATTATAATTTATAAATTATTACTTATATGCCCAAGTTATTAAACCATAGTATGAACTGCTTTAAATTTATTATTTTATGACACTGATGATATGACTCTCATCAGTTAGAGCAGTGCTTCTCAAATAGTGGGGCACGCCCCCCAGGGGGGGCGCGAGGCTCCGTAAAAGGGGGCACGTTTGACCTCGGCATCTGATTGGCTGTCCAAAACCCTTGTGACACGAGCCTGTCGGAGCCATCTTTAGTGTGGGACGTCCGTCCACACTTACTTTGTTGCCTGACGGATGTGCGCCCAATTGATGCTCAAATGACTGACAATGACCTTCTCCTGTGAAACATAATGCTGCCCCAATTAATCAAACTTGCTAAAGAAATCGGGCTACCGCTGCTGACATTTGCATCGATAGTGAGCATTAAGCCAGTAGATGTGACTGCGCATGCTCCTCCCTTTCAAGGAGAACAGACCTTTTTCTAATAATGATACTATTTACAGTCGCGCGGGGGGCGCAAAAAATGTTTTCTTCTTCCTAGGGGGGCATGACAGAAAATAATTGAGAAGCACTGAGTTAGAGCAAGCAAAGTACATTTCGTTTCAGAGTTTCTTGAATGTATTATTCACATTCAGTGTTGTCAAATTTCAGCAACATCCTACCTAATTGTTGCCTCAAAGACTTGGACAGTTGAATCTGTGTCAAATGTTACTGTGTCTATCACAAGCTTCACTGCTTTCCGAAATTCTGAAGAATTTCCCATTACCTTTAAGAAAAAGAAAAAAGATCTGAAAAAACTCTCCACACATTTTTATACCAAAATTGTTAAATTTGAAAAATAAATTTAAATATCTGCAATTAATGTCATATAAATATAAAAGCAATCCACTCTTATGACCACAATTAAGCCCAGAACTTTCTTTGTTAAGTCAAGTTACTACATGATAGGACTCTATTTTATGGTGGTAATAAAAGGAATCACATGACCATTAAGCAAATTCCATGATTAAGCAAATAATATGGTAATAAATCCTAATCCAGCTTTATCTAATGAATTTTTTTTTGTGGAAAATGGCAAAAAAAAAGTCACAAAACTTGATCACATAACCATGGGACAATGCAACCAGTCGTAAATATGAGCTGGTTGTCAAGCGCCTGGAATGCAATTGCATCACTGTGGGGGTGATACAGCAGTTGCAACTTCGAGGATGGATCATAAATAACTTTTTCGTTTCCACCATAACTTTAAATGGTCGTTAAACAATTGGTCATAAGTAGAAGACAATCTATATTTCTATTATCAAAATTTTCCACAAAGTGTTTTACGTTACTGTTACAGATAATGGACCCACTAGGTTAAAATAAAACAACAGAGGAATCAAGTGTTAATTTACAAAAACTATTTTAACATTTAACTAGCGACAGAAGAGAAGGGGAGGGGGAGAGAGGCAGGGAGAGAGGAGAAGAAAGCAGGATTAAATGTGTAACATGTATTTTAAAAGTATTTAATAACATGATAAAATATTTAGTGATAGACACACAGCTAGAACAGACTAACATCGAGGTAAAAAAAGTCAAATTATCAGCTTGTAATAAAATCAATTATTTCAATGATTTAATTGAAGAGCTGGACAAATCTGTCAATTTCAATTCATTTTTCCAGTTTTAAGTACTTCCCCTAATCAATCTCTGCATCATTTTGCTTTTTTTTCAAAAAAGGATATCTACAAAAATAATGCTGTTATGAACATTTGCTCTAAAACACAAACTTTGTGTGATATTTTACTTAATGTTTCTATAAACAATATTCCCTTTAATAATTAAATGGTCCTTCTTATGTGTGGTTTTATTCCAGCCAAAGAACCATAGATAGTGAAACCCTGAAAAAATGTATTTTATATACAGTACATGCAAAGCCTTTCTGTCATTTTTCAGAATTACATAACGGAGTTGGAAGGGACCTTGGATGTCTTCTAGTCCAACTCCCTGCTTAAGCAGGAAACCCTATACAATTCTGTACAAATGGCAATCTCTTCTTAAAAACCTCCAGTGATAGAGCACCTACAATTTCTGGAGGCAAGCCATTCCACTGATTAATTGTTCTTACTGTTAGGAAATTTCTCCTTAATTCTAGGTTGGATTTCTCTTTGATAAAGCTCCCATCCGTTACTTCCTGTCCTGCCCTCAGGTGCTTTGGAGAATAGGTTGACCACCTCTTTTCTTTTAACAGTGCCTCAAATATTGGAAGACTGTTACAAAAAAACAAAACAAGCAAAGCTGCAGATAACTGAAAACTTTTACCACAATTTCCAAAATATGGTGTCTTTTTAGCAATGATAGATAAACAAAGTCATGGGCCATGGAACCACAAATACCAAGGGCCACCTGCATAGTTTTGCTGTTACAACTACATATTTCTTTATGACAAATATTTTGGTGTATTATTTTTGTTCATAGCATCATCACAAAACCTGGAAATCTATTAATGTAAAATACTAAATGTGGCTTAGTTGAGAAATATAAAATGATTAGCTTTCTTAAAATATGAACTGAAATAATTTCTCCCCTACCCCTGCTATCAAGGAACTTAACATAACATGGGATAGAAATACAACATATTAAATTTAAGTACTAAATTACCTAATTAGTTAAAATATAAAATTACCTAATAATAACAGTACCTCTGTGCCAAAACTTTTTAATTATAAAATTTGTGGTTGCTACAAACTTCTCTACTCCTTAAATCTGTGGCATGCAGAAAAGAATCTCTTCTTGATTAAGCCTACTTCCCAAGCCAAGCATGAATGAAAAAAACCCCCTCCCTATTACAGGCTAAAGAAAGGGATCCTCTCATAACCTTACAAGATCAGGACTGTTGCCAATACTGGCCTAGAAAAATCTTCTTTAGCAATTCTTGAGACTACAAAACTGAGGGATTGGGCACTGTGTTAATGAAGATATTTTTGTGAAATTTGATATATATTTTTCTGATAGTACTTGTTTTCCTTTCAGAAATTAAAAAAATAGATTTAACTCACTGCTAGGGTATCCAATGCATCAATCAGAGTAAGCGAGTAGTTTCCCAGGACATCATTGATATTCAGATTTGAACTGAAATAAATTTCATTAGAGTTAGTTCAACCAAATTTAAAAAGACTTAATTCACTTAGGTAAATTTTAAGTGATATAGCCTAATTCTACATACCATTAACAGGAAGAACATCCCAAATAATTTTAAGGGAAATATTCTTAGATAAGGGTATAAAAGATTGCAGCTGCAGCTACATAGCTTAAACCTAATATTAACACTTTCATAGTTTATTATTTATTTGTTTTTTATCCCACCTTTATTTACTTCCTAGACAAACTATGTTTGGAATATCATGGCATGATACTTAGAGACCAAAGTAGATGGGACTTATTTCCACTGATATTTTAATTATAATTAAAAGAATTATTCAAGTGAATTACAGCAGATTCAACAAATCTGATTTTAGAAACTGGATACATATGGTATTTTAAACAATAATCTATTATTTATATCACAACGAATGTAGAATATTACGTATTGAACTCTACACAAGGTGATTTTAGCCAAAATGACATACGGAAAAAGTGGACTCAAATTGGACTAATCTTGCAGCACAGAGTTATTATCCATAAAGCATCTTTTTGCTGTAGCAATAACTGAAGCAAAAACCCATCGCTCAGCCCAAATAGCATCTTATCATTGAAAAAATAAAGAGTTCCTTTAAAAATTCATGCTAAGCACTCTAAACATGGGAGATTTTTTCTCTACAAACTGGCCTAAGACTTTTTGCACTATTCTTAACTAGGCCCCATATTATACAACACATTACATGATTTTAGAAAATATGAAATATTTATGTAATTGTTCAAGCTTGGAGCTGCAGGGAGTGCTATAAATAACAGAAAGAAAAGCTGCTGTCCCCTTGTAAGTAAATTTTGTAAAGTAAAAATTGATGTAAATACCATACAGCCCTGATATCAATTATATTTTGCAAAAAGCCTCATTTATTACTTTAATACAGCAAACGCTTTCTTTTTAGAATATTAATGATTAAGAATAACTATTTTGTAGAAAAATATTTATAGACAACATGATATTTAATCATATTTAAATGTTCTTTTTTTTCAAGAAATGGAATTTATTTACCTGGATTTAACCAAATGGTCTATAATTAATTATCTATGATTTTTTTAAAAATGGAGCTACAGTTAATGATAATTCTATGAAAAATATAGAAAGAACATTTCTCCTAAAAATAAAGACCGTCATCCAAGAACAATGGGGATTTTATACAAACCTAGAAAAAATAACCAAAATGACAGTTTGCTATTTAGAAAATGTTAATATTTACTTCAATGTTTCATTATTCTAACAAGATAACATCAGAAACACTGTTAAAAGATACAGGATTATATAAACGTAATCTGCAAAAATTTGAGATTACACAAATATTTCCCAATACAACATATATCATTATATTCATACACACACGCACGTTACCTGCCTAATATGCTAATTACAATAATCTGGCTAATCCTATAATCAGATTAATCTAGGCTATTTGGAAAGAATGATTATAGAAATCAGAGAACTGTACTTCTTAATGGCACATATGTTTGAAAATAGCCACAAGTATTATATCTAAAAGAATAGCATGGATAACATTGACATCACATTATATTACTTTATTTCTAATAAAAGTTCAAATTTATATTGACAAAATGCACTTCTAATAGCCAAGTTTTTGAAGCATTTTTAATAAACTCAAGTCCACTACAAAAATGTATAAATCTGAATGAACAGCTTTCCACATGTATCATCAAATATGAAAGTCAACCTCACATTATTTCTATATGTAACCATTTGTGTCAGATGACAGCTGATTCCAGATATATATTATTATTTCCATAAAAATAGCTTTATTAGAGAAACTGCCATTTTGCCAATATTTTCTATTTAGAAACTATTCAAAATCTGTACCAATCTGAGAATTCATAGCTTATATAATCAGGAAGGAAAAAAAGAGCAACAGCTGTGCTTTTTTTTTTTACAGATAACTACCATAACTAGTATTTCTCAATGGCCTGTATTGGGTTCAGTATTTTTTAAGCTGTTCATGAATCATCTCTGAAGAGCCTTGGATAGTACAGTGGTCTAAAGCCCTGTTATTAACATCAGCTGCCTGCAATTATTGCAGGTTCGAATCTCACCAAGGCTCAAGGTTGACTCAGCCTTCCATCCTTTCTAAGGTAGGTAAATTGAGGACCCAGTTTGTGGGGGCAATAAGCTGACTTTGTATAAATATACAAAAGTATGAAGGCTATTGCTTAGCGCATTGTAAGCCGCCCTGAGTCTCCGGAGAAGGGCGGCATATAAATCAAATTTTTTAAAAAAAGTTAAGGATGAATAGTGAGAGGCTTTTGGTGATGGTTTTAATGTTTTAAGATTACTAAAAGCAAAAAATAACACTTGGTTTCAGAAGAATATTTTAAAACTGCAAATAAAATGGTAAATGAATATCATTGTTACAAAATAAAATGGAATGTACATGGAAGGAAAAATTAACATTAGAAATATTCTTCCAAGGACCAAGTTGATTAAAGTTCTTTAGGAATGTGTTACATAACACAATGAAAACTATTGTGGCAGTTGTGTACGTAAATTCTATATAGGGAACATTAGAAGAGACACTTAAAAAAGGCTTCCAATATTATATGCATTATAATACTAGTACACATGTAAAATGAAATATGCAATGTTAATCAATATTAGCAAAAAGATTTTACAGCTACTAAAAGTAGACAAAAAAGTAGTATGTAAAAAAAGAAAGAAGAATGCCCTATTCTCATGTATCATCTAGCAAAGTTTAGAAGTATCCAATGAAGTACAGAGGCATTCAGGATCGTCAAAAACAATCATTCTATGTCCGTTAAACTACAAAATCTAATAGTGCAATGTGTGATCACTTTTTCTGGAAGTTTGCTTCAATTCAGCAGTTTCAACAAAGATGACTTCTATGAATGTACTCACAGGAACAGCTGTTAAAAGTGGACACACCAACCTCTGGCAAGGACAACTACTTAAATCATGAATGCTGTACTCATGATTTTGCTGTACAGATGGAATAATTCCAAATAATTTACAAAGCCCTAATGGTTACGATGGATTTTATAGATATACTCTATCCCCAATATCAATGCCAATTGTTGGGAACTACACGAAGAATGGCCTATTGCTCCCCAAAACATTATTTATTATTACTATGGTTAGAAATTCTAAGAGAAAAATAGATAGAAGAACTATCCATCAGGATTTTTATTATATTCTCAAGGTTGGCATTATTTAGAAAAGAGTACACTATTTTTTAAGATGTCATAAAACTCGCTTTTAAATCAACTTGCCCAAAAATATATGTAATGAGACATGTCCCCTTAGATTTGTTAAATCTAAAAAGTGCACCACACCATACGTGCAACTATTCAGAAGCAATCTGAGGTTGATATACGTGGCTGCAAGAGACAGGCACACAAAGAAATTATTAGTACTTTCAGAGCAGTTAAGCTTAGTATTTACAACTGAAAGATTCCTCTTGGGAGGAATGAAGCAACACTTATGCAATTTTCAAGAAAGTCAAGGATCTTTAGAAGTATAAACAACGCGCAAAATATGATCATCAAATTCAACTTAATTCTGTCAGACGCTGGACTATAAAATCTAACAAAGAAAAGGGGTTTGAAAAAGACTCCATTAAATCATGGTTGTCATCCTCTACTAAATCCTTCCGCAGGCAGAGTCAAAGAAGTGGAAGGCTTCAGTAAACAATAATCATGTTTTGTTGTTATCCACTATGGTAACCTTTCATCTGTTCATAACCTGCGAATCTTGCACTACCTTCCACACCTACTACTGGAGAGTTTTATGGTTATTGTCAGGCACCTAAATCAGGGCATTTTATAATTGTTCTTATATATGCAATGAATCGTTAATGAACTGGAAACACATTAACATTTTCACACTGCTGCAATAGGACTGGGTGTTTTGTGAATATGATTTATTGGGTTAGAGATTTTCTGTCTTCACTGTGAGTTGTATTGTGTGTGGGGTGGGGAAGAGGGGGTACCCTGAGGGAGCCCAACCAATCTCATTGTACATATGTTGTGCACTGACAATAAAGATTTAAATGGAACCACTGAGAGATGACAATCAAAAGGATAAAAGCTATCCTTATCTTTTGAAAATGTACTTTCAATCTACCTCTCGGCCCTCACATAGTAATACTCGGCAGTTAATCAAACTTTCTTTTTAAAGCCAAATCTCTATAAATTACCGTCTCACAGACACCCACTGTCCATTTTAACTTACAGGCAAGGAGGCAGCTACCTCCCCTAGGATGCTGCTAACCCAGTGCCTGATTTTTCCCACCTCTTCTCGCCCATGAAACGTAACACAAACAAGCGGGGCTGGGAGAAAGCGGGCAACCTCTACCCTTCTCGGCCCCTTTCCTTCAACGCCTCCCGAGCCCGGCGTGGCAACTTACGGGTCGGCTCGATCGGGCCCTCGGCCCCGGCAGTGGATGGGGTTCAGCTCGTCCTGAGGGAAAGCGTGGGCCATGTAGTTGTCGTAGCCGAAAGAGAACATGCTGCGGGCGGCGTCGCGCAACTGGGCCCGGAGCTGAGGGGGGAAAGCCCGGTTGTAGCGCTGCTCATACTCGTCGCCGCCGCCGCTGCTGCGGCGGGACCAAGAGGAAGAAGTAGCGGCGGGGCCGGGGCTCTCCCTCCCACCGCCGCCGCCGTTATCGTCGCCGCCGCCGCTATCGCCTCCCCATGCTCGTCCCAAGAAAGAAGCCCAGTGAGGGGCTTTGAGGCACCGCGAACTGGAGGACTCTCCTTCCTTGGATGGGGTGCCGCAGGAAAAGGCGCGGAGGCGCTGCTGGTAGAAGCCGAAGCTGGGCCCCGCCAGCCACAGGAGGGCCTGCC
The DNA here is from genome assembly GCA_012654045.1 of Ptyas mucosa. Classification (NCBI taxonomy): domain Eukaryota; kingdom Metazoa; phylum Chordata; class Lepidosauria; order Squamata; family Colubridae; genus Ptyas; species Ptyas mucosa. The sequence continues at coordinate 21,291,344 of WNWU01000011.1, read as the reverse complement.
CGGCCAGTCTCAGGGCCAACAGCGCCAACACCAACGACCGCCATTGCATGGTCGGAGGAGTCGCAGCCGCCGCAGCCTCCCCGCTCTCCTCTCACGCGCATACTTCTCGCGGAAGTTGTGCTCAGAACGCTCCGCCACTGGGGAAGCGCGGGCGGGGGCCCGAAAGCGAAGCCTCGCCGCGCCTCCAACTCCGCCTCGGCCCCAAAGGACGACGCGTTTCCTTTAAGAGCCAAAGGTGTGACATACGGCCGCGGGCGGACAAGGGAAGGCAGGCTTTAGAAAAGGAAGCGTTGCGACACTTGGCCAAGAACACGCCTTTGGATTCGCCTACGAAGGCTTCCCGATAGGCTTCCGACGGAAGAGCGGACGTATGGAGATGACGTCAGCGAAGGGCGATTGTCGCTGCCGATCGCGTGTGGGAAGGGCTTCAAGCTGAGAGAGAGTTGATGTGGCGCACCGCGATTATTTTGCTCCTCGGCGCGGTTTAGCCAATCAGAAAGAATGGGTTAGGTTTTTGGGGGGGGGGGGGGGGCGGAGAGATATCGCTGCGCCTTTGCGAGCTTGGGGATTGGCTGGCCTTTCAGCTGCTGGGTCGCCGGGAGGGGGCGATATTTACAGTTTAACTAACTGGCTAGCGGGAAAAGGGAAGCCTTCCCCCAAAACTCTTGGTGCCAATTAAAGGCTTTGCCGCCAATTTCCGTGATTTCTGTGTTTTCCCTACACTAATCATTTTTTGATTGGTTGCCATCAAGCCGTTGCCAACCACGTGGGTAATTTCTTCTGGAAGATGTATCCCTAACCTGAACCTTCAATTTTAGGAGGGTGCATCCATCACTATAATAATTGAGTCCATCCTCTTCATCCATGTTGTAGAGCTGTGATGGCAAACCTATGGCATGCGTGCCAGAAGTGGCACACAGAGCCATCTCTCTGGGCACGCCAGCTGTCACCCATTGCTCTTCTGGGTTCCGGCATGCACATATGTACTGGCCAGCTGTTCTTGTGCGCGCTTGCATGCCAGAAACTAGAAAATTAAGTGGCTGGCATGCATGTGCATGCCGGAAACTGGAAGCTCAGCTTCCCAGCACATGCCAGGGAACTGCTCTTTTGGTTTCTGGTGCTCCCATGCGGTCCCATTTTGACACTCGGTGCCAAAAAGGTTCACCAACACTGTTGTAGAGTAACCATGTCTTCTGTCTTGTGTATAGGACAATGAGATGTTTCAGGATTCCCATTTTTCAAAGGACATTCTGATGTGACACAATCAAAAGACATATCTATAATTAATGAAATAATGTGGAGTATTCTTTGACTTTCTGTATTATTTAGGGTACATCTGCACTAATGTCTCTGCCTTTTCTAAAACTGGCTTGGCCATCTGGAATTTCTATTTCCATTGGAGAGCTCTATAATATGCCTTGGATAATCATAACCATTGTGCCAGATCTGCAATCAAATGGCTTCAGCCTTGCTTCGCTTTGCTTTGATGGCAAACTGCCATAAAATGTGGCAAGGGGGAAGGGGAAGATAGGGAGGGGGATGACAGGAATCAGAGGTGCCATCCAGAAGCAATGGTTGAAAGATAGGAAACAAGCCTGGGAATGGAATGCGAAACACCCATCCAAAGAGGCGCCAAAATGTGGAACTGTTACCAAAACACCTAGTTTGAACTTATTGGACACCACCAATATGACCAAGGTGGGGAGGGCCTAAGAGAAGGGAAAATTACCTATGTTGCGCAGGAAATCCTCACATTTGGCTTTGCTACTTGGCTTCAGTAAAAGTATACCTCTCACACTACAAATGGAGTCAAAGGTCTTTCTTTCCTGAATATCCAAGCTGGGACAGGCCTGACACATTATTTTGCTACCATGTGAAATTAAAGATAACATACGTCATGATAGTTTGCAGCATCCTCTGCTAAGTCTCCTTGTAGTTATATTAGATTGACCTTCCAATTTGCTGGACATTGTGTCATCCTCCAGCTATGCTGGCAAAGCTTCGTTAGAGCATTTATTGAAATCTTTTATTGCTTGGCATATTTCTGTGGGTATTCCATTAGTGCCTATAGCCTTCTGACTTTGTAATGACTGGTATAAATTAATTTTATAATACTAGAGTTTCTTATAACGATATAGTATCTTATATCTTATATATTGGCATCTCTACTGTACAGAATTTCAGTATACTCCTTCCATCTCTATTTGATCTTGCAATTAGTTCTACCTGTCCATTGCTATCTTTTAGAACAGCAGTTACCAATTGGTGGTCCGTGAGAATATGTTGGTGGTCCGCAGAAAAATATTTGCATTTTTTATATTGCATTAAATCAGGGGTCCTCAAACTACGGATGGATATGTGCAATGAACGTTTGTGTTGCTGCAGAGAGTCTCCCTCTTTGGGGTCTTTTTGTGCGGGTCAGAGGGGAGGAGAAATTCTGACTTGGGGTCTGCTTCAGCCTCCTGGTGTGGGGCTTTGGGTAAAGGCTGGAGGGAAGCGCCGCTGGTGGTGAAGAGTTGGAGGGCCTTGTTCCAGTGGGACTGCCTCATGGCCTGGAACTGGCTGACCATCTCAGCCCACTGAGCCTCCAGGCGCTGGTATCTGGCCTTGCATTCCCGCAGGTCTTCCCTCTGCTTGGAAAGCCTATGCTTATAGTCCTCAGTGAGGTGCTTCTGCTGAGCCTCCTTCTTGGTCAGATCCAATTTGAACTGAGCAGCTGTTTTGCCAACTCTTTCTCATGGTGGCTGCTTAGCTCCAACAACTGCTTCCTGTTGGGGCCCTAAGGAGCCTGGGTGGGCAGGCAAGGAGGGGCGAGTAGAGGCTGGCGAGGCGCCCCTTAACGTGAGTGACATTGAGTTGGCCACACCCACCCAGTCACATGAACACCTAGCCACGCCCACCCATTTGGTCATTAGGCAAATCATATTTGTGGTCTGTGGGATTTAAAATTATGAATTTAGTGGTCCCTGAGATCTGAAAGATTGGTGACCCCTGCTTTAGAAAACCTATTTGAGTTTGAAACCTTTTGAGGTTATAGATCTTTTGGAAGACTTTCCATGTTTTCCCATATCTCTTTCCATCTTCTGTGTCTTTACAAAGGTCATTTTAATGTTGCATCTTATCTTTTAATGGCTGTCAATATAATCACTTTATCTTGATAAACATGCGTATGATTTATCACAACACCTTCCTATACTGTCTAATGCCTGATATAGGGTGGTTGCCTGCTTTAACAGAGATGGCCTTCATGTCTTGGGAACCAGTATTCCCTTCATACCCCTCACAGGAATACCCATTACCCCCTCCCCCCAATAATGAGGCAGCATAGCAGGACTTGATGGGGGAAACTAAGTAATTAAATGAAGCATTAGTTCTCTGGTTTCTTGAGTAATCCCAACATGCACAAGTACAAAATTGTGAGAAATATCAATTTTTCATTAGTTAATCAGATCTTGGATGTATACCAAATAATACAGGTATAAAGTACTATATGAACTTGCTCTGAAGCTCTGCATTTTATTTACTGTTGAAGAACATATATGCATTCAGCTTCAGAATATAACCAGAACCTGCTTGTAATTTTACAAGAATAATATGACTCACATAACCTGGGGTTCTTTTTTGGGTGGGGATGTCCAATATTGAGAGTACTTAGATAATTTGCATTTAACTTTTGTTTTCCTATGAAATTCAGCAGCAAAACCATTTCCTTTTTAAGAGGAATCATTTTTTAATTAAGAAAGTCCTATAATTTCAGTTAAACATTTACATTTAATAACACATGAGAATTCTTGTGGATTATGAGTTACAGATATGTTCTTTTCAAGTTTACCTTGCGTTTGCCTATTGTTTTAACAGAAGCAAAGAAAAATGCACATTAAACAAAATATCATAAGCAATAATGGCTAAAAAGTAGCCCTTATTTTTTTTGGGGGGGATAAACCCTCAAAATTAGAACAACTGACAATTGTTGCAAGTTTTGAATTTCAAATAGTTTGTTGGAAAAGGATGATGACACAGTGATGATTGGTATGATGGAGAGCTTTCATACCAATCATCATTGTGTCATCACCCTTTTCCAACAAACTACTAGAAATTCAAAACTTGCAACAATTACCCTGGTGGATTCTCTACACTGAAAAGTGGAGGATGGCCTGCTTCTACTGGATTTCTCAGCAACATTTGTCACATCAGTCATAATATTGTGCCATTGCTTAAGTTGCAATAATATTATAACAGTTCCCGATTTACAGTCAGCACCCAAAATAGTGGCGGTTATTTTGTTTCACTTCCCAGCATTTGATTTGTGGAGTACCATACAGTTTATTTTATCTGCCTTGTTCTGCAAAATTGTTACAAAACTTCAGAGAAAATTACCCAAAAGGTTTAAGAGTTAGAGCATAACTACAGAGGTAAATCCTCCTTCTCAAGGAAGAACTTTATATAATCAAGAAGTCTTTAAAAGATTTCGTTTCCTAGGAAGCAAAGGATATCTAAGAAATGCGGGTATGGATTGCTGTACATTGAGCAGTACTGTAAGTCAGGGGTCCCCAATCCCCTGTACGGGAACCGGCACTGGTCTGCGGCATGCCAGAAACCAGGCCATGCAAATAAGTGAAGCCCCATCTGTGGGATGCAGACAGCACATGAAACCACGCCCCCTTCGGTCTGTGGAAAAACCTTTCTCCACAGAACCAGTCCTTGGTGCCTAAAAGGTTGTGGGCCGCTCAGTGGTGAAATCCTCCAAGGTTTGCCACCAGTTTGCTGCATGCGCATGCGCGGTGTGTGCCACACACTGCACATGCATGCGCACTGCGCACTGCAGGCACTACCATACAGTGTGGAAAAAGGAGGCTTAAGAAGGTAAGTAGAACAGCAGGGGGGGGAACAGCTATGCCGTGCGATTTAGATTCCCTAGAAAGCAGGATTTGCTTTCTTGTGAATATAAATCATGCAGCACAGCTAATCGTTGGAAGTACCAGTTCAGATGAACTGGTAGCATTTTTTTACTACCGGTTCACTCAAATCAGCAGCTTTTATTACTACCTGTTCGCCCGAACCGGTGGCATTTCACCCCTGGGGCCGCTGCTGTAGGTAGTTTTTAGCAACTATTTGAAATTACAACAGAACACACACACACACACACACACACACACACACACACACACAGGCTATTTGGGACCTGGTTTCAAAATTCTGATGTGTTTTCACCCACCCTATGGTCACATGATATTTTGGACGCTTGGCAAACAGCCCACATTCATGGTCATTTGCAGGTTATTTGACCATGATTTTACAATGGTTTTGCTAGAAACCAGTATTTACTTCCTGTTTCTGGCAAAAACAATGCATTTCCCTAATGACTGCTGCATTTGCTTAACAATCACTGCAAAAATGTCATAAAAACAGGTCTGGTCACTAGTGACCTGCTTTACAATCTGCTTTACAACTGCAATTGCAGGGCTCGTTTATTATCAAAACTCAAGGACTATGTTTAAGCAAACAGCAGAATATATACAATAGGAATCCAATTGCATAAGGTTTTGCATGATTTTGATGCATCTCTGCAGTCACCTTTATGATAATCAGATTTATTTTATTAATTTAGAAGTTGCCTGACTCCTCCATCAGCTAACTGGAAATAAGTAATTATTGTTGATCTAAAATCCTTCTGTTGGAATTTTATGTTTACGGTAAGTTTAAATTAAGGAATATTATTTAATAAAGCTCCATGTAGTATATATACAAGAGATCTCAAATAGCAAAACCCACATAACAACATATATTCTATGCATAGAAAATGTTTTAGCTCTAGATAAAAAGATACATGTTTAACTATAAATAAGGAAGTATTTGCTTTCACTCTGAGATAACATTTGTTTGTAATAAGGTAACCCATTCTATTGTTAATGATTAGCTAAACCTTTAAATTAAAACTCTATAAAAAGGAAGACAGAAGGACACACTATTTTAGCTGCCTATCCAAAGCTTATTGATAATTTTGGGTGAATAAATGTATTTTTTTAAAAAAACTTTACCGATCATCTGGTGAGTTTATTGAATTCCTAACTTGAGAAAGAACCCAGGGAAAAGCTGATTTTTCCTAGACTTCTATGACAATAATATATTGAATTTAAAATCCTCACATTAAGATTAGGATTAGGATCCTCACATCCTCGCATACTATCTGGAGAAAATGATAAACATCATTTTTCCTTAAAAGTTTATTATAAGGCTTTTCAAAACTTTTCAGACAGTGGAACTTTTCTAAGAATCTAGAATTCCTAGTCAAGTGGCAAAGCTCTAGTGATTAGAATTTGGCTATGTTTTAAATTAACTTTTTCCCTTTGTTTTTAAATCTCTCAAAAAACCCCATCAAATTCTGAAGGTTTGCAGAACAGAGGTTAAAAAATCCTGGTTTAGTGGAGGCACATTTGTAAAAAAAAGGAACAGAACTGGAAATTAACAGCTACTAAATTGAAATATGTTCCAAGTGAATTGGTAGAAACGGCAGTTTTAAAAAATTACCAAGAAAGGAATGAAAATAACATATTTTGCAGAAGTAAGTTTTGCCTCAACAGCATTCTAGAACTTTCTGAGTGTTAGTAGGCTTTCAGATAGCAGTACCTTGTTGATACTATATATCTGGATTTTCCAGAAGACTTTAATTGAAGTTTCCATCAAAAGTTCTTCACTAAACATAGTAATCTTAAAATAAGAGGATATGTCATTTTACAGATTAAAAAACAGAAAGCATAGAATTGGAGCAGATGGTAATTTTCTCAGGAAGAAAAAAAGATGGAGTCTCTCAAGTTATCTGTGTTCAGACTATAATTATGCTTTTAACTTTGGTTATACACAATTCTAGGGACGCGGTGGCTCAGTGGCTAGACGCTGAGCTTGTCGATCGAAAGGTCGGCAGTTCAGCGGTTCAAATCCCTAGTGCCACATAACTGGGTGAGCTCCCGTTACTTGTCCCAGCTTCTGCCAACCTAGCAGTTCGAAAGCATGTAAAAAATGCAAGTAGAAAAATAGGGACCACCTTTGGTGGGAAGGTAATAGCGTTCCGTGTGCCTTTGGCGTTTAGTCATGCCACGATCACAGAGACGTCTTCAGACAGCGCTGGCTTTTTGGCTTTGAAACGGAGATGAACACCGCTCCCTAGAGTCAGGAATGATTAGCACATATGTGCGAGGGGAACCTTTACCTTTACCTTATACACAATTCAAGGTGGGCTTATTAGTTTGTTTAAATCACCTTATGGTAAATGCAGTGCTATTTAAGTCAAGGAAACTGAAATAATTTGAGAAAATGACATCCACTGCCAAGTTCAAACTCCTGTGTTGGGGACAGTAACCACAGTTTCATGGCGCATGAATCAATGTAAATGGGATTCTGTGCAGCAGATATGAAAATGGCAACTTCATGCTTGGAATCATTAGAACATTTATACAAATCTATGATACATGTGATAAGAACATCTTTGTCATACATATTATAAACCTTTGTAAGTCTGCTGTCAATATCTACAAACAAACAACCTCAACTTGCACTGTTTAGTTTAGGCAAACTTTTATCATTGGTATTAAAACGCTTTTTCTGTAAACATGCCGATAGGGTCTGATCAGAATAAATTGGATTGGAAGGACAGTAACTGCTGTTTGTTTATACAGTTCTATCCATCTAAAAAGGGCAAACAGCAAAATAGATGTGCAAACCATAACAGGAGTGGGGAAAGAGACACAATGAGGTGTGTAAGTCACTTGTAGCATGAAGAAAGTAGGCAGAGTGTGTTTCCTGTTATCTCAAACCATGGCAACCAGCAACTTATCCAGGGAAGCTAATTGGAAGGAAGATATGGTGGCAACTAACTTGGATGGTTGGGGGACGGGTTAGATAAATTCATGGAGGACATCTTTCAAGGGCTATTGATCTTAAAGATTCATTTATTATTTATTTATTTATTTAAATTTATATACCGCCTTTCTCCTGCTGGACTCAGGGCAGTGCACAGCCAAAATAAAAAACATTCCAATACAAAATTTAAAATTATTAAAAGAATTATATAAATTTGGGCCAAAAATTTAAAACAATCTACATTACAATTTAAAATATCCAAGGGTGGGGGGGGGGGGTGTTACGCCAGCCCAGCTTGATGAAACAAAAAAGTTTTTAGGGCACGGCGAAAAGCCCGGAGATCTGATATTCTCCATATCTCTGGGGGGAGGTCGTTCCAGAGGGCAGGTGCTGCCACGGAGAAGGCCCTCCCCCTGGAGGTCGCCAGCCGACATTGCCTGGCTGACGGCACCCCGAGGAGTCCCTCTCTATGGAAGCGTACTGGCCAGTGGGAGGCTATCGGCGGTAGAAGGCGGTCCCACAAGTACCCAGACCCTATGCCATGGAGCGCTTTAAAGGTGGTTACCAACACCTTGAAGCACACCCGGAAGATCACCGGAAGCCAATGCAGCTCGCGCAGGAAAGGTGTCACATGGGAGCGCCCCGTTGCTCCTATAATCCCCCGCACGGCCGCATTCTGCACCAGTTGAAGCCTCCAGGTGCAGCTCAAGGGGAGCCCCATGTACAGAGCATTACAGTAGTCCAGGTGGGAAGTGACAAGTGCCTGAGATTCAATGTTACATCAAGAGTCCTGGAACAGCACTCATCAACAGTAAGGGAACATTGACAGCACAGAGTATGTATGTCTCTGTCCCAAAAATATTGCGTTGGCCCCTGCAGGATAAAGTTGCTGTAAGAGGAATTTTGGTCTTATCCAGCAGGCCTTATGCTTAAGTAAAGGTCAGCTAATGCTACTACTTATCTATTCCACTTCAATTAGGCTATAATGAAAGCAAATTGAATAAATCAGATGTGACAATTCTGTTACATGCAAACATATATAATTGTTTTGTGATGGGGCGGTGTCTTCATCACATTATGCTAGCTTAAACTGGCAGAAGTTCTACTCATCTCAGGACCAATGCATTAATTTGAAGAAAACATGACAAAGGTCTCTGCTGGAGGCAGCTGGAGCCCCAATTTTTTTTTACTTCCTTCTCTGATGATTCTGTTCTTTTGAGAGAGTTGAAGTAATATACAGTGGATTTGAAACTATTCTAATTTTTCTACCCTAGTTTTAAGCACTTAGTGGGTAAGCAATATCTTTGGAGAAAAGAAAATGTACAGAAAACATGTTTCTATTAAATAAGATAGATAACTGGCTATATTTTTTTCTGTTGGTCTTCAAGCCAGCCTTGACTCCTGCAATTTTTTTGGTAAGATTTTAAGAGTCACTTGCCCTTGCCTTCTTCCTAAGACTGAGAGACTGACTGGCCCAAAGCTGGTTTCATATCTAAGGCAGAAGTAGAACTCAGGACCTTTAACCATTATACCAAAACTGGTTCATGTGCTCTAATTTTAGAATACACAACTGAGAGAGAATATGGTCTCTTAACTCAGGCACTTCAGTTACTTGTAATATAGAATGCATACACTCAAGTTTTAATGAAATATCCGGAGTAGATATGTACTCTTACATATTTCAACTAGACAACGATTTTTGAGGAGTCAGTTATATAAATATCAACATGACCCTGAAAACTTAAAGTTTATTGGATAAAGCTAAATAGCAGTAAACAAATAAAACGCATTCCACCTAAATAAAAAAATTCACATATTTACAGAATTTCATAAATGTGTAAGTTGTTCACATGCCAAGATTAATGCAAGATTAAAAAGTTGATAGTGGTTTGGGGACGTCAAAACACTGAAAGCTGTGTGGTATACACTAAAATCCCAAATATACTGAATTCAGCAAAAGGCCAGTTACCTAAACAATAATTTAGTTCCTGCAGGAAAGGCTGACATGTTCTAATTCAATGTCCTTATATTTTTAGGCACAAGCAGAATTGCTCTTGTCAAATACAGCAGTCCATAGTGAGCTACATATACAATCGGGAGTCAGTGAACCTTTTCTACAGCACCAACAATATAGGATTTTATTGAAGCATAGAGAAGTTAAAATTGCAAGCTCAATTTGTAAACGGAGGCAGTACTTGCGTGTTGCAATAGTGCAGGAATTTGTACGGGAACAATAAGGCCATGGCAGTTATAAATCAAAATTTATTGTGCAGGGGCACATTTTTAGGTTGTAACCTCAATCTAATCATTACGAGGAAAATGGTGCAATTTAGTACAGAATGTTGTACATTACACTTGTAATGCTTTAAGCACACTTTAAAAGTAATCTAGACTTGCTGCCACTGTAGCTTCTCATTTTACTTTCTCCAGATGATCTATGACAGAACTACAACAGGCTTATACAAACATTTCATGTATTACTGTAGAGGTACCATCCATGCCTTTTGGCAAAGAATCCTTGAAAATAACAGAATATCTATATAAGGCCAGAGAAGTTTCATTCTGCATGCAGGTAACAAAAGAAAACATACTATAGCTAATAGCAGTACTTGATCCAATATAAAATGTTCATTTTTGAGAAACAATTTGTACTTGAATAAGCACATTAAGAATGGATGCATCAAACATATATTAAACAAGGGCTCTGAACAGCATTTAAATACATACAGGTGTTCTTTAAAATAATAATACAGTGAGGAGCAACCGAAACACTTGTACCATGTATTTGCATACTGTAGCCTACCTCAACATTACTGCATCAACAACTTCAGCTTTGACAAATCTGTTTAAATACTGACACTACCAAGAATGTAAAGATATGAAAGTAGTGTTAATTTTTCCAGTTCAAATAACCTCTATAGAGCAGAAGCTAACTGAGAAAGACAATCACTTCATAAATTTCCTTGTGCTTCAAGACACAATTTAATGTTTCATAGCCTATGAACTTTATACATGATTACACAGTGAGAAGCAGGCAAACCTAGTGTTGTCACAATAGCCTAGGTATTTAGCACCAAGTGCAACTGTGCACAACTACTCCATTAATAGAAGAATAAGCTAGACAGTGACACATATTTTTGTGCTGGAAATCAATATGACATCCAGAATGTCATAAAGCTGTAGCCTATGTAAAGCATTTCTAGAAGAAAGATGTGACTGTTCCATCTAATTCAACATTTCATAATACCTGCTTATATGTTCAATTTTTTGACAGGCTGATTTTGAAGTCTTATTCCTTACTCAACTTAAAAGAGCTTTAGCAAATATAAAGAAATTAGCAATGCCCTGCACAATACCAAAACAAAAAAAAGCTGACAACCTGAATATTTTATTCATTGGGAGGAATACAATTTGAGAATTTATGATAATTTAGTGATTTAATTCTAGTGCCTCATACTTTCCATTGAAACCTTTTTACAATAAACATCACATGCATCTGAGAGGAAAAATTAGTACAGTATCCCATTTAAACAGTGTCGGAAAAGCTTTATAATAAGAGTTGACCTAATCCCTGTGCTGCCACGTGCCAGCATTTCCAATGAGCGGCTACATACAAGAATGAAATAATTGTGCGGAGAATCTAATATAAAAATCTGGATCAGGAAGACCAGAGAGAGAAAAAAAAATTCTGGAGAAGAAGTACCCACTGCCACTGTCTAGATGAAATGAATAAAAAACATTTGCACGACTTATGACAACTCTAGCCAACTTTTTGACAGAAGTAGGATTATAAGTCATTCAGCAGTGCATATATGGAGGCATGAACTGTGAAAAAAAGGCAATTCCTTGGACACAGGAGGACTATCCTGGATAACAATTCATCACGGAGGGAGTAGACAATTGAGAATATGGCCAAATGAGCAGCTATGTGAACGTTTTCAGCTTCTTCGAGACTTTGAGTGCTGAATAAGCCACTGAAGTGTGATATCTAAAAAAAGGGAAAACATGACAATTAGTTTTCAGGATAATTGCTGTACCTAATCATCCTTAAAAATAAGCATTTAAACGGGAATGCACATGGATTCATTTTTTCCAGATTCCCAGAAACATCCACTGTAAGATCGCAAACGGAACGCATGTTCTATGTGGCTGAATCAATAATGAAAATATTTCTGAGGTTTGTTTAAATCTGGGACAGTTATTTGGACAGGCTTTGGTAATTTTAATTCATTCAACACTTGTTCCAACTGCATTACTAACTTTTTTTTTAAAATTAAAAATGAATTTCAATGCAGGCAAAAAGGCTGCCCAAGTGCTAATTCAAATTCTTTAGTCAGTAGGTGTTATTCTATGAAAACCATATCTAAAAATTCGATTGCTTCTTTGATTTAACAAGATCCTTTGTCATAGTCAATAGCTTTTTCACAAAGCAAGACTTGCTATCAAGTGTTAGACAGTTCATTAAAAGATATGCATGCAAGGAAATCAGATCCTTGTAAAAGAAAAAAAATACTGCATATAAATTTAAATAGCCCTTTAGCACATGGATCTTGCCCTGTATTTAACTGGACTGAACCATCACTTGAAAGCATATTGTACATTTCATTTGTAAGTATGAATTTCTTGAACCTTAGAAACTTTGCAAATATAAAGGAGTTCTTTTCATAAATTCTTAAAGGATCTTTAAAAATATGTGTTTATTTTTTAAGACATCTTTAAAGACATGTTTTCAAATGTTTTCTGTTCAAGTCATAAATAACATACCTTTGTATAAAATGAAGCTGATGTGAAAACCATCATTTCACAAAATGGTGGTTTTCACATCGGCCTCATTTTATACAAAAAGTATTTGCCTTCTAGATGGCACTGATTTAAAATTCAAGAACGTGTGAATCTTTTTTCAATAGCACCAAGATTCTGATTTGTTTAAATGGAGTAAAATGGAATAGAACAGAACAGAACAACAGAGTTGGAAGGGATCTTGGAGGTCTTTTGGTCCACTCCCCTGCTCAGACAGGAAACCCTATACCATTTCAGACAAATGGTTATCCAATCTTTTCTTAAAAATTTCTAGTGTTGAAGTGTTCAATGCAGTATTGCTAGAAGCGAAAGTACCAAACTCATGGATGGAAGTATATATTACTCTCATACCGAAAGAAGATTCAGATTTACAACAGATAAAAAATTAAAGACCAATATCTTTATTGAATGCTGACTATAAAATATATGCCTCAATAATAGCAGAAAGACTAAAAAAGGTTCTTAAATCAATTTATACATTCAGATCAAAATGGATTTTTACCTAAAAGACAAATTAAAGACAATATGAGAATAATTTTAAATCTACTGGAGTATACTGCGAAGCACATCCAGGGAAGCAAAGGGTGTTGATTTTTCTACATGCACAGAAAGCATTTGACAATGTGAACTGGCAATTTATGCTACCACAATTAAAAGATATGGATTTTGGGGAGAGATTTATTAACATGATTAAGGCGATATATTATAAGCAAACAGCAAAGGTGATGGTAAATGGAGACATGACAGAGAAGGTTAACATTTAAAAAGGTACAAGACAAGGATGCCCCTTGTTGCCACTATTATTCATATTGACACTGGAAGTATTAAACAGAAATATTAGACAGGACATAGAGATAAAAGGTATGGAAATAAAAAAGGGAAAATATAAACTATTTTCATTTGCAAACGATTTAGTCTTCATTCTGGAAGATCCACAAGAATCAGGGCCTAAATTAATTTTAAAAAATAGAGGAATATGGCGAAGTGGCAGGAGATTTCTCCTTAATTCTAGGTTGCTTCTCTCCTTGATTAGTTTCCATCTATTGCTTCTTGTCTTGCCTTCATGTGCTATGGAGAATAGCTTGACTCTCTGTGGCAACCCCTGAGATATTGGAACACTCTCATGTCACCGCAGACCTTCTTTAAATTAAACTAGACATACCCAATTCCAGCAACAGTTCTTTATATGTTTTAACCTCCAGTCCCCTAGTGAACTTTGTTGCTCTTCTCTGCACTCTTTCTAGAGTCTCAACATCTTTTTTACATCATTGTGACCAAAACTGGATGCAGCATTCCAACTGGGGCCTTACTAAGAAGGCATTATAAAGTGGTATTAATTTAATAGAGTTTGCTTTTGTTTTTTTAATTTTTGTTTGAAAGCTACTCAGAATTTGTTCTAAGAAGTGTGGCTATACAGCATCTTTCACAATCCAGCCTTATTTGAAGATAACTTAAAAGAAAAACTCACAACTTCATCTATCAGCTTGTTCCACTGACTAACAGCTTGATGTCTAGCCTGTACCTTTCTTTAATTCTACTACTATTTACTGGGCAACACAGAATAAATTCATTCTGTCATCTTGTGAAAACTCTTCAAATATTTGACGAGAACTATCATAACTCCTCTAAATCATCTTTCTGTAGACTAAACACACCCGGATCCTTTAACTGTTCCTCAGAAGCTTTGTTCCAGAATGGTACACCATTTTAGTAGCCTTCCTTTAAACTTGTTTCAATTTGACATTGTCCTTTTTGAACTGTGGTAGTCACGAGTAACATACTGTGTACTCTAAAGTTAGCATTACTGATATTGTTATTACCTATATTGTCCTTTTCTTTGCAGGAAATGGAGTAGCAGCAGATTTCTCTGTCTTGAATAGCAGCCAGGTTCCTGGAGGAGAAGCAATTTATAATTTGTTGAAAATTGACAGCAACATCCTATTAAATGTGATGTACATGTGATTCACATTAAAATATGAATTATTTTTAATTACAAAAGCAGTGCATTGGAAACTCTCCTATGACAGCAAACATATATACACATCAAAATAACTGTAACTAAAGTAATCTATTGTTAGAAAGTCCAGGCACAGATCATTTTATAGATCCAGCAAATTCTTAAAAAGAATTATGTGATATATGCTGGACAGACCCATATTTACCACTGATGCACAATATTCCATAGGCCAGTGATGGCTAACCTTTTTGCCATCGCGTGCCAGGAGAAGGGGGGTGGGGGAGGTTCGCGCGTGCGCGTGCCCACATCCATAATTCTATGTGCCTCTGGAGGGCCTCCGAGGGAGTGGAAAAGGCTGTTTTCGCCCTCCGCAGATGCATAGAGAGGATCTGGAGCCAGGTAAGAAAGAAAAATGGGCCTTCCCCTCCGGAGGCAGGAAACAGCCTGTTTCCCTACTTCTGGTGGGCCCAGAAGGCCTGAAAATCAGTTGGCCGGCGCACGCATGCGTGCCAGAGCTGAGCTGGCATGCCCACTGATATGGCTACATGTGCCACGTGTGGCATGCATGCCATAGGTTCGTCATCACGGCCATAGGCCCTTATGTGACTGATGAAATAGCAAAGCATCATGGGCTATCTAGGGAATTCTGGGAGTTGAAGTTCACAGGTTTTAAAGGTTTTTCTTTGAAGAAGTTTCACTTCCCATCTAAGAAGCTTCTTCAGCTCTGACTGGATGGTGGGGAATGGAAGTATTTATACCCCACCATCCAGTCAGAACTGAAGAAGCTTCTTGGATGACAAGCGAAACATCTTTAAAAAAAACCCCAGAAAGTCCAGTTGCCTCTTGAAAAAGCACTTTTGGGACAACCATGACCTGGATGACTGAGAATCTCCATAGACACAAGTCTTAAAATTGCCAAGGTTGGACACACCAATTTAAAACATGTTTTTTTTTTAACTTTACTTCTTAAAATATGCTTGCTTACTCACTTACATTTTTTCAATAAGCTGCTTCTCATCCAGTGCATTAGCAAGGTCTCTTTTGTTTCCAAGTACTAGAACCTGCAAACAGAAAATATGTACTGATTTTAGCACTTAGTTTTTTAAGGCAGGAAGCAGTTAAATTTCATTTCAATAAGAATCCATTTTTGTGACACATAGAGGAAATAAATCACTCATATTAAGGAACTAAAGTTGCAACATTTATTCCCTGATACTAATAGCCAGTCTTTTAAAAAAAACATATTACTGATGAATGATAAATATCAGATGTTCCTCTAGACAAGGGATAGACATGAATCCCAGAGCTAGAAGAACACTTTTTTTTTCAGTTTATTAGTTCAATTTATTTATTAGTTCAATTTATATGCCGCCCTTCTCTGAAGACTCAGGGTGGCTTACAATGCACTTATAGCAATAGCCTTCATTCTTTTGTATAAATCTGCTTAGTAGGGCTTTTGGGCCCCCCAAGTGGTGTTTCTACAAAGTCAGTTTATTGCCCCCACAATCCGGGTCCTCAATTTACCTACCTCGGAAGGATAGAAGGCTGAGTCAACCTTGAGCCTGGTGAGATTTGAACTCGCACTAATTGCAGGCAGCTGGCAGCTAAGTGCTACATAACAGCACTTAGTCCGCTGCACCACCAAGGCTCATGCCACTAGTTGTTGGGCTACTAGTGGCGTGTCCAAAATATCAGAGTTAGCAGAATTTTCAATCCTTCCTTCATTAAAAAAATAAAATAAAAAAGATATCTTACGCTTATCAAAAGATCATGAGTATAGTATTTTTTCGTTTAAAAATAGCAGGATATCATGCTGATCTTGTCTGGTGGCATGATTCTGGGAGCACTGGTTATCCACCTCTGCTATCAGCACATTATATTCATATGTAGCTCACAAATAACGTCTCTTTATAACTCTGTATGTTACTGTTGTCTTGGTCATGGAAGAGTACATAAAGCAGGTTGTAATACAGAACAGGATGGGCTAGTCTGACGGTGACACAACCAGATAAGCCATTCTAAGTGCTTATCAGAAGCACTCAGAAACGGCAGGGAAAGTCATTTCAAAAGGAAAATTTGGTACAACAGATGAGAAATCGAATAGTACAAGTCAGAAATAATTGGCCAATAGTCAGTCATTTCAGGTCGATCTTTTTCTGCACAGATAGTCCAAAGCTCTTTACTTTCTCTTTCTCTTGTGAAACAAGATACTCCTGCCCTGCTTAATAATTTACTCAATACCTCAGGATGTTTTAAATCACTTGTCCTTTTATCAACTTGTACATAGGTCTACAGTTTTAATATATTTCTATGGTCTGTGGTTGAGGAAGCTTTTAGAAGACCTATTTCAACTTGCATTATATATATATATATATAAAATTAAAGATAATAATAATATAAGAATCAAAGATTTACATGACAGAGATGTGCTTAACAAGCAATATATCAAACATCAAAAAAAGCTGTCCACAGACAACAACGCAATTATTTTCTAAACAAATTAAAATTTCAAGCACATTTCCTCATCGATTTCTTCAAAATTTTCAGGCAGGATTAACATCTACTCACAGGAATTCCTTGTAGCTGTGGTTTGTCTAGAAGATTGTGCAACTCATTTCTAGAAGCTTCTATTTTTTCACGATCTGCAGCATCTACCATATAGCTATTAAAAATAATTCGTTTAAATCAGTTTGTGCAATGCAAGGTACACCAGTCCAGTCCAGCAATATTACCAACTTTCCACTCCCAAAGAATCTCAAATAACTAGGAATTTCATCGAAATAGTATAAAAGGTATCAGAAAATTGTAAGCTAAAATCTCATTTAGTGACTAAAAACTGGGTAATTTGACCCCACAACTACTCATCAAAGCCTTAAATTGTAGCACAGCATGGCTAAAATTGTATTAAAATATGTTGAAGCTTTTCAGAATTCTTCCTCATAATAACTGAGGAGAAATAAGAAAACACATCAAATTTGAAAATTGCAAAATTGATCATCTTTGAGATCAGTATTCCCTAACCATTTCTTTATACTCTACTTTAAATATGTTGATACCTGTTTTTGTAACACAGTTTCAACATTAGAATTCTAGGTATTCCTCCACTTATAACTGGACACTTAATAATCAGTTATGACGGATCTCCCAAAAGTTACTTACAATCCAGTTTTGAAGTTACAACAGATGCACCCCTCTATGGTCATGTGATTGGTTTTGGTGTTTGACAACCAGCTGATCATTATGGTCAGCAGTCATATGACTGTGATGTTTGATATTTTTTGCTGGTTTCAGGGGGAAAAAAACACCCATTGGGTAAAACTGATTCACTTGACGACCACAACAAAAACTGCCATAAAATTAGATTCAGTCATGTGTTGACCCGCTTAACAAACAGAACAATTTACAACCATAATTCTGGGCTGAATTACAGTAATAAGGCGAGGACTATCTATATTCTATGTCACCACAGAGTTTCAATATGGCTTCTAAGCCACATTTAAGTATTGAACAATAGTGAATTCCAAGTTTTCATTTATAATTGCAACAATTAAAAACATTTTCATCTGAGACTTTAGAATTCACCTAAGTATAACCTAGTTATGTAAATTACATAGTGATCGTTAACTCAAATATTTACATTCAGAATATAATCGCTACAGTAATACAAGGAAAAGCTGCAACAAATCTTAGGTTAACATTCTCCACTCCCCAACTCAAAGATGCATTTGGAAGCTTTCATTACTTAATAATAAAGTTTTGTAATACTCTATTTTAACTTTTTTTTGAATCCTTTGTCATGTCATTATGCTATAAAGCTTGAGTCCTTAGGGAACGCAGTAGTTTAGAAATACAGAAAGTAAATAAACTGTATTGCAATTTGTTATTTTTTTAAAAAAAAAATTGATTTATATGCCGCCCTTCTCCGGAGACTCAGGGTGGCTTACAATGCGTTAAGCAATAGCCTTCATACTTTTGTATATTTATACAAAGTCAGCTTATTGCCCCCACAATCTGGGTCCTCATTTCACCTACCTTAGAAGGGATGGAAGGCTGAGTCAACCTTGAGCCTGGTGAGATTCGAACTTACAGTAATTTCAGACAGCTGGTGTTAATCACAATGCTTTTTAGTCTGCTGAGCCACCAGGCCCGGTGTTTGACTTCAGAGGGTGGTGGTCAGTGAGGGGTGGCCCCCGGTTTGGACTGGTTCTATAGAACTGGTAGTAAAACCGGCGGGAGGCTCTGCTCACGGACCACGACGTCATCAAGACGGCCCCATTGCAAACCAGTAGTAAAGGTAAGTAGAACCCACCCCTGCCAGTGGTGGTTTGTGGCCAGAGGTTGGCGTGGCCATGGTGGGCGTTTGATACAGGCTCATGATGCATTTTTTTCCTTTCTCTTCTTTCTTTCCACAGTTCTTTATTATAACCATTTTCCTATCTCTTCTGCCAGATATTACTGGCAAACATTTATTACTTATCTATTTTGTCTAGACCAAGGAAAAAAAGTTCTAATGTTTTCCTATCAAGACAACATGATATTAGAAACCTGCATTCATCATGTTTCAGTTTACCATCATGCCCTTAAGTTCATTCTTTTAGAAAACTTTGATGATCTCATATTTTGCTAAGTACTCCAAGTTAGTGCTACCAGGTCTGAGTTGCAAAAATCTGATGACCACTAGATGGCAGCAAAAGATTAGAGTTTTCTGAATCTCTTTGCCACCATTTAGTGGTCATCTGGGTTTTTGCAGCCTCAATCTTAGGTTTTGTTTCACTTGGTAAGATCCCAATCATGTGATGACAGGAACACTGTGATGGCTATAACTTCATAGTCCCCTTCATTCAGTTTCATCATAATTCTAAATAGTAGTAGGTTATAACTTAAGGACTACCTATATAAAATCAGCTTCTGAGAAGGGAGAGGCACATTACAATTAAATACCCAAAAAGAACAAGAAGTTTTATTTTGTTCTTTTGGAAGGGAGAATTTTAAGTAAATTAGATGTGATAAGCTTAGTAGAGTCTTAATGTACCTATTGCTTCTTCCTTTGCTAAATAAATAAATAAATTTATACCATCATCTTGTGACATTCTGTTACAAAATTTCTGTAATAGGCCATGGGGGGGGGGGGCAAAAAAAGGGGGGACGAGGTGAGACCTATAGGCTTCAAAGCCTCAGTTTAAAGAACTTCATGGTTTTGTAATCCAGACTTCTTACTAACCAGTTGAGAATAACATGCAACAAACACAACAGGAAAAAAAAACATTTAAAGTAACAATAAGAAAAAAACTTACACAATAGCATTAACTCCTCTGCAGTAGCGTTCCCACATACTTCGGAATCGTGGCTGTCCTCCTATATCCCAAATCTTTTTTAGAGGAGAAAAAAAAGAATTATATCTGGATATTTTGCAACTAAAAAGAGCACTATAGCTCACAATGTTCCTTTGCCAGGAAGACCAACCAAATACATCTTTTAATACTCATTGCAATATAACCATGATGACGAAACTATGGCACACGTGCCATAGGTGGCACGTAGTGCCCTCTCTGATGGCATGAGAGCCATCGCTCCAGTTCAGCTCTATAGCGCATGTGCGCACGTCCCACCGGCCGGCTGGTCTTCGGGTCTCTGCCACGCATGAGTGGGGTGTGGGGTGGCACGTGTGCATGTGTGGTGGGACAGGGGGCATGCGCAGATGTTCAGGGGTGGGGAATGTGCAGGAGGCATACGCATGTGCGGGGACTGTGCACACATTGCATTTTGGGGGTTCGGATGTGTACACTTTGGGCACTCGGTCCAGAAAAGGTTAGCCATCACTGCAATATAAGATGCTGATTAAAGACCTACAAAATTCTGAACAATCTAAAACAATGCAAGCAAAGTAACTTGTCCCTAAGTACCGTATGCAGAACAGCACACCTTTCATTCAGCCTGGAATGGATACTACAGATTGTACAGATTTCATCAGCATTTCCTCTATCCCCAAAGAATCCCATACAAAACATCACAGGGCCTCTGGCCACCTTATCACTCCTGTATTTCCCAAATGGAACTGGGTCATCTCAAATAGGTCTAGTGGGCAGAAATTTATGGCTGAAATAGCAACAAAGAAGCACAAATGTTTTGCCACTGTTATTATTACTTTGTAGGCCACTGCTTAGTCAAATTCATTTGTGATCTTTTGCAACCATTACTCTAGATGCCTTTAATTAGTTTCATCTCCCACCAGATAAGAAGTTTGCAGAAGCTCGCAGAGACAATCTCATTTGGTGGTCTGGTTGTAGTGTTATACCAGAGTGTTCTGACCCAGCTCTCCAAACAGGACAAACCCTCTGAAGTTAACTCAAAGTTTCCTTTATTAGGAATGCAGGCAGCCCCAGCAAAAGGTTTCTTTCTCCACGTAGCCTAACAAGTCCATCCGGCCAGAAGATGAATAGTTGTCTGCCACACCTATTCACCTCCACCTTTTATCCTCACAGCTAGGGTGGGGCTTCGCTAGCAGCAGTGGCTCTTCCTTCCCCAGGATCAGCCCACGGATTTCCACTGCTCTCCTCTTCTCTCCCTTCTGCGCAACCATGCGTCAGGCACTGGATCCAGCTGTTCCTCCTCTTCTTCATCAACCACCTCCAGACCTGGAGGCTGTTGACTCTCCATCTGAGGGCTGATGGATGGCTCAGGTTCCGCCCCTCTCTGTATCTGCCAGCTCCATTCCCCCTTCCCCCTCAGAGCTTTCATGTTGCCTTGATGCTGACCTTGACTCCCACACCTCCTCCTCCTCTGGTTTGGCTGCTGGAGGGGCCAGCAACCGACAGGCCACAACAGAGACCCTAGAATACAACTTGTGAACTTGAAACCCAGCAGTACAAGATGGTGGGTGCAATAGTTCTGAGGTCTGAAAGACTTTCCTCTAAAGATTTCTTTTGAGAGGAGTCGTATTTATAGGTTATTACATGAGTTTGTTCCTCAAAGATAGGACTACATACCACATATTCTCCCATGAGATTTTAGTAAAATGTTCTATGTAATGTTTTCCCTCTATATTTGAACGCTGCAGATCAGGGAACTACAGTTGCAAGAAAAAGTATGGGAACCCCTTGGGATTACGTGGAGTTTTGCATGAATTGGTCATAAAATGTACTCTGAATTTCATCTAAGTCACAACAATAGAAGAACACGGTCTGCTTAAAATAATACTACACAAACATTAGATGTTGCTATGGTTTAATTGAACATAACATGTAAACATTCACAGTGCAGGGAGGAAAAAATATGTGAACCTTTGGACTTAATAACTGGTTGACCCTCCTTTGGCAGCAATAACCTCAACCAAACGTTTCCTGTAGTTGCAGATCAGACCTGCACAATGATCTGGAGTAATTTTGGACCACTTCTCTTCACAAAACTGTTTCAGTGTAGCAATATTCTTGGGATGTCTGGTGTGAATCACTCTCTTAAGGTCATGCCACAGCATTTCAATCGGGTTGAGGTCAGGACTCTGACTGGGCCATTCCAGAAGGCGTATTCTGTGCTGTTGAAGCCATTTTTTTGTTGAATTACTTGTATGCTTTGGGTTTTTGTCCTGTTGCATCACTCATCCTCTGCGGAGCTTCAGTTGGCGGACAGATGGCCGTACGTTTTCCTGCAAAATGTCTTGATAACTCTGGAATTCATTTTCCCATCAATGACAACAATCCGTCCAGGCCCCGAGGCAGCAAAGCAGCCCCAAACCATGATGCTCCCTCTGCCATGTTTTACAGTGGGGATGAGGTTTTGATGTTGCTGTGCTGTGCCTTTTTTTCTCCACACATAGTGTTGTGTGTTCTTCCCAAACAACTCAATTTTGGTTTCATCTGTCCACACTATATTTTGCCAGTAGTGCTGTGGAACATCCAGGTGCTCTTTTGCAAACTTCAAATGTGCTGCAATATTTTTTTTGGACAGCAATGGCTTCCTCCATGCTGTCCTCCCATGTACTCCATTCTTGTTTAATGTTTTCCTTATTGTAGATGTGTCAACAAAAATGTTAGCATGTGCCAGAGATTTCTGTAGGTCTTTAGCTGACACTCTAGGATTCTTCTTTACCTCATGAAGCATTCTGCACTGTGCTCTTGCAGTCATTTTTATAGGACGACCACGCCTAGGGAGAGTAGCAACAGTGCTAAACTTTCTCCATTTGTAGACTGTCTTACCGTGGACACATGAACATCAAGGCTTTTGGAGATACTTTTGTAACCCTTTCCAGCTTCATTCAAGTCAACAATTCTTGATCGTAGGTCTTCTGAGAGCTCTTTTCTGCAAGGAATGGTTCACATCAGACAGTGCTTCTTGAAACCAGTAAACCCAAAACAGGTGTGTGTTTTTAAAGGGCAGGACAGCTGTCAGCAACACATCCAATATCATCACACTGATTGGAGTTAAGGTTGGTTCACTCCTGGCTCCAATTAGCTCTTGGAGAAATCATTAGGCTAGGGGCTCACATACTTTTTCCTCCCTACACTGAATGTTTACATGTTATGTTCAATTAAACCATGGCAACATCTAATATCTGTGTAGTATTATTTTAAGCAGACTGTGTTCTTCTATTGTTGTGATTTAGATGAAGTTCAGAGCACATTTTATGACCAATTCATGCAAAACTCAAGGGGTTCACATACTTTTTCTTGCAACTGTATGTTAATCTTATTCAAAGATTAAGACTAATCACTCTTCACATGCCTTTCTCATTAGCAAAATATAATTAACTTGGATACATACCTTTATTGTGACATTACCCTTGGTAACTTTCCGCATGTTGAAGCCCACTGTAGGAATCATGTCTTCACTGAACTGGCCTGACTGAAGACAGAAAAGAGATAGCATTTAGTGAGATCTTCAAGTAACTGAGTCATCTTTTCAGGCAGTTGCTTTCAGATACAAAGGTTATTTGCTGAATAGAATAGAGAACATTTGTAATACTAAGTCTTAGTTAGCATTATTTTTCTTCCCCTTCCGTCTGAGAAGGTTAATTTTTGCAATTTAGACAGTCCATAAGCATGTGTCGCATGTGAGTGAAGCCAGGAAAATTATAAAGCAGAAGGAAAAAGGATGGAAGGGAACAAGTGGCCAACATATTCAGAGTCATATGTAATGACTCAAAAATACCTTGTTGGTTTAGAAAGATTGGATAGAAATTATTCAAGCTTCCCAGCATACCCTATTAAATCTAGGCTACTCCAGGAAATAGTTTTCTCCCAAAAAATGTTAGGAAACAGCATTGGCCAATTAGAATGTCTCATGTTGTTCCTCTTTTTTAATTGGACATCAGCATAAAAAGTAATCTTCCCAACACCCTAAGGCGACACAATAGCATCTGGAAGAACCTGAAAAACTTCGTGGGAAAGTATAAAGTCAGCGTCATACAACATTATTCCAAAGAATAAAACCTGAAAGTTTACTTAGAGGAGAAGCCCAGGCTTGAAACACTTATGAAA
The DNA here is from genome assembly GCA_012654045.1 of Ptyas mucosa. NCBI lineage: Eukaryota > Metazoa > Chordata > Lepidosauria > Squamata > Colubridae > Ptyas > Ptyas mucosa. The sequence continues at coordinate 21,267,257 of WNWU01000011.1, read as the reverse complement.
TATGATAAATGAATTTTCAAAAATTATACATCTAATATTACATTGTAACATAACATTTAAATTATTTATAATTTTATTAAAACATGTATTGCTATTTATTTCAATATGGCATGTTCCAAGATGGAACAAATGTGAGAAAACATTTCAAAATATATTTATGTATTAAATTTGTTTGCTATTCATCTCACTGCAAGGTGATTCTGGGTGGCTTATAATTTCAATAAATGCAAATGTATGTCTACATAGCTCCCTTGAATTCATGAAGTACTTGTTCTAGGCCAGCTCAATGGGAGTCTAGAACAATAATGGAAAGCTAGCCTCACGCTAGTCTCTCAGGATCTCCTGAGAAAAGAAGTAGGCAACACCACCATGGAACTTCTATGTTGTTTTTCCTCTATCTTGAAAGCTATTAAAGGCACTGCTTGGCATCTTTGCTATTTCTTTTCCCAAGGACTTCTGTCTAGCTTAAAACTCCATAAGGGCTTGGAATGGATGTGGCTTTATTGCCATGCACTCAAAAGCCCGATTGGTCTTATTACCAGGGGATGTCTTATTTTGGGGGAAACAGGGTATGTATGTATGTATATATATATATATATATATATATATATATATATATATATATATATATACACACACACACACACACACACACACACACCCTGTTTCTTTGCAATATACTGTGAATGTTTGCATTGCTATTCCATAAGATGCCATGAGTCTTTGTTGAAATAAAAAGTGTGTGTGTGAAAGGGAGAGGGAGAGAGGGAGGGGAAGAGAGGGAGGGAGAGATATTTTTTTTTAAGACAAACAAACATTTAATACATCAGTCATCCCTTCCCTGTGACACCTTGGTGTGATCTTCCAAAATTCTTCTTCTACTTCCATAGGTTTCTTCTATCTTGATCTTCATCCAAACCCTTATAACAGTTCATTGCTAAAACAATATTCTAATCATCGAGTTTTTATACAAAATTATAAAATTAATCATTTATATCTCTTTTCCAACCAACGAAAAAAGTTATTCCATAGCTTAAAATATTCTGACTCTTCCCTATCTTTAATCATCAAAGTTAATCTATTCATTTCTGCACAGTCTAAAATTTTTTTTATTACTTCTTCTTCCAAAGCTATTTTCTCTGCTTTTCAATTCTGAGCATAAACAATTCTAGCTGCTGTTATTACATATATAATCAAGTAAATATTTTCCTTACTATTTTTTTCAGGGAGGACACCCAATAGGAACAACTCTGGTTTAAATTCAATACGTTGCTGTATCATTTCTTCCAACCAAGTTTTGAATTTATTCCAATAATTTTTTGCTTCAGGGCATGTCCACCACATATGGTAGTAAGATTCTGGTAATTGGTGACATTTCCAACATTTAGCTGATTTATCTTTAAACATTTTTGCTAACTTTTCCGGTGGCATATGCCATCTATAAAACATTTTATATTGATTTTCCTTATATGCAGTAGACAGGAGGGAGATTTTTTTTATCCCAACAAAGACTCATGGCATGTCATGGAATGGCAATGCAAACATTCACAGTTTAAATAAATCAGAATCTAAGAATGAAAATAATTCATTCTTCAAAAAAGGAGTAAAAATCAAAACAACGAAGTGTGGTTATTCTAGTTATCCTGCTAAATCACAAATATGAAATATATTTCTAGAATTCCCAAAGATAAAGACAAGTTCTTATGCAGTGAACTTCTGGAAACATTTACAAATATAGGATAGGCAAAAACACAAGTTGCCTGACTATATACAACGAATTAGTCATTATTCCACTATGGAAAATAATAATGAATCCTTTCCATTCTTCACTCTACATTTTTGCTACCTCTTGCTCTGAATCCTACTTAAGTTCACAACACTGCCAAATTACAAATCAATTTAGCAGAACATTCACTCTGCAACAGGGTCCCCAAATATCTATTAAATAGAAAATTACATCATTACATTGATTTATATCAGTTGCTTAATAACATCATTACCCAAATGATAAAATGTGCATCTTTTTCATTATAGCATCACCATATAAGTGACTCAACCCATTTCCTTGTCAACTGATCTTCAGAAGTCTGGGCTTTTGGCTGCTGCTGCTAAAGACAGTGTTAGACTGTATAAAGCCTTCCTTAATCACAGATGAGAGAGCCAACCTGGTGCCTATTACTGAGACCTCACAGAAACGTGCCCAGCTGAGTTTTGGGTTTGACATCAGTTGAGACTCCATGTCAGGGTCAGATTATCTTCCAAAGCTCCCTTAAATTCTCTCTCTCTCTGTTGCTCCACAAGCTATTAAATATGAGACCCTGTTTCTGAAGTTGGACTATAGGAATCTTTTGGGACTGTTGCTATTGTACCACAGCCTCTTGGCTGCATAGCAAAGTCCTTGCCTGAGCCTCTTGATTCTGTCTCAGGGTTGGTAGTGCAGTTCCCCAGGTTCATGGTCCTAGGGACTTCAGTCTGCCTTCCCTGGGGACAGGCTCTGGGGTAGCTTAGAGGTTTGTGGTCACCATGATGGCGTCTAATCCTAGTATGGGTCTATCCCAGATCATCCAGAGCCCAACCAGGGGCAGTGGCTACAGCCCTGGTTTTCTCATCAGAGTAGTAGCAATATGTTCTGAATTCGGGGGAATTGTGTCTCACCTGTCATAGTCAGATCTTGCCCTGGTAGTATCAGTTTCTCAGCCACTGCCCTCCTGCCAAAAGGAGACTGGACCTATTAGATCGATTTATCCCCAGGACTGATGAACCCGAATGGGCTCCAGAGCTGGGCTTATCCCTGATGGTTTGCCTGAACCTTGGTCATTCTGTGGAACAGGAGGGAAGCTGAGGCTTTGGATTAGATTAGGTTACAGTCATGTTCAACCTCTCCTCTCTCATTAATCTGGTTGATCTCCATGGTTTACAGAAAAGCTTAGATGAAACAGGTCCCACTCTCAATTCCAGTTGTTTGGGGTTCTACAGGGTTCAGTATTCTCTCCACTCCTATTTAATATCTTCATGAAGCCTCTGGGTGAGATCATTCACAGTCATGGAGTATGGTATCATCACTTGGTTGTACATTATCCAGAGTCATCTGTCCATGAAATGGGTGGTTATATAAGTATGACAATATATTTAGTAAAGCTACTAAAAAAAGCTGTGGTTTCCGTAAAAATTGCACAAACCCTCCTGCTTAATCTGCCATCTCCATTAATGAGTTTATACAAACTCTGGATACACTTGAAACAGACAGCATAGTGAAAAGTCAAATAGTTTGATCTGCGTTTCTTATTCTAAATTCCTTCTAGGAGTTCAAAACAGAATGCAGAAAATTATAGAATTATGTCATGGCCAATGATACATTGTTAATATTCTATTGTTTTGCTCCAAGTTGTAAAACGGCTATGCGATGTGATATATGTTACTACAACATAATAAAAGAATCTCACTTATGGCAATACTGTTGAAATAAACAAAACTGGTTGTAACTATGTTGGGGATAACTGCTAAATTCAACTAGGTCACATCCCTGTTTGCACACTAGCCATAGTTGTAAAAACGTGACAACTGGACACAAGAACAGTTTGTTCTCGAACACCATCACTCTGCTAAACAAATAATTCCCTCAATTCTGTCAAACTAAGGCTGCATTACTATTACTATTAGTCTTCTCATCGTTCCTATACCCATCTCTTCCCACTTAGGACTGTGTGACTGTAACTTGTTGCTGTATCCTTACTATTTATATTGTTTCCTACTATGATTTGATTGCTTATTTGTACCCTATGACTATCATTAAGTGTTGTACCTTATGATTCTTAACGAATGTATCTTTTCTTTTTATGTACACTAAGATCATATGCACCAAAGACAAATTCCTTGTGTGTCCAATCACACTCAGCTAATAAAGAATTTTATTTCTGTATTTCTGTAACTCAAGCAAACTCAGTATCACACCCAGATCTAACCTCAATTGGAATGTGTCCAGAAAATCAGTGTCATCCAGCTGCTTATTGAGCTGTGGTACTACCACTTTCTTAACCAAGTTCTCCAAGGGTCAAACATTAAATAGGTCTTCTGGGTCCAGAGGCAGCTTAATAAGGTTTTTAAAACTGCCTTCTTAAGGCATACAGGAACACACCCAATATTTCAGGAGGCACCAATCACTTCAAGCAATTGGCATATAGAAAACAAGAAAAGGTTATTAAAATGAAGGCATCTGAAATAAAACAAGTTGTTTAGCTTACATTCAACATTATTCTGCATTCTATTTGACCCTTTATATAAATCGACAACACATTAAATCATCACTAGTGTTCGATGGCTATTATAGTTATTTGATAGTTATATATTCACTTATTTTAGAGTCAGATTTAGCCCTACTATAGCCAAAATAAGAAAATGTGGGCATATATGTTTTCTATCTATAGTAAGAGAGTTAGAATAATACTGCTAGAGTACAATACAATTACAATGACCACCAGGACATACTCAGGATATACACATAGGATATATACTCTGTAGAAATAGAGAACCTCAGCTAATGTAAAACCTTATATTATACATGGGAGCATGATATAATGTAACATCTGTACACAGCGGTGGGTTTCACATTATGTTACTACCGGTTCGCCCCATGCACGCACGCTCGCTTTGTGCACGTGCGTGCTCAGTTTATGTGTGCGCCTGCCTTCCGCATATGCACTTTGCTCTCGTGCACACCTTCCACACATGCGCCCAACCTCAAAAGCATGCCTAAATAGGATGGCATAGAGCTGGGGCGATTTCCGCGACCGGTTCGGGTGAACTGGTCCAAACCGGCTGAATACCACCTCTGTCTGTACATCTCTGAAGAAGAGCTAAAGGAGAAGTTTCTTGGATGAGAAGCGAAATGTCTTCAAAAGAAAAAAACAAGGAAGTCCAATTGCTTCCTGAAAAAGCACCTTTTGGACAACCATGATCTGAATGACTGAGACTCTCTACAGATTTTTTGTCCCAGGGATGTTCACTTAGTCTTTAAACTGTGAAAGTGGTTCACTTTTCACTTCAAAGATACCAAACACTGTTGGCCTCCACTTAAAACAAATGTATTTTTTCCTTGGGGATCCCACCATTCCTGCCACACTAGAAAAAGAGACATCATCATCTTTAAGAGTTGCTTGACAAGTACTACTTGAATGCCCCACATGCTCCAAATCACATTTTATGTTTCAAATCCAGTTCACTGCCACACAGCCCTCCTTCATACTCTACTATAAAGTCCAAAAAGCCTAGGACAGCATAAAGAAGTTTTCTTCTCAGATGAAGACTAGGAGTTGACAACTTTCACAAAGTCATCAAGTGAGTTTCCATGGTTAGCTGCTAAACTGCCTGTATGTTAGTAAAAGTGCATCCTCTTTTTTTTTTATTTCTTAGTTTTCCCACCATTATAAACTTCACAAGGTAAGATGTCTACACATAATGTGCAAAATATTATAATTTGCGACTGTTTATCTGTGCCTTCAGTGAGATCTCTGAATAGATTTGTTCTATGATCAATTTTTTGTTCTGGGGTTTGTGTTTGTTATTTTTGGATTTTTTTTTGGCAATCTATGGTTTACTCATGAATTTTCTCCAACTCAAATGTTCAAAATGTGTTAACATTCTTTCTCTCCTGTTTCTTGAAGTCCATGTTTTGCTTCCATAAAGTGTCACAAAGCAAAACGTTGCCTGCATAATTCTGATCTTTGTAGGCATATCTGAATATCTTATTCTTCACTGCCGTCATTGCTACTCTACCAAGTGCAAATCTGTAGTGTTATTTCTTGATTGTTGGTTCCTTCACTATTGATAGCTTCTGCTCATTTGTTCATTCTAAAGTTGGTTGCTGTATATATTGTCATTAATTTGGTTTATATTTAATCTTAGGACATTTTTTCCACTGTGTTCCTAAACTTTCATTAGTAGAGCTTGCAGATCATTTGCATTTTCAGCTTCCAAGGCAATGTCATTAGCATAGTGCAAGTTATTTTAATTTTAAAACCCCATTTACCCTCTTCCAATCCAGTTTCCCTCAATATATATTGAGCAAAGCATATAGAATAAATAAATAAGGGGAGAGGATACAGCCTTAATCTTGAGTCAGCCTGTTTCATTTTAACTCTGACTTCTTGACCTGTGAACTGATTTCAGATGAGGAAAATGAGATGTTTTATGATTGTTACTTTCCTAAGCACATCCCACAATTTGATGTGCTTTTAAATATGCCAAATACTTGATATATAAAAAGTGAAGCATTCATTTTTTTCTGCCAGATTTTAAAAGTGACAGCTGCAACTGATAAATACATATATATGATTGTATTTTAATATATTGGGCATGCATGTGAAAATGTTGATACGCTACAAATCGACAAAATTAGGGAGAATTATACATCCTCACAATCTTGACCTCATACATCATAAAGGGATTCTGGAATGTTTGAGTAATTAAATTTTAACACATCAATGACTGTAACATATGGAAATGCTTGCAAAAACTGTCATGAGGCATTACTGCTCTTGTTCTTGATAATCTCCATGTCCTGATTTAATTAGTTCAGTAGCTGCAAATGACATATAATGATGCATAAGAGGCCCCTACGCCCCTAAAAAATAGGTTAATATAATCTCTCTTGCTGACAGGTCAGCTATCAACACACCAATGCATAAATAAGATTTTAAATTAAGCACAAAAACAAAGCATAGCTGCCAATACATGTGCTGTTCATGGCACTGATGAGTCATGTCATTTGACCAAGAGACTAAGACTAAGCACACCAAAAATTAGCGTTCAGCAGTCTTGAACATTTCACCACATAAACATCATGTACTTCATAAAAGCCTGTATGTATCCATCCTTTTCAGTATCTCTAATTAGTTAAGACTTTTTGACTGGAAGTTATCTGACTGTGCCCTACAGTCTTGCTGTATTTAAACGCCTTTTGCTTTTGATTTCTTCACACCCTTGAGTTACAAGTAACATAAAGTAAAATTCTATAAAAAGGGAATAGGTTCTATTTCCTCCTCCTTATATTTATATGAATCATTCTAAGACTGAACAACAACTTTACAAGCACAGAGAAAATACACTTAAGAACATCACAAAGGAGGCAGCTGCTGGGTTGTGAAAACATTCACCCTGAAATGTTTTTATTTAAACTTTGATGGCACAATGTACAGTTATATCTGTAGAAGGAAAGAATCATATTTGAAACATTTTGGCCGTGACTTTTTCACACTCACATCTATAATCACGAAGACTAAAAAATATTTTACTAAAACATGATCCCTCTAATTCTGATTCATACAAGGGCCAACAAGGTTGTATCCACAAGTTTTTGAAACAAAACCAGGACAGCAAAAGTTCTGCTTCACTATTGCACTTTGGTAATGAGTATTCAAGCAATACTGTCTGTGTTTCAGGAAGCAGAATATAACCATCAAGACTAGTCATCACTACTAGTCCAATTCTCTGTTAATAAGCTGCTAGACATTCCATGTATTGCATGTTACCCCTATTTATTCAGTAAAATATGCTTATTAAAATCATATTGGTTTAAAATTAAGCAGCAGAGTTTTTTTTTATTTACTGGCTAACAAATCAAAGATTGAACAAATGAATGGTTAGATTATTACAATACTCCCAAGCCTGTTACAAATCAGTAAATCATTAAAACTCAGCAGTGGTTTTGAGGAGTTCAGTTACAAGTTATATATAACAGTTTTAACTCTTCCAATACCTATCTTGCAAGGCCCAAAGCCCAAGCTAGGAAGACTATTTTAAGAGTCTTTAGGAGATGTTTAAATAATAAATGCCGAAAAGTTGAAAATTTAACCAGTGGTTGGGAATAAAAGATTATTCTGAACAGGCCAGGAAGCAGAAATATCAATGAAACAAACATCAAATATATGCATATTTTTATCCATTGGAGCAAATGACACAGCAATTTATGGTGCTTCTTTATACATTAAGTGGATAAATTAGCCACAGCTCAACTATTTCAATTCTGATCTGCCTTGGGGCATCTCATTTTGTTGGTGAAGATCCATCCACTTTCTCTTTGATATGATTCTTTTTGTATCATTTGTTTCTAATTTTAATGTTGCTACTTTTAATGCTTATAGCTTTTGATAATTTTAATGCTCTAATTGTTTATATTATTATTTATAAAGTTGTAAGCCATCCAGAGCTGCTTGACAATGAGATTGGCAGTATATACCATGTTTCCCCAAAAATAAGACTCTGTCTTATATTTTTTTGAACCCTGAAATAAGCCTTATTGCCATGCGCTCAAAAGCCCAATTGGGCTTATTATCAGGGAATGTCTTATTTTGGGGGAAACAGGGTAAATGTAAAAAATAAAGAAAAAATATGGACAATACATGTAAATATAATGACAGATGATTTATTCAGTGGCTTATATTGAGCTCTTCAATAATATTCCCAAACTACGTCATTTAATTCAGTTGTTTTAATCAAGGAACAAATACTATAAATTATTCTGATGACCAGTTTTAACCAAGTCTATCCTTGAAAATCAGAAATTCTGATTACTACTCCGCCCATACTATAGTTTACCATATCTGAATGGAATACAGTAAGCCACTGGAACACAAAACGAAGCAGATTATTTGGACTCCTGACAGGCCGACACAGGGAAAATACTGAATTGGTTGGGCAGGATTGGTAGGATTTGAATATGGGTACCATAACATTACGGGCAGAGAATCAGGATCATACATTAAGTTGCAGTTCAGAAGATTTATTGCTCAAGCTATACACAAGAATCTACTTAACTAAAGTTCAATATTAAATTGGCACCAAATAATTCAAGAGACGCTGGACTTATACCATTTGTGGGAACATAACGATGCCAAGCTAATGATGCACTTAACTCCGCCCCCAGCTCTGTCTGGTCTTCTCCTTCACATAGCTCTTAAAAACTAAGTCTCTCAGTGGCCTTTAATAACATCAACTACAATATCTTCCTGTGTTGTCTGGGAAGGAAACCATTCTGCTCCATTAATTCCCAAGTGGATGATTTCAGGAGCTTATGAAAAAAGGTTCAGCATTCAGGTATCTCTATACAGCGTGTTCCAAAGTTTGATTTTCTCTCAACCCCAGTTGCTTAAGATTCACACAAAGCACAGGACAGTTAGCTTATTGCACAAACTGGCAGAATATGTAATCAAAGTTAAAATCATGAAGCATGTAGAATAGCAACCTTGTTGAAGGAGAATTAGTATGACTACTACAGTGCTAAGTTCTGTCTCATTAAATCGCTTAAGTTCTTTGAAAGTGTCAAAAACATGCAGATGGAGGTAATCCTATTGATACCTGAATTTCAAAAAGCTTTTGACAAAGTTTCTCCACGAAGACTTGAGAAATTGGAACAATCATGGGATTACAGAAGTGGTCCTCCAATAGACTGGTAACTTGTTGAGCAACAAAAAGCAAAAGGAGGAATAAATAGTCATTTACACAATGGAAGTAAGAAGTAGGATCTTCTTTCTACTTCTATCCAGTAAATTAGGAAAAGTTTCAGAGGAAACAAAATTATTTAAATGATGATATGGGTATTTTTAAGATCACTTGTTTTATGCTTCCAAAACATACAGAGTATTGTTGAGGTTCTCTTCTACCTACATATCTGGCAGGATAGGACACAGAAACAAGCATTCCTTATAGGAGATAAAAATAGCCTCTTCCTTTAACATCCTCTGAAAATTTATTAAAACTATAGATAGTCCTCACTTAACAATGGTGAGACTGAAATATCCATCACTAGGACAATATCACATAACCATGCTGCTTAGTGATGGCAGTTCTGACACTTCCAGCAGTCCCCAATTATCATTGCCATAGTTAAACAAATCACCACAGGACATTAAATGAGGATCTCATTGTGGCTGTGACTTCCAACTTCCTGCTATCTACCCAATATGACTTTGCTTGTAGCAGTTGACAGGGAAATCACAATCACATGACCATAAAAAACTGCAATGCTCAGAAATGTGTACCAGTTGCTGAAGGCCCAGATCACAATTGAATAACTGTAGGGGTACTATAACAGCCAGAACTTCGAGGACCAGTCATTAAGTATCACTCATTAAGCACTGTTGTAAAGTCAAACGGTTGTGGAATGAAGAGTCATTGACGGAGGACCACCTGTACTCAACAACCTTCAAGGAATAATACTGTTGTCTTAGTGAGATCAGACGTGATCTATTGTTGTTGGCATTTATTATGTATATGTGATGACCTAGGGCTGGGTATGGAAGCAACACAGCCAGAATGAAGGCTTAACTCCCCTGTATTGCTCCAACCTTCCCCCAAAAGTCCCACCATTCACTGCAAGTTCAGGAACAAAGCTCTAAACACACACCTCCAATAGTTCCTGCCTATTAGTCCAGAGGAGCAGCACAGTTCTGAGAGCAGCAACAGTTCAGGAATTTGGTTCCAAGGAGTCCTCATCACAGGAAGAATTCACTGGGACTACCGCACAACCCGGAACAGAACTGGCTTGCTGCAAACTGGCACATAGCTAATCAAGGCAAGGCAAGCAAAGTATCCAGATGTTGGTAACAGCACGTGAAACTGGAAAAAGGCAATGCTTGTTCCCGACAAGTAACCCTTCCAACAGCATGTCTTTAAATCTCATTACCCAGGTAAGCCTTGTGAAGAGGGACGGGGCACCCTCCTCCCGAGTTGTTGGGTCACCCTGTGCTGATCCCACCTCCTCTCCATTCTCCGTGCTCTGGAGCTCCACTGCCTGCCCTCTCCTCCCCCCTTGTTTGTTCATCCTGCGCCCTCTCTCCTTTGCTGGGACCTAGGATTGTTTCGTCCTGCTCCTCCAGTCGTTCCTCTGTCAGCCCTAGCTCCATCTCGTTGTCCTCCTCAGACCCAAGCTCTAACGGGGTCATGACAGTATAAGTAGTTGGTTTACCACTCAGAATCAATTGCAATTGAAGCAACAAAAGCTAAATATTGTTTCCATATGCTTTTTATCGGGTTGTGATTTTATGTTTTATGACTATCAGATTGTAAATTGCCATTAAATATTCAGACTAGGTGGAAAACAGGTAATAAGACTTGTAGCGTGTATTACAAGCAGCTGCCTTTGAAGAAACTTGGATGCTTCCAGTGCTCATTTGAATGAAAATGAAGTGCTCATTTGCTAAATGAACATGGCATGTTTAACAGTATAACTGCTGTCTACTGTTTTGTTTCCAGTCCAAATTCAAAGTGCTGCTTTAAAGCACTACGTTGCTTGGTATCCAGGTACCTGCAAAATTAACTATCCCACCCAGATTCATCTTGCCATGTGCATTTAAATATCAACTATGCTAAAGATCAGAATCACACAAGCCATGGTATTTCCTGTGATACTCTAGGGAAGCAAAAGTTCATCTTTAACAAACAGGATAGGAAGAATATTGACACCTTTGAACACTGAAGTTGGAGAAGTCTCCTGAGTATACTGTGGACAGCCAAGAAAATTGATAGATGCTTAGGTGAACACCCAGCTCTCTGGAAAAGGCTCTAATGCTGGGAAAGGTAGAAAGATAGAAGAGAAGAAGATGACCAACAACTAAATGGGTGGATTGAATTACGGTGGCAATCAATGCACACTGAGAGACCTGAAAGAGCAAGATAAGGATTGACATGAAGAAAATCTATGTGGTTGCTAGGAGTCTAAAACAACTTGGCCCATAATCAATAATCAATCAACGCTAAGAGTTTCCATTCCCTGGAGATAAGGGCAGTGAAACCTTGACACACCTTCCCAGTGGCTTTCCTTTCCTGCCCCCACAACACTGTATCACCCGAGATATGGAATGCCTCCACCTTCTAGTCTCCAAAATGATGTTTCACAGAATTAATAGATGCACTGATGGCAATGGGCTGACTTAATTAGGCTAGATTTACACACTGTATTCTGTTTTGCAAACCACCTGGAATCCTTCAGGAAGGGAATGCTCTATATAACTATATAAATAAACTGACATCATTCTTACTATGAAAGTAGTACATATGACCAAAAACAGAAACATTCATTTTAGCCCTAGAGAAACTTTTTTCACCTGGCTGCACAAGAAAACTCAAGATCTCTGCCTAGATAAATCAGAAATATTTTCCCTCAACACTCCTTCCCCTATTGCCAATATGCTACACAAATCAACATACTGATATCTGGATATATTCAACTGTTTTAATGGGAGGGGTTTGCCATTGCCTTAACTGGCTGCATTCTTTGCAAGCATACCTTAACTGAAATGCAGCCGTAATTTCCTTTTCACTTGGGATATATTTGTATATATTCCTACAAAAAAAAATTCATTATTTTTTTTGCATTCCTTTTCCTATTTAGAGCTGCAACATGTTTGTGCTTTGCATAAATCATTTGTAGGCTTTTAATAAAGATCACAAGAAAGGTTTAGCAAAGGTCACTGCTAAACCTTCATATATCAAAATCAGCCATGGAAGTGTCCACTAGCTTTAGCCCCAGGAGCCATAAATTACCAAATCAGTATCTGTGACCATGTTGGCAATCGCTAACAACCATAAGTATTATTCCATAAAATTAGAAGAAGAGCAGATACAATTCTGCAACCTTTGCTTTAATACACTAAGTGGAGTGGCATGCTTTGCTTCGTAACAGATGATTTCAGCATTATTAAAATATTCTGAATTTAGATGGGCTGGGTATTCTTTTGTAGTAAATCCAGTTTTGCAACATCGTATTTCATGAATAATACTACTATTATATCCGTTTGGAAAATAAGTCCTGATGCAGTTTGACTGATGACTGCATAAGAAACTACATTGTAGGTAAGGTTTACTTTGCAATTAAAAGCCATGTAGTACAGGTAGTCCTCAACTTATGACCACAATGGAGCCCAAAATTTCCATTGCTAAGCAAGACAGTTTTAAGAACATTTTGACCCGTCTTACGACCTTCCTTGCCCACAGCTGTTAAGTAAATCACCACAGTTGTTAAGTTAGTAACATGGTTGTTAAGTGAATCTGGCTTTCCATTTAATTTTGTCAGAAGGTCACAAAAGGTAATCACATGACCCCGGGACACTGCAACCATCATAAATACATGCCAATTTCCAAGCGTCTGAAATTTGATCATGCGACCACAGGGATGCTGTAATGGTCATAAGTGTGAAAAATGGTCGTAAGACATTCTTTTCAGTGCCATTGTAACTTCAACCATTCATGAAATGAATGGGTGTAAGTCTAAGGCTACCTGTATTATCATAAGCACAAGTGAAATTGTTCCAGAGGTCCTTGCTACAATGAATGCACATCAATACAAATATACCTTTTCTAATGCCATATACAATTTATAATACCAGGAGCCTGGTTTAGCTCAGCAGACTAAAAGCATAGTGATTTAAACCAGCTGTCTGCAATTACTGTAAGTTTGAATCTCACCAGGCTCAAGGTTGACTCAGCCTTCCATCCTTTCTAAGGTAGGTTAAATGAGGACCCAGTTTGTGGGGGCAATAAGCTGACTTTGTATAAATATACAAAAGTATGAAGGCTATTGCTTAAAGCATTGTAAGCCGCCCTGAGTCTCCGGAGAAGGGCGGCATATAAATCATTTTTTTAAAAAAAAAATACTATCCTATACTTTACTACCCAAAAGAAAAGGTATATAAAATTACAGCCTAATTTCATTCCCAAAATGGAAAAAAAAAATTCAGATGAATTGTCAGCTATCTTTAACTTGGCATGTATGGCTGTGTTTGTAGGTTTCTGACCATTATGTTCATCTTAGTTCTTAAACAAAACTTGCAATACAAGAATTATGATGGAATAATAAGGTAAAATGTTAAATATGTATCAACTCCAATCTAAGAAAGGATTCTTACTATCTTTTAACATTTAATAAATATTAAAAGGGTACAAGAACACCAATACAAAATAAGCCACAGGGACCTGAGCCTATAATTTGGCAAATTATGAATTAAATTATTAATTTAAATCTGTTATTGGAGAGATTGTTATCATCAATGGAAGACCAATACTAAAGTAAAGCAGGTTTGTAATACCATATAAAACAGGTGTCTCCAATCTTGGCAACTTTAAGATTTGTGGACTTCAACTCCCAGAATTCTTCTGGCTGAGGAATTCTGGGAGTTGAAGTCCACAAGTCTTAAAGTTGCCAAGATTGGAGACCCTTGATCTAAAACAATCTAGCATTTACCCCATGGCAATAAGGTATCGTCCAAAGGACAACAAAGCCATTGCACTGCAGCCAAATTGAGTTATAAATGCATAATTCACTTGTTAACCCATATATATTGGTTATCCTCAAAGTCTTTCTGGATTCAAAATATTGGTCATGACCTAAATACTGTATTTTTCAGAGTATAAGACGCACCTTTTTCCCTCCTAAAAGGGGGTGAAAATTTAGGTGCATCTCATACACCAAATGTAGCCCTGCCCACCCACTGGCCTCCACCCTTTGGCTCTGCCTCACAATAGTTACCTCCTTGCAAGCAAACAGCAAGAAAAAACAGCTCCTTTCAGCTTCAGCACAACCTAATTAGCACAAGTTGATTGGATCAGCCTCCCGACTCTCAGCTAATTTGCTCTCAGCTGTTTTGTACTTGCTGCAAGGAGGTAAATTGCTGGAGCAATTTTTTCCCCCCCTTGTGCTAACCAAGCTATGCTGAAAACGAAAATGAAAGTAAAGCAGGCTGTTTGCTGTTAGGAAGCAAAATTGCTCAGAGGCAGAGGCACCTCACCAAACAAGGTAGGTGTGTCTTATACTCTGGTGCATCTTATACTCCGAAAAATACGGTAAACCAAGTGTTATTTGGGACTCATGTGAGCCTAGTTGACTCCTGGAAGAGAGCATTATATAAATTAAGAAATAAGTTAATTATTAAAGTTAATCAATGGACTTGTGAAGATACATTTTAATAGCTTTTTACTCAACTGAGAAAAAAGAAACCACAACCTAATAGGGCTGTGTAACTGGGGTTTTAAAAATCAGTGTGATCATTACATGACAGCCAAGAATTAGGGCTTTCTGTAGTTATCTTGTGGTTATCTTGTACTTTTGATGCTCAGATTTGATCATCCTATGACTACACAAATTGAATTAACAAATAACTGTCCATGATTTATATTGAACTCTATTTCTGCTTTAAGAATTTAAGTTTAATTTTTCTTATATTCAAAACCTTTCCTTCTTTCCACATAGAATTCTATATGTCAACCTGTCCTATGTTATTCCATTTTAGGCTAATAAACCAATATTTATTTAGATGAAAAGTTCCTTTTCATGAAATAAAAATTATGTTATCAATAGCAACTCAGTTGATGCAGTTTTTTTTCTAATAATTTGACTCATCAATAAAAACAAAATCTTATTTCATCTATACAAACACAGCCACACATGCCAAGTTAAAGATAGCTGACAATTCATCTGAAAGGTTACAAGAGGTTACAAGAGGGCATGTTTACTTTGAAGATTATTTTGAAAGGAAGCTAACACAGACAGCCTTCTCCTCTCAAAAAATAATTGGAGTAAGAAACTAGCATAAATCATTGCTGATATGGTATTTTGGCTTCACCATTATAATTCAATAACTACCTCACTTAAACATATTTGCTTTGTAATCGGCAAAAAAGTAATAAAATTGTCAGAGAACAAGATATTCAGGATCATGTTTTATTACTTTAATTTGGCTATATATTAACTCAAGCATTCTACTACAGCTTTTGGTAAAGATCTCTAATAAAACAATGCCAAAGTAAAACATTGTCATAGCAATACATTTAGCCCTTGAGTGCTGATCAGAGAAATATATTCCATGAATATTTGTCTAATTTTCCTGTTATTTTCTTTTGCCTAGGCAAGTGGGATGATTTCGGCCTTGTGTAGTTTACTTCTCCTCTTTTATCAGCCACAGAAATCATCAATATATTTTAAATTTAAAGAAGAAATCCCTATTCAGAATCAATTTCAGGACATATTTTGTGTTTGCAGACCCAAACTCTTGAATTTTTAGCAATGTCTATGCCCAGAGCACCATTTCTAAACATAGTCCCCAGTACCACAACTCATCACCTAAAAAAAGAAGAAAAGATTACATAGGAATAGGAGGGAGAGAATTTGTCTATTTCCTTCATCAATTTCTTAAGGAACCTTAATGCACATTATTGATACAAATGTAATAAAAGCCAAGCAGGATCCATTTCTAAGTTTCATAAACAAAAAGAGAAAATATTTACATACAAAGTTTATTCTATTGAGGCGGGCTGTAAAGAACAAGTAGTACTTAGCATGTGATGAAGCTATAGTGTTATACCGCAAGCTATAAAACTATAACTGTAAATTATAACATTACAAATACAAAAACTGTAAATTACAACATTACAAATACCTTAAATTACCAAAATGATAATTCTAGAGCAACAGTGAACAATACTGTTACCAGGAACACCCAACTTGGCTACACATATCTTGTTTGTTCTGTAAAAACTAACACATTAAAAAAAAACACCAACAAAGGCTTTAGAGCTAATCTCAGCATGCATAATTAAGTTAACAGCTAAATTAAAGAGGCATGTTCTAAACTGTACCATTGCAAAAGCATTTCTTAATCTATCCCAACCAGTTTCCATCAGCAGTTTGACCCCACCCTCCTATTGTTGCTGCTTTAAGTAAAAGGCCACTTTGTTCTATCACATGACTAACATAGATGTTACTCACTAACTCTTATCTTTCTAAATCCCCTCAGTCTTTATTAAGTATACCATACAAACAAATTCAGCCCAGCTTATTCCAGTACCAAAGCAATAGATAAAAAGCACTGTTCTAAGAAGCTGTAAGGATAAAAGCCTATTAAACTATAACATATTTTCCCACTGTAATTTTTGCTACAAATTATCTGATGAAGATTCATATTCCCAAATCCAAAGCATACCAAAAGATTTCTATCTGCATCTAAGACTGCAACTTACAAAACTTTTTTGAGAGTTATCCCACTGAACTGAGAATTCCTTCTAAATATACATCCTTAAGTTCACAGAGCTAATTGTTTTAATACTGTCTGAGAAGAAAATTAGCATCCAGGTAAAATGAAGACTAGGACAAAGAAAAGAAGCTGTTACACTACGGAATACCTTTCCTCTGAGGTGCAAGAAGATTGCTAGTTCCACAAGAGGTAGCTTCAATTCTCACTTAGGAAAGCAAGACTACAGGCAGTGGTTAAAAGGTACAATAAATTTTGAATGTTGTAACCAACTTTTGGTATATGAATGAGCCACCTATATGTTTTCTGGAAAATCTCAGACACACAGGGGGTTCCAGGACAACCCTGAGTTCTCTGATGGATCCCACAATATTCAGTCCTACATAACAAGGACATATATAAGTACATTCTCTACATACAAGTAATATTGCATCAACTGTCAAATCTTAAACCTTGTGTGTCCCATTTCTTCAAAAGAGGGACAAGGCAGGAAAAACCCCAAAGCAAGGCAGAGCGCCATAAAGCCAAACTGCTTTTTTTTGTCTCCTCCGCCACCCTGGGGAATCTCTACCCTCCACTATTAAGACGATTCCCTTTTTTGGGGGGGAATGGGGAGAAAGATGCCACACCCACAAAAGATTCAGAATGACAACAGCCCCAAGGACGGGAGGGAGGGTTTTAATTCAGAGCCAGCAGCTCCTGACCTTGCTGCTCATCCCAAAGGAGCGCTTACTACGCAGGAAGCTCCGGTCCAGCCAGACGAAGATACCAATCTGGTTTTCTCCAAAAGCGTTGACTAAGAACAATTGGGTTTTTTTAAAAAAAGAAGAAATCCTCAGCCCCACCCCATGTCCAAGAAGACGAAGCCTCAGTCACCTAGACAGCAGCATCCCCTACGCCACGAAGCTTAATAACCTGCCACCAAGCCACGGGGCCCCTGTAGCTACTGAGTATATGTAGTCCAGAAAACATCCGTGCGTGGGGGAATAGACTCAGGATCGGGGAGGGGGGTGGAAAAAAGGATCGATCTTTCTTCTTTTGCAGGCATTTTTTTCGTACGTGATCCTGTTTAACAAACCACCACCGTAAAGGCAGCATTTTTCAAGCCAGCGTTTGCAGACCAAATGGCTTTCACCCACCCCTTCCCAGGTTGCGTGGGACACGTTTTCCTACCGTGGCACTTTTCAATATATATTTATATATATTGAAAAGTGCCACGGCAGGATATATAGATTAGATTAGATTAGATTAGATTAGAAGATAGATAGATAGATAGATAGATAGATAGATAGATAGATAGATAGATAGATGATAGATAGATATAAGGGATTTGATGAGCCAGTTTCTGGTCCCGCTGTGGATTCCCGGGCAAGCGGCGAAGCAGCCATCCGGGGCAACCCCTTCTCTTTCCCTTCTCCTTTTCCCTTCTCCTTCCCCTCCCCGAACTCCGGCCGGGGAAGAAAGAGCCAAGGCGAGCCGAGCCGAGCTGAGCCGGGGCGGGGCGGGGGCGCTCCGAAGCCTCTCTCACCGCGATGACGTTGACGAAGGTGGTCTTGCCCGAGTACTGCAGCCCGACCAGCGTCAGCTCCATCTCTTCCTTCCAGAAGAGCGACCGGAACCAGTCCAGCAGCCGAGACAACAAGGCCAGCATGGTGGCAGCGACAGCAGCCCAGCCCCCGCGTCTCTACCCCTGCGTCCGCCTCGCCGGCTCCACTCGTTCCGCTTCGCCTTCCGTCACCACGACACCGACTCACTCCCGGCGGCTGCAGCTGTTCCCCCTCTGTGGCTCCTGGCGTCCGTGGGTCATATGACGGCTTTGGCGTGCCGTAGGACAAGAACGGCTCCCGTCACTCCGGCTTGCTCGGGGATGGCCTCACAGCGGCCTCTGCCGGCAGCGGGGAGGCGCTACAGCCGTGGAAGACTTAAAGGAGGGCGGAGAGGCCGGGAGGGGGACGGACAAGGACGGCTTCCTTTTAAACTCCACCTAATAAAATAGCCGAGGCAACAAAAGGAGACGCGGGGAGAGCCGGGGAGGCAAAGTTGGTCTGGGTTTTTTTTAAAAAAATCTGCTCTTTCCCATCTCTCCGTTGCTTGAGTGCAATATTCCTGCTCTAGCCCCATCAGGAAGAAATTTGAGCCAGAATTCACTTTGAAGCAGTGGTGAAATCCAATTTTTATTTTACTACCGATTCTGTGGGCGTGGCTTGGTAGGCGTGGTGTGGCTTGGTGGGCGTGGCATGAGAAGGCTACTGCAAAATCTCCATTCCCATCCCACTCTGGGACCAGCGGGAGGTGGTATTTGCCGGTTCGCTGAATTGCTCAAAATTTCCACTACCGGTTCTCCAGAACCTGTCAGAGCCTTGGTGGTGCTGTTAAGTAGCACTTAGCTGCCATCTGTCTGCAATTACTGCGAGTTCAAATCTCACCAGGCTCAAGGTTGACTCAGCCTTCCATCCTTCCGAGGTAGGTAAAATGAGGACCCGGATTGTGGGGGCAATAAGCTGACTTTGTATAAAAAAGAACACCGCTCAGAGGGGGCCAAAAGCCGTACTAAGCAGGTATATACAGAAGTATGAAGGCTATTGCTTAACGCATTGTAAGCCGCCTTGAGTCTCTGGAGAAGGGCAGCATATAAATTGAACCAACCTACCTACCTACCAGCTACCTACCTATCTATCTGCTGGATTTCACCTCTGCTTTGTAGGTGTGAAAGTGAAACCTTGATTCTGGATGAATGTTATTTTGTTTGTGCGTGCATGCCTTTGAGTCAGGACTAGCAATATCTATAAACATTTCATCTAGATTAGTAAAACACAATAAAATATAAATGTTAAAAAGATCTATGTTCAAATACCAATTTCGGCTGAAGAGGTCGTAAAAAAAATGCTTTTAAAAGGCTGTGACGATCCCAGCTGAGCTGCGTGATTGTCAGAGGCTTTTTTTTTAACTTTTAAAAGCAATGCTTTTAAGGGTAAAAAAAAAGATTCTGCACCACAGCTGATTACCCTCTCGCGCGCTGTTCTACTTACTGCATGCCTCCTTTTGGCGTGCGCTGTGTATGCGCACCTCACATTTGGTGCATGGTGTGCACTGCACATGCGCAGCCAGCGAACCAGTAGTAAACCAGTTCAGATTCCACCACTGGAGTTACCCATGCTATATTGGGGAAAGACAGGATGAAGATTGCCCTTTGGGCCACTGTGACATATCTCCACAATTCTTTGCAGAACATATTTGCTCAGAGTTAGATGAGGAATCTAGATCAAATAATGCCTTATGACTCAAAGTAAAGTTCTTTTGATCTTGTAGCAATCCAGGAACCAGATAGCTTTATCTATGACATGAGTTATACCATCTATAAGCTGAAGCCATTGGTCCATCTATTGTCTTTAAAGGTGTGTGGATGGATTTTGGAGGTGGTTAAAGCTTTCTTAAGAAGTACTGCCTATTATGAAAGGGGAGTGTCTTGATCAAGCTGTGTTAGACAACTTCTGCCCGGTCCCAAATCTATTTTGGGAGAAGATTATGGACATGCTGATAGAGTTTCAGCTAAAGAAATCCTAAACAAAATGATTCCCAGTCGGGAGGAACTAAACAGGACTGATGGATCCAAACAAGCTTGTACCCAGCGTTTTAACAGTTAACTGTTTTAACTGATCCAACTGACTCAATCCCAGTCACTAGATTAGTTTTGGAGAAGCGGGGAGGACATCTGTGACTTCTTGGACTCTGAGTCCCCTTGGACTGAGATCTGCTTTGGATCACCAAGTGGAAATTCTTGACTACATAGCTTCCAATGAGCCTTTTTGGACTGGGAAGCATTTACAATTGTGACTCATGCCCTCTCTGTTTTGTGCTTAGACTGCCTTTGAAAACAACTTGAAAATGCCGGTGATACAAAATGCAGTGGTCTGGTTCTTAACAGAGACAGTAAGATTCTATAGCCAATAGGCTTTTGGACCAGTGGTGGAATTCATTTTTTTTATACTACCAGTTCTGTGGGCGTGGCTTGGTGGGTGTGGCAGGGGAAGGATACCGCAAAATCCCCATTCTCTGAACTTGATTGTTTTCTTGTAAACATTTTACTACCAAACTAGGTAACATCATCAGTGCACTGGTGATGTCATCTAGTTTGGTAATGAAACATCTACAAAACAACAACAACCACCACCAAGCTCAGAGAACATCAAGGACCCCACAATAACATCTCTCATGAGAAGAGTTACTGAGCGTCTCTGTTAGAGAAAATTTATTTCTCTATAGCTGTGCCTATTAATGGCTTTTGGAATGGACAGATACATAAGCCAATCAGAGGGCAGCTAATATGTTTGAATCTCCAGGGTTCTACCCTAACTGTCATAGTTAGTATAAAAGGAGATTTTTGTCAGAAACGCTTTGCTCTTCGATCTTCACTCGTCTTAGCTATTTGGTCTTAGGTCTTAGGTCTTAACTCTTCTAGGCTCTTCCGTTAGACAACTGTGAGCAGTTTGGAAGTCTGTTGGAAGAGCAGTTCTGGTGGTTTATAATAATATTTCTTCTGAGGAAGAATAGTCATAGATAACATAGCTTAAAGAGAATAGATATAGATATAGATATATAGCTGACAGGATAATTAATAGTAACTAAGTGCTGTTTATTAATTGTATAGATATTGTTATGTTTTTATTACGTAAATAAAAACATTTACTGTTAAATGATTTAAAGGCTCATTTGTTAAAGTAGAAATTCATAGAGACAAAGGTTCACGGTTCATTGATTTTATTAACCTCCACAACAGTCTCTCCCATGCATGGTGGGAAAATGCCTTCTTGATGGCAACCCCCATACTATGGAATCCTACATCTAAATAGTTCAGGTCAGTGGTGGGTTTCAAATTTTTTTACTACCGGTTCTGTGGGCATGGCTTGGTGGGTGTGGCATAGTGGGCATGGTAGGGGAAGGATACTGTAAAATCTCCATTCCCACCCCACTCCAGGGGAAGGTTACTGCAAAATCCCCATTTCCTCCCAATCAGCTGGGACTTGGGAGGCAGAGCATAGATGGGGGTGGGGCCAGTCACAATTTGTACTACCGGTTCTCTGAACTACTCAGAGAAAATTTCCACTACCGGTTCTCCAGAACTGGTCAGAACCTGCTGAAACCCACCTCTGGTTCAGGTGGTGTCCTTTGCACGAGCTGGTGGAAATAGCCTTCCTTCCCTCCTTTGGAAGCTAGGTGAAAGAGCCATGACTGAGTTAACAGAATATAAATATGAAAAGAAATGCCCCACTGAAGAGTGAATGTCTTTTTTTTAGGTAAACATGACTGATATTAGCATGTTTGATAAATGATAAGGCAGGACTTCATGTGTTCAGTCACTGTGACTTTCATTCCATTCCCATTTAGTATTCTGTCCCTGGGCTTTAATTGCTTTTAACATAACCATAAACCTAACTATAAAACTACTTTCTGTGGTTTTCCTTGTTTAAATAAGAATATAGCAGCATCTAGATAGCAAAATCTAGATCGCAGCATCTGGCTAATCTTCTCTGAGCTAGGAAGCTATGCATATTTGGGGTTGGGTAGTGCTTGAATGGAAATCCAAGAGCTGCAGTCTACCAAACTAGGTAACATCATCAGTGCATTAGAAAGTTGAAAAAGTTCTCAAAGCAAGCACAATACAGGCAAAAGAATGCCTGTATTGTGGCCAAGAAAAATATTCAATTTATATTTTGCTTTTCTGCTTACATAAGCACACTTCACAAGTCAACTCAAAGCAGGTTTGAGACCTGGAGAAAAAACTTTCTAAAATTGGCAGTCTGGAATGTGCCAATAAGTGGCAGTCTGGAATCTAGAAAAAAAGCATACTAAAATGTTCATATACATTTTATTGCAGTTGATATTTACTCTTACTATTGGCACTGAAAATCCAGCAATGATAGACTATACATCTCAATATCAATAAAATTTAAATTAAGAATGCATCCCAGTCACATGATAATCCAATTATGAAATAACTATATTAAAGAAATTCGCTGATTCCATTGAGTTTTGTCCTAGATCCGTGATGGCAAACCTATGGCACGTGTGCCATAGGTGGCACGCATAGCCATATCAGTGGGCATGCGAGCTCAGCCAGCTGATTTTCAGGCCTTCTGGGCCCACCAGAAGTAGGGAAACAGGCTGTTTCCTGCCTCCGGAGGGCCTTGTGGGAGAGCGGGGGCGGAGCGTGCAGATGCGCAGGGGCGGGGCACATAAAATTATGGGTGTGGGCATGCATGCGTGTGATCCCCCCCCGCACCTGGCACCCGATGGCAAAAGGTTAGACATCACTGCCCTAGATGCTCACTGCCATTAAATGACAGCACCTAGCTAAACTTGGCTGATCTCAAAAAGCTAAGCAAGGTTGAAAGTGTTTATTATTTAGATTGAAACCATCAGGAAGTGTGCCCAAAACTAGTGCCTAGACTAGGAAATAAATAAATAAAAAAGAACTATCCTGCACTAGAAGTTGCATATCACTGAGTTCCAAAGGACAGCTGAGAAGATTATAGGAAGCTTGCTTCCCATTATTCAGAATACTGCTTACAAGCTCTATGTGTTTAGACTCGAAGTATGTTTCTGTTGCTCCTTTCTGGGAGGAGGTTTTGAAGTATATATAGCAGGGGTGTGAAACTGGCAGCCCGCAGGCCACATGCATCATGCATAGGCCACACCCACTCCAGCTCCGCAAAGAGAAAAAATGTCATGATATATCACATGGTGGCAATGTGACACACCAAGTTTGACACCCGTGATCTATCGCAAGACAACTAGATTCTGGAACAGCTTTGTTCCTTATGTCATCTGTCTTATACATTTGCTGGATTCTTTTTTCTTTTTTTTTTGCCATGCGTGTCAGTAGTGGGTTGCCCCTGGTTCGCACCAGTTCTATAGAACCGGTAGTAAAACTGGCGGGAGGCTCCGCCCACTGACCCCAATGTCATCAAAACGCTTCTGTGCATGCGCAGCCCCGCTGCGAACTGGGAGTAAAGGTAAGTAGGACCCACCCCGATGCGTATGTATACATTCGAACTAGACTGTGATGTTTCTGTGTGTCATAGATGTGTGTGTATGTGGGTATATGCATAATGGCTATCTTTTGAGAGCTGAATGCAACAACATTTCATTTTAATCAGTGGTGGGTTCCTCCCAGTTCGGCCCGGTTCCACCAAGCCGGTAGCGGTGACGATATGACATCACCGAACCGGTTCTGGCTGCCCCACACCCCACCCACCCACCCTCTGCGTTATTCTTACCTTTTATTTGGCCCCACCCCCAATCTATTGCTGCCTCCTGAGTCCCAGCTGATGGCTAGAGGAAAAAAAACTGTTTAAACTCTTGCTGAGGGCTTCAAAGGGCCGCCCTACAGCTGATCAGTGTTAAAAGAAAACAAATGAGTAGACCAGTGCCTGCAAAAATAAATGGGTAGACCAGTGCCTGCAAAAATAAATGGGTAAATCGGTACAGCTCTGCAAGCAGTTAAAAGCCTGGTAGACCAGTACCTCTGCTAAATCCTAAATAATTGTCACATGACCATCAAGCCATGCCCACTAAATAAGCCACACCCACAGAACTGGTAGTAAAATATTTTAGAACCCACCCCTGATTTTAATGTATGCTGATTAGTGTATATTTAAAGTGATAACGAAGATTTTATTCTGTTCTATTCTATCCTACTTTGGTGTTGCTATGAAGATCCTACGAGGACTGTCCAGGAATTTGACTTTTTTCCCACGCAAATCTGTTCGGGTTGGCAATGATACCGCCATCTCCAAAGTAATGACTTGAAACACTTGAGTCTAATTCTGCAGAACTAGATAGGACTGATCCATTACTATTACACTTATGTTTTTAGAGAATATGAGCCTTTTTCAAGTATTTGTTTTGTTCTATTATTAGGACAATAGTTTTCTATGCAATTTGCAACCATTCAGGAGGAAGATGTGTCAAAATTTAACACTCAAGAATCACATATTGACCTCCAGCGTGTGATTAGTTTAATTTTGATGAATCTATGAGTGATATATAGATAGTCCTTGCTTAGTGACCCAGTTGGGATTGGCAACTTTGTCACTAAGAGATATGGTCGCTAAGAAGAAAAGATGACTTTAATGGGCTTACAATGTCACAGTCATTAGGTGAATCACCTAATTAGGTGAGACATCATGGGACTGCAACTTGCAGTTTCACTTCTGTGTTTTCCATTAACTCTGCTTGTTGCAAGCTAGTTGGGAAGCGCACATATTGCAATCACATGGCCGTTGGATGATGTAACAATTGTAAATGTGCACTAGTTGCCAAGTGCCCCAGTGATGATCACATGACACTCGTAAATGTAAAGACTGATGGCAAAGCTTGTTTTTTCACCATTGTAATTTTCCACAGTCACTAAAAGAAGGGTAATTAAGGTCTACCTGTACACCTTCTCTGGGCTCTTACATTAGAGGGGAGAAGCTGTTAATTTCTGACAACCCCTCACACTAGAAGTTCCATGATTCTATCACCCTATAAAGGAAACTATTTCCTTTTCTGTAGTTTTACACATTTGTTGTGGCCTGTCAGCGGCCTGTGCGGATTGTAGCTGATTCTGACAGCGAGGAGGCTGGTGTGGTGTTGCCCCAGCAGCCTGTGCAGCTGGCATCCAAGTCAGACAATGAGGAGGCTGGAGAAGATGTGGTGCCAGAACCTCCAGAAGCTCCTTTAAGTGAAGAGGACGAAGAGGAGGAGCCTCTTCTTGATGCACGGGCGTGCAGAGCTGCCAAAAGGCAGGAGTGGCTCCTCAGGAGGAGGTCTCCTCGAGAGTAAGGCTTGGGGCTAATTGGCCACTCCCTTAGCCTATTTAAGGAGGAACGCCGACTGAAGCAAGTTGTAGGGAACAACTTTAGTTCACTCTACTTCACGTCTGGATTCTCTGCACATGGCTTCTGGGCTTTCTGCCAACTTTCGTAAGCTTAAGAAAGCTTATTAACAGCCTTTGTTTTGAAAAAGACTGAGTTAGTTTAGTAAATTAAGTTTTGTACAAACTTTGTGTGTGCTGTGTTCTTTGGGATCCGTTTACTTACTTAACTACCAGCAAGCAGTTTACTTAACATTACTTAACTACTGGCAAGCAGTTTTGTTTTTATTGAGACTCATCCTATTGTGAAATCTAGCATTATTTATAAAACATGGCCTCTTGCTTCCTATGATGCATGAGAGCCAATTTGGTCTAGATCAGGGGTGTCGAACTCGATTTTCATTGAGGGCCATATCAGGGTTGTGTTTGACCTCGGGGGCCAGGGTGGGCATGGCCAGGGCGGGCATGGCCAGCTCGACATCACTCGTGTTGGGAGCGCCTGTGTTGGCCTGAGCACTCTGGCAGCGAAAATGGGCTCCCAAGCTCCATTTTCGGCTGCAATGGCCTCCTGCAATCTTCTGCCAAAGAAAACAGAGCTTAGGGGGGCCATGTGTGGTCCTTGCGAGCTCCGTTTTGCTGGCAGAGGTACAGCGGGCCGATCCTTCACTGTTTCCAGGGTAGCTCCGAGGGCCAGATCTAACCATCCCGCAGGCCAGATCCGGATCCTGGGCCTTGGGTTTGACACCCCTGGTACCAGACTAGAAAGCAGGAACCTGTGAGTTCAAGTCCCGCTTTAGCTATGAAAGCTGCCTGGGTGATTTTGGGCCAGTCACTCTATCTCAGCCCAAATCCCCTCAGAGGGTGGTTGTTGCTGGGCAAATAAGAGGAGAAAGGTGCATTGGATATGTTTGCCACATTGAGTTTTTTCTAAAACTAAATAATACAAATTAAAAAAAACCTTAACAATTCTAGCTCATTTTTTAAAGTATAGTACAATGTGTATATTCAACCATAGAAGATGTAGACATTCTTTAATTTCAGGGATGAGATAAATGAGAGCCAGGAGTTTCCTGTGTCTTTCTTTTTAATGATATTAAAGCCAATAGTTTTAAGCAATGACAGTTTGAAGGGATTGGAAAAGCCACAAAAAAGCCTCTCGGAAATCAGAGAATGCCCGTTATTATATAGAGTAGCAGCTTAGGCAAATGCAGATATCCAACAACAAAACAAAAACCCTGGTGACATCTCATAGATCAATGTTTTTCAGACTTTGAATTGTGCAGAACTCTCAGAATTCTGCAGCCCTATAGCATATGTCAACGTTTCTGAATCTTTTCTCATCTCTGAGCCAAGATATGCTGCATGGGGAATTCTGGGACTTGAAGTCCACACATCTTAAAGTTGCCTAGTTTGGAAAAACACTGTCCTAGATTAAACTTTAGCACTGAGTTTGCTTGTCTTTTACTTAAAGTTAGCCAAAGTTTGATTTAGACTTATAAATATGCATGAATGATTTCAGGATAAATGTCTATGGTTGCAGATCCAAGCTGTTTTAAGTTTCTAGCAATGCCCAAAGCATCATTTTTGAACTTATTCCTCAACAGTTGAAAAAGAATTATCCAGCAGTTTTTTTTAAAAAAACAAAAACGTTAAAATGCAATTGTATGAATATTTATGAGTTTGTAGTCAAAATGGGGCATGGATACAAATAAGTATACATCACTAGCGATTTAGTACAAGTTTATACAAATCTGTTCAGAAACAAAGTTTACTAGATTCACTGGAACTTAGTCTCGAGTTAGCATTTCTATTTGAAATTACTTTTCCAAAATAAATGACCAGATTAACTCTTGTGATGCAAACAAGTATTATTCTGCTCTAGAAAAGATTTGAGTCTGAACATTAAAATGAGAGAGCAATTTTGATTAGGACCTTGCATTTTTATTATTTGGTCAGTCTCACATAAAGTCGCAGAATAAATTGTGCTGAAATAATAAATTATGTTCACAAATTATGCTAGAAATCTCAGGTTAAGCCAACACTATTTTAACTGTAAACTGCTTCATTGTTAACTGCTTTTTAACAAAGCTTTGTAGCTTACCATTTATACAAACTTGAATATTCTGCCCCCACTGAATTTTTTCTCTTTTAAAAAGGAACAAATTGTCCTGTTTATGAAACAGTAACCATAACAATGAATGTAAAACATATAAGTGACAATTTCATATCTGAATCTATCATTATCACATAAATGCTGCTATTATGTACATTGTGGCAATTGTGTGATGAGAACATCCATATTTTTGCCATTGTTCACCATGGATTTGCATAGGGTACGTGGGTAGCAGTGGTGACATTTATTTTTTTTTCCTACCAGTTCTGTGGGCATGGCTTGGTGGTGGGTGTCCTGTGAGTGAGTGGGCATGGCCAACTCGATGTCACTCAAGGCCACGCCCACTCAGTCTCATCACACACACACACACATACACACCAAGCCACGTCCACAGAGCCTGGTAGGAAAAAATGTGTGTATGGGCACGAGAAGGGAGAACTTTTCTCCCTCCATTCACAGAGGGGCTGCTGCTCCCCTTATGGTCCCCCCTGTCCCCCTCCCTCTCCAGGGTCGAAGTACCTTAAAGGGACAGGCTGCAGCAGCTCTGCTGTGAATGGAGGGAAAAAACTTCAGATTCTCTCTGCTGCAACATTTAACATTGAATTCTATGGCAGAGAGAAGATGAAGTTCTCTTCCTCCATTCACAGCAGAGCTGCTGCAACCTGTCCCTTTAAGGTAGTCCCCAGGAGGGAGGGGGCTTGTGGGAACTATAAAGGGAGCAGCAGCTCTGATGTGAATGGAGGGAGAAAAGTCTCACCCTATAGGCGGGGGTGGGTCGAGCGGCCTGGCAACCGGCTGGGCATGGGCGGGTCCAACCACGGGTGGTTTTTACCGGTTCGGTGAACCAATTCAAATCGTCCCTATTGTTCATCCAAGCCGGCCCGAGCCAGTCAAATTTCACCCCTGGTAGGTAGGCTATTTGGGGGGAAAAAATTAATTCTCACCATATCTATTGCCATTTTTATGCTTGTTTAAATGCTTTTCTTTCTCTAAAGGAAAACTTTTCAAGAAAGTTGACAAATATTTATTTATTTACTTATTTATTAAATTTGTTTGCCACTCATTTCACCATAGGGTGACTCAACTATTAAAACATCAACCATAACCGTAATAAATTAGAAAAGAAATCTCTCATTGAAGGTGTTTTCAGAAGCTGATGGCACAAGTTATGTAACATTGTTTTTTTCTTTTAGCAATAGCAATAGCACATAGATTTATATAATGCTTTACAGTGCTTTACAGCCCTCTCTAAGTGGTTTACAGAGTCAGCATATTGCCCCCAACAATTTGGGTCCTCATTTTACCCACCTCAGAAGGATGGAAGGCTGAGTCAACCTTGAGCCTGGTGAACCTTGAGCCTGGTGAAATTTGAACTGCCAAATTACAGGCAGACGGTATTCAGCAGAAGTAGCCTGAAGTACTGCACTCTAACCACTGCAACACCGTGGCTCACTTTTTAACTACATGTGGATCATTAACAATATGTTGGCTTGCCCCACTGTCCAGCAACCACATATTCCTGTTGTGTTCAGTCGCTGACACTGCCAGGGAAAACGACGCTGGAGAACCGCTCCACGTTCGCTGATTGATTCTGCTCCCTTGTCTCACTGCCCCTCTGTTCCTCCTCTCAGGACAGTGCCTCTGGAGATGTTCAGTAGAACCACATGTGTAGCATCTCTTCACAAAATTAATTCTTTCAGCTGCTCTGCCGGCATCTTGGACTGACTTCAGCACAA
The DNA here is from genome assembly GCA_012654045.1 of Ptyas mucosa. NCBI lineage: Eukaryota > Metazoa > Chordata > Lepidosauria > Squamata > Colubridae > Ptyas > Ptyas mucosa. Next base: position 21,237,536 of record WNWU01000011.1, on the reverse strand, counting down.
ACCAGATGCTGGTTTATGCTGAACACTCTTTCCTCCCTTTTCTGGTCTCCTCTACAGCCATTTCTGCTCCTCCTCCAACAACCGACCAGTCAAGTACTCCATCATTAAGTCCTGTTCTTGCATGGACTCAAACCTATTCACAAGAATGTCCCATGGACTATCCAAGGAACTAAGGACTACATACATTTTGTATGCCTACGTATATTTCATTCCCCTTTCCTCCAACTCGAGGAATGTCCGTCTCATGTTCTGCAAATGTGTGGACACACACTTTCCTTGCTTCAGCTGTGCCTTATACAGCTCCTAGTCAGCAATACTTTACTGCCCGCAGTCTCTCTCACATGCATGCTATGGAACACCTCCCAGCTCTCTTTCGCAGACTGGAGACCTTCACGTGTATAGCTGACTATCTTCCAAGGCAAGGATTATGCTGGCTAATACCTTTTCATTTTTCCTCTGATCCCCATCATCCAGGACTGCTGGTGGATCAAGTAACAATCGTTCACAACTCCTCCCTCCGCAGATACATCTCCAACTTCACATTCCATGAGAGGTAATTAGTCTCATTCAGCTGAGACACCAGGAAACCTCCTCCCATTACACCGACGGAAGCCATGCTGCCTGCTAACCACGATATAAACCACTTACTCTGGTGCAAGCTCACACTGGGATTCTCTTTTCCTCTATACTCACTAGTCACTAGTCACTCTGGCCTTCACTGCGGACTGGGTCCATAACCTGTCAGAGTTTAGGCAGTGTGACTAGTATTATGAGATAAACCCAGGAGCAAAACAACTGCCGTTTGCTCCTGGGATTTCATTCTCCCTCCTGAAATGAAACCTTATTGGGTTTTACCAGGGGTGAAATCCAGCAGGTTCCGACAGGTTCTGGAGAACCGGCAGTGGAACTTTTGAGCAGTTCGGAGAACAGGTAGCAGAAAAATTGAGTAGTTCGGAGAACCAGCAAATACCACTTCTGGCTGGCCCCAGAGTGGGGTGGGAATGGAGATTTTGCAATATCCTTCCCTCTGGAGTAGGGGGGAATGAGATTTTACACTATCCTTCCCCTGCCACGCCCACCAAGCCACGCCCGCCAAGCCACACCACACCCACAGAACCGGTAGTAAAAATATTTGGTTCTCTCCAAATGAACACCTTTTTCCAGAGTTTCATTTATACATCTATCCAAAGTATGATGAAGTCTCTTTCCACACTGGCTTCACTTCTGGTTATCTGAGCAAAGTGCAAAACGTGTTCTGCATTTCTAATAATTTAAAACTCTTCTCCTTATGGCCACCAGATGGTATCTCTGTTCTAGGTTTAACAAAAAGTTCAGTTTTGTTTTAAGGAAATGACTGGACTCACAGATACTTTTTAGAGTTATCTTTAGCTGCCTGCAACCTAATTTTTATACAATATTTATATACAAAACTATGATTCTGAAGTCAATTGCAGTTGTTTAATTTTTCCATGGTTACTAAATGCATTTCTTTCAAGTGTTATATTTCCATTTAGCAGAAGACTAAAACAGGTACTGCAATTTGTAATTATTAAGTATAAATAATAAATAATAATTACCATTAAAAATTACACCTCCGTTTCCCACAGAGTTCTTTCATCACCTTATAATATTAATCTGTTATAGTTTACAGAAATATAATCTACATGTCGATCTTGTGTTCAGTTCCTCAGACCACTGTATTTAGAGGAAAATGTATGTTTCATTTATTTAAAATCATTTGTATTCCTCTTTTTTCCATAATGCAACTCAAAGAAATAAAAATTTTTGGACAATCCTTTGTTTCTGGTACTGACTAGACAGAGATCTGCTTCGACAAATTATTGTGTTATAGGCCCCAAGAACTATAAATGATACAACTGATTTATAATTTTCTATTTTGTTTTCATTCTAGTTCATTATGGATTATTAACGTGCCAGCAATATAAATACTGAGCCACTCACAGTGAAATGCTGATTTCTAAAACGAGAACAAAGCCTTAGTAAGTCCACACTTAGAATAGTGCATCCAGTGCTGGTCACAATAAAAAAAAGATGTTGAGACTATGGAAAGAGAAGGATAACAAAAATGATTAGGGAACTGGAGGCTAAAAGAACGAGGGGACACAGACTATTATATATCTTGGAGTCAATGGTATAATTGGATGTCAAACCGAGCTGCAAACTGATGTATATGATAAACATGTCACTTGGTATACGTAATAGATTTTTCTTGGCTATCCTATATATGTAATGGGACAATTTTACTTCCTTCTTGCGCTGTGATGTAGACAGCTCTAGATTTAATGTTTGTTTGATGCATAAGGCAAAAAAAAATGATTAGGGAACTGGAGGCTAAAAGCTACGAAGAATGGTTATAGAATTGAGTATAGGTTGTCTAATGAAAAGAAAGACTAGAGTGATATGATAGCACTGTTCTGATATTTGAGGGGCTTCTACAAAGACAAACTATTTTCCAAAACACCAAAAGGCAATAGAAGAAATAATGACTGGAAACTAACTAATGAGACAAGAAACCTAAAACTAAGGAGAAATTTCATAACAATGAAAGCAATCAATCAATCAATCAATGGAATGGCTTGCCTTCAGAAATTGTGGGCGCTCCATCAAAAAGAGACTGGACAACCATTTGTCTGAAATGGTATGGGGTCTCCTGCTTGAGCAGGAGCTTGGACTAGAAGACCTCCGTGGTCTCTTCCAACTCTATTATTCTATGTTCTATGTGTTTAGTGTACGGGAAGCCTTATCTGTGCCATTTTGCTATGAGATTCACTCAACACATTTCTTGGGTTTTGAAAATAGACATTCTAATGTATTCAAATAACGCTTACTATCAGTTGTACACAATTCCTCGGAATTAAGACTTCTTTGCAGAGAGGCGAACCAGTCTTCAGCAGCAGAAAATGAGCGATTTTCTCACTGAGCAAATAATTTAAAGGAATTACATTGAAAACATTAAACTTGTTTTGTTTTTATTTCATCTATTTTATTGCTGAAGGAAACAATAACCACAAATCTGGAGAAAGCAACCAACTATTTTTTTGTGGGGGGGGGCAGAGACTGCAACAATCTATGGAAATTATGGGCTGACATTGGCATAAGAAGTATGTTTTCACCATCAGAGTTCACATTAAAGTTATTTTGGCAGATTCTTTTATAACTTTTTTTTTTTTGCTGCATGTTTGGGATTAAAGTTTATTCACCACTTTTTGGCCATCATGACATACTTGAAATAGGTTGTAGTGACTGTTCTAAACTGTATCTCAGAAAAAATGGCCTAATTTTGATCCCATCATCCTAAGCAAATAGCAAAGGAAACAAGCAAGTCAATGAAAATGTATATCATAATGTACATAAATGTTAAGTCATTTATCCTGATTCTTTCCTCCAGTTCACTTACTTATCCACTGCTTTTTATGTTTTTGGTATCTTCTGGTATTTACCATATGGATGTTATGCATCCATAGCTGTCAATACACTTTCCCACCTTTGAGTAGCATGCTAAAAGCTGCAGTCCAAAAACTAATGAGAAGGAACAGAATAATAGGTAAAATTGATTCAATTTACATTTAACGTTAATTAAAAAGTTTAATTAAAACTTGCCTCCTGGAGTTGTGAATGCTCAGTCACTGAAGGTTTTCAAAAATAGACCGGACAAACCTTTCACTGGGATGGTATAAGGCTCCTGCCTTGAGCAGAAGGTTGGACTAGAAGACTGCTGAGGTCCCTTCCAGCCCTATGATTCTATGGTCTATATCAGGGTGTCAAACTCAAGGCCCATGGGCCAAATCTGGCCTGCAGGGTTCTTAAACCTGCCCCATAGGGCCGGTCTGAAAATATCAAAGGACCCACCCGTTTTTGGCCTCCACAGCCTCCTGCAGCACTCTGTTGGACAAAAACAGGCCATGCGGGGCCTCCGGCAGAGTGCTGCAGGAGGACTGGATCAAGGGTGGGTTCTACTTACCTTTACTACTGGTTCACAATGGGGCCGCGGACATTTTGATGACATAGGGGTCAGTGGGCGGAGCCTCCCGCCGGTTTTACTACCGGTTCTATAGAACTGGTGCGAACCGGGGGCAACCCACCACTGTACTGGATTACATTACGTGGCCTCAAGTAAATGCCCGATCTGGATAGAAAACAAATGACATCCTATGTTAATACTACAGTTTAATGCCAGATTTTACATATTATAGGTCCATTTAATCTACAATCAACAACCTATAATTGACCGTCATTTCTGGAAATTTACCTCTGCTGTTAGATCTTGTATTACCATGTTATTTATGCTATTGTATTTTTATTATTAGTTGAATAATAAAAATACAATAGTATAAATAGCTTTTCTGCCTGGAATTTACTTTAATTAATTTAATTTATTATTAAACAATGGGGTATAAATTTAGAAATAAAAAGTTTTAGTGGAGTATGAAGAATAAGTAATAAATGTTTGCCAGTAATATCTGGCAGAAGAGATAGGAAAATGGTTATAATAAAGAACTGTTGAAAGAAAGAACAGAAAGGAAAAAAGTGCATCATGAGCCTGTGTCAAACGCCCAACCTCTGGCCACAAACCACCACTGGCAGGGGTGGGTTCTACTTACCTTTACTACTGGTTTGCAATGGGGCCATCTTGATGACGTCGTGGTCGGTGAACAGAGCCTCCCGCCGGTTTTACTACCGGTTCTATAGAACCAGTCGAAACCGGAGGCAACCCACCACTGACCACCACCCTCTGAAGTCAAACACTAGGCCTGGTGGCTCAGCAGACTAAAAAGCATTGTGATTAACACCAGCTGCCTGCAATTACTGTAAGTTCGAATCTCACCAGGCTCAAGGTTGACTCAGCCTACCATCCTTTCTAAGGTGGGTAAAATGAGGACCCAGTTTGGGGGGGCAGTAAGCTGACTTTGTATAAATATACAAAAGTAAGAAGACTATTGTTTAATGCATTGTAAGCCGCCCTGAGTCTCCGGAGAAGGGCGGCATATAAATCAAATTTTAAAAAAAAACCACAACCTGATGTGGCCCTCAATGAAATTGAGTTTGACAGCCCTGGTCTATATTCTAAAATTACCATACGTTTCTATCTTTAACACTCCAATTCTGGGTTTAATCATGCTTCCTTTCTGTCACATTAAACATTCCATTTGATAACAGCTTTTGGATGTCTCTGAGATGTTAGCACATTGCACATAGCCCAAGAGCTTGTACACCTCTGACTTATATATTGTCTGTAGATTTTAAAATACGTTTACTGTATTTTGATAACTTTTCTTTTTTAAACCAGTCAGAACATTTGTCTGTTAGCTGGGGAATATTGAGATAGGGTTTCTCAGTGGCGTGATTAGATCTCCAGTTGGGTTAGTTTCAGTTTGACTTTTAATAGAACAGCATATATCGGCTATTTCCGATACGTGTTCATATATATATATATATATATCTACTGATTCATTTTGAGATGTGTTTAATATGTGTTTAACCTGTGCCATAGTGAACTTTGTAATATTGATAGGATCATATCTTACTTTTTAAATGGGAAAGGCGCAGTCTTAAAAGACGGGTTAGACATGCATTGAATGTGAGGTGAATGTTAGCAACACGAAAAGTTTATGGTTTGTCCATTAAATAAGAGACCTTGAAGAACATTTACATTTGTCGGCTTCCTGCCCTTCCCAGTGAGTTCCTGATGCTGTGTTATGGTTTCCATGCTCTCCTTCTCTGTCTCCCCCATCATCCGGCAGAGGGAGCTGTGATCTCATGAAAACAGCCTCCTCCCTCAGAGTGGCTCAAAAACTAATCAGGCCACCGCTGCAGGAAACGTGGTTTCCTCGTGATCTGGGGCCTCCTGTGCTGCCTAATGCAGCCAGCATGTGCCTGAACAAATCTTATCTCCCAGCTCACATAATAATCCAAAGCCACCCACTCTGGTCAATAGCTGGTAACAAATGATGAATGAACAGAGCCTTTGAGCAGTCCCAACTTCCAGACCCAGGGTATTATTTTTAAAACGGAGAGAGATGGTGGCGACCCAAATGACAAGCAAGGGGATAATATTCTTTTACACACACACATAGACAACTATCCCCTTTCTACAATGAGCTACCTGTTAGTTTTCCTCATATAAAGATGATTTAATCACTGCAAACATGTTTTGAATAAAAAAAAAACAGTTTAAACAAGAAGGGTATTTGTTAAAGCATAGCTGATCACTACAATTTCAGGTGGGCTGTTTTATTTATTTGGGTCAATTGCAAACAATCCCCTTTTCTACTTGTCTATATATTATTGCAGTGCAACTGTATACTTCCCTTTTTAGTAGTAATTTTATTAAAATTGCAATTAAAAAGGTAAAATAGTGCAGAAAGAAAAATAGAAAAGAAAGTGAAGAATAAAGGTAAAGAAATATATACTGAAATGAGTTCCCACTTTATCACAAGTGTAAACTATTTTATTAACTTGTCACCTTTCTTTAAAATACAACAAATTATCTCATTTTCCCACAACTCATTTCTTATCTATAAACAAATAATTTAATCCTGATCAGCAAAGTCATTAAAGGTTAACAGAGATAACAATACAGTGCATTCGGAAAGCATTCAGACCCCCTTCACTTTTGTCAATTTTGTTATGCTGCAGACTAATTCTACAGTTGTTGAAATTCATTTTTCTCATTAATCTTCACTTAGTATGACAAAATGAAAACAATTTTAGAAATGTCTGTAAATTTATTAAAAAGAAAAAACTGAACTATCACATTGGCATAAGACCCTTCATGCCGTACGTTGTTGAAGCTCTTTTGGCAGCAATTACAACCTCGAGTCTTTTTGGCAGGGGTGAAATCCAGCAGGTTCTGACAGGTTCTGGAGAACCAGTAGTGGAAATTTTGAGCAGTTCGGAGAACCAGTAGTGGAGTAGTTCAGAGAACTGGCAAATACCACCTCTGGCTGGCCACAGAATGGGGTGGAAATGGAGATTTTGCAATACCCTTCCTCCAGGAGCGGGGTAGAAATGGAGATTTTGCAGTATCCTTCCCGTAGGGTGGGGTGGAATGGAGATTTTGCAGTATCCTTCTTCTGCCACGCCCACCAAGCCACGCCCACAGAACCGATATTTAAAAAGTTTGGATTTCACCACTGCTTTTTGGGTATGACGCAACAAGCTTTGCACACCTGACAATTCTGCCATCCTTCCTTGCAAATCCTCACAAACTCAGTCAGGTTGGATGGCAACTGTCAGTGAACAGCTATTTTCAGGTCCCTCCAGAGATGTTCAATATGTTTCAAGTCAGGGCTCTCTGACTGGGCACTCTAGGACATTCACAGAGTTGTCTCTAAGATACTCCTGTGTTGTCTTGGCTGTGTTCTTAGGATCGTTGTTATATTGGAAAGCGAACCTTCGGCCCAGTCTGAGGTCCTAAGCACTGTAGAACAGGTTTTCATTGAGGATATCCCTGTACTTTGCTCCATTCAGCTTTCTCTCAACCCTGATCAGTCTCTCAGTCCCTGCTGCTGAAAAAACACCCCCACAGCATGAGGCTGTCACCACCATGCTTCACTATTGGGATGATATTGGGCAGGTGATGAGCGGTCCCTGGTTTCCTTCAGACATAACATTTAGAATTGAGGCCAAATGGTTCAATCTTGGTTTCATCAGACCAGAGAATCTTGTTCCTCACAATCTGAGAGTCCTTCAGGTACTTTTTGCAAACTCCAAGCAGACTTTCATGTGTTTTGCACTGAGGGGAAGCTTCCATCTAGCCACTCTGCTATGAAGCCCAGAGTGGTGGAAAGCTGCAGTGATGGTTGTCCTTCTGGAACTCTGTCCCATCTCTGCACAGGATCTCTGGAGCTCAGTCAGAGTGACCATCAAGTTCTTGGTCACTTCTCTGACCAAGGCCCTTCTGATTGCTCAGTTTGACAGGGCAACCAGCTCTTGAAAGGGTTCTGATTGTGCCAAACTTCTTCCATTTGAGAATTATGGAGGCCACTGTGTTTTTAGAAACCTTCGGTGCATCAGAAATTTTATTGTAGCCTTCCCCAGATCTGCCCCTTGCAATAATCCTGTATTTGAGCTCTGGAGACAGTTCCTTTGACCTCATGGCTTTTGCTCTGCTACAGTATGCATTGTCAGCTATGAGACCTTCTATAGAAAGATGTGTGCCTTTCCAAATCATGTCCAATCAATTTAATTTACCACAGGTTGAATCTAATCAAGGTGTAGAAACATGTCAGCAACAATCAAGAGAAATGGGAGTTAAATTTCAAGGATTGTTGCAAAGGGTCTGAATACTTATACCAATGTGATATTTCAGTTTTATTCTTTTTAATAAATTTACAGACATTTCTAAAATTCTGTTTTCACTTTGTTATTATGGGATACTGAGTATAGTTTAATGACAACAAAAAATGAATTTCAACAACTGTAGAATCAGACTGCAGCATTACAAAATTGACAAAAGTGAAGGGGGTCTGAATATTTTCTGAATGCACTCTATGTTAACCTTGACCACATAAAACAATTTTATATCCTTTTACTTTTAACAGTCTTGATCTTTATTCCATTCTTCAGCACTGCTAGGCCACTGCTTAATTCCCATGATCCTCATTTTCAATGTTCCATGACAATTTCCCAGCCACTTGAGAAATCCCTTACTTCCTCCTCCACCTGGTAGCAGTCAGCCACTTGCCTGCTGGCCTTTAACTTGCAACTTCCTGCTGACTTCCCCACTGACTTTCTCTCTGCAAGTTTCTCACAAGTAAAATAAATGGGGAAGCTGACAGTAATTCAAGAGGGGGAGGGAGGGAGGAAGGAAGGAAGGAAGGAAAGAAAGAAAGAAGGAAAGAAGGAAAGAAGGAAAGAAGGAAGGAATTCAAATGCTCCCTGGCAATTTCCCACAATAAAACTCTGCGGGGAAGTTTTTAATTCTAAAAAACTTATTTCAAATCCATCTGGGCCTCTAGTCAAATTGTAATTTTCCAAAATTAAAGTTCTAATCACCCTTTTGCTGTTTGTTTTAGAAAAAAAAAGTCATTTAAAATATCTTTTGTTAAGGATTGAAGAAAACTCATCTGATGCTATAAAACCTGTTGATCCAAAGACTGCTAATAGCTGTAAAGCAGTTAACAAGAAATTTACAAAAGAAATTACAAAAGAAAATATGCAAACCCAGCGTTCTTTTTGATGGCACCAATCATGGATTCTGCAAAATGGTTATTTTCTCATCTTCCTCATCTCTCAACCTACCAGACCGCTGTCTAATGGTGCCCTTTCAAGGAATAACTGTATGGAGCACTTGTGAGCAATCTCCAGACCTCTCCTTGTTCAGAGAGAAATTACAAGGAATGGTTCTACTTGCATTCTATTGCAATTTTCTCAGCTACACTTTTAGGGAATCCATGGTCAGTTTATCATTTCTTTCCTGGAGGTTATAATGTATACTTTTAAATTAAACAAGTACCTGGGAGCAGGGTGACCTTTACAATGAGAGAGTCCTCATTTGCAAACAGTGATCATGTAATTCAGCTGAAGCTCCAGTCAATGGTGAAGCTGCTTATAAATACACTTGAAGAATTCAATTTTGTTTTACCATTCAGAAAGTGTATACATCACAGTTATACATCTGCAATATGAATTAAGCTGAGCTTCCGGAAACGACGATTTCCATCATTTTGTTCCAATTGTAGTAAATCTATACAGTGCAAGGCAGTCTCAGCACAGACCTAGCTGCATAGTCTATTGCAAAGTCTGGTCAATCAAACAAAAACACTGAACTTGTCTAGATGACAAATAAATCTGTCTGAAGATTATAATCCATTGTTGTATACAAATTCAGTAAATCTCTGCTACCAGTATGCAGTATTATCCACCAGACAGTACTTGTGTTTGTGAAATAATTCATTTAAAAATAATAATACATTTAATGCATTTTTTAAAAAGGGACATTTTGAATTGGCAGGTCTGCCAAATCCACATCTACTTTTCCTCTTTTACTGAACCTCATTCCCATATTCCACCATGTAAGAAGTTAATTATCAATATTTATGCACAACACTGTCAATTACAAAAGCATTGAAGTTATATCCCAGTTGATACTGGCCAAGTCAATCCTGGCTTGGAGGATATCTATAATTTAATACTTGCTTTGAAGATTTCTTTGAGTTACTTGGATGTGCATAGTGTTTTACTTATTATTATTTTAATTGAAAGGTATAGGGTTTGCTCAGGTGAAACTCCTTATGGCAGAAGTGGGGGAATCACTATATTCCCCCAAAAACGTGCACTGGCAATAGATGGTAACAGCTATAGATAAAAGTAACTGAGGGTTACTTCTTTGTGCTTTTGTCTCTCTTTCTCTTTGCCACTCCTTTCTATTTTCATTTAACTCAGTACCTGTTATCTAGCATGCTGCTAGGGAATAGCAGACTCACTGACTCTGGTTAAAAATCTGAACTGGTCACTTGGAGGGAGCTTTTGAAATAAAGCCAAAAAGTAGCATGTCCATACCTGCCATATGCATATTTTGCCTATAATCTTTGGAATAATTTAAGAAATAGTTTTCCTGAGGATATACCTAGACACCTCAGTCAATGCTTTCTATTCAAAATTAGGAGATATTTATGGTATTGGGATATACTTCTTTGTCATATTATTCATTTATTAGATTTTTTTAATCCCGTCTTTAATCCCAGTAACTCAAGGCAGTAATACTCCTTCCTATTTTCCTCACAAAAAAAATCCTGTGAGGGGATTTGGACTGAGAAAGAGTGACTGGGCCAAAGTCATCCAGCCAGTTTTCCGTGCCTAAAGTAGGACTAGAACTCACAGTCTCCTGGTTTCTAGGCCAACACCTTAACTACTACTGCTCTCCATCCCTATTTATTTCTTTAATTCTTCATTATATTTATATATTGCCAAAATCAGAATCAGGTACTAGAACCATATAATTGTGGCCTACTCTTAACAGATTAACAGAGTTGGAAGGGACCTTGCAGGTCATCAAGTCCAAGTTCCAACCCCCTGCCCAAGCAGGAGACCCTACATCTGCTTCTACCTAGGATCGAATTCACAACCTCCTGATTGTGAGGCAAGAGCTCCACCTCTAGGCCATCGGGTCTTGATTGAAATCTGTAACAACAGAGTCCAACGAATCATCAAAGATAACTTTCTGATTATCCAACAATTGCCTGAGGTCTGTGCTCCGCAGCATACCAAGAAGAGCAATTGGGAAGCTGGTACCATATTTCTGGGTGTGCTTCAAGGTGTTGGTTACCACCTTTAAAGCGCTCCATGGCATCGGACTTGGGTATTTGCGGGACCGCCTTCTGCCGCCAATAGCCTCCCACCGGCCAGTACGCTCCCACAGAGAGGGACTCCTCAGGGTGCCGTCAGCCAGGCAGTGTCGGCTGGCGACCCCCAGGGGGAGAGCCTTCTCTGTGGCAGCACCTGCCCTCTGGAACGATTTGCCCCCGGAGATACGGAGGATATCAGATCTCCGGGTTTTTCACCATGCCCTAAAAACCTTTCTTTTCCATCAAGCAGGGCTGGCGTAAACACACACACCCCTTTTTGAGATACTAGATTTTTAATTGTCTAATCAGTTTTAGTTGGGGGGTTTTTAAATTTTTGGCCAAAGTTTATAATTATTTTTAAATTTTTAAATTTTGTATTGGAATGTTTTTTATTTCTGGCTGTGCACCGCCCTGAGTCCAGCAGGAGAAGGGCGGTATATAAATTTAAAATAAATAAATAAATAAATAAATAAATAAATAAATAAATAAATAAATAAA
>WNWU01000011.1:21215613-21225719 GCA_012654045.1 Ptyas mucosa | reverse complement strand
AAATAAATAAATAAATAAATAAATAAATAAATAAATAAATAAATAAACACAGAGTTAGAGAATCATTGCGTGTGCTTGCATGCAAGAATTGTGAGCACAACAGCTAGAGTTGCTAATCTTGCCTGCTTGTCAGAGCATTCTGCCAAGTAGACTCACCACACTTCATCAGGTTTGCCAGACGTTCATTGAAATTGTGTTTGGTGGTTTGGTTTGGTGGTTTTTCCTTTGTCTGATTCAGTCTGCCATATGCAATGAATGTCTTGACACATCTGTTCCCTAATTAGTTCTCTATCTCCGCCAATGCAGATCTTCAAACACAATGCTTAAAGTCTTCGTGACCCATACAAAAATTGGTTGCCCAACCCTAATGCATGATGTCATCCATGTCTCTCCTGGCTCTGCCTGGCTTAGGAAACCAAGATCTGGAGATCACATTGTATTTATCAAAGTGGGAGTTTTTCATTTTTAAACAAGGCTGGTTATGAAAACATTTCAATCTTTTCGGTGGATTTTATCGCATGTTGTTTATGATACTCACATAAACAAGTTTGGTAAAATGGCTCCATAGGATTGGCAGGTCTACAAGGCATATTCTCTGTGCCATTTTGAAATTTTTGAGACTCCTCTGAGATGTTTCAGATACAGATTAACAGAGGTGGATGGTACCTTGTAGGTCATCTAGTCCAACCCCCTGCCCAAGCAGACTCTATACCATTTTTGACAGATGACAGTCCAATCTCTTCTTGAAAGCTTCCAGTGATGAAGCTCCCACAGCTCCTGAAGGCAACATCTGTTCCATTGGTTCGTTGTTCTCACTCTCAGAAAATTTCTCCTCATTTCCAGGTTGAATCTCTCCTTGTTCAGCTTCCATCCATTATTCCTTGTCTGGCTTTCAGGTGCTTTAGAAAATAGCTTGACCCCCTCCTCTCTGTAGCAGCCCTTCAAATATTGGAACACTACTATCATGTCTTCCTTGACCCTTCTCTTTACTAGACTAGCCATGCCCAGTTCCTGCAACAGTTCATTGGATGTTTTAGCCTCCAGTCCTCTAATCATCAGAAGTAGGAAGTTTCTGCTTTCTATTTCTGCAAAGCCAAGTGGGGGTGGGGGGGGGTGGGATAAATCTGAATAGCTACCTAACTTAGATTAGCAACAAAGAAACCATATCTCACCACTCTCTACAACTTTTAGTGGTTCCACGCAGGGGTGAAATCTAAAATTTGTTACTACCGGGTTCTGTGGGCATGGCTTGGGGGGGGGGGGGTGTTAATGTGACTGGGTGGGTGTGGCCAACTTTTTTTTTTTACTTTTAAAAGCACTTTTTTTAGAACCTTAAGAGGTTGCAGAAAAAAATGCTTTTAGAAGCTTCTGATGATCAGGCAAGTCAGCTGGGATCGCCAGAGGCTTTTAAAGGCATTTTTTTTCCTACAACCTTTTCGACCAAAGGAGTTGCAGAAAAAAATGCTTTGAAAAGCCTCTGACCATCCCAGCTGAGCTGTGCGATCATCAGAGGCTTTTTAAAAAAAACTTTTAAAAGCATTTTTTCGGCAGAAGAGGTTGTAGAAAAAATGCTTTTAAAAGTAAAAAAAAACAGCCTCTGATGATCGCGCGGCTCAGCTGAGCATGGGGGGGGGGTGCAAGGATTTTTGCTACTAGTTCTCTGAACCACCCGCCGCCATTGCTACCGGATCAGACGATCCGGTCCGAACCGGGAGCATTTCACCCCTGGTTTCACGCTTGCAAAATGTTGAGGAAACTCTAATTAGGGCTATCATATCTAATCCATAAAAGTATGGATGTCCACTTGAAAGTGATGAAGAGATATGAAAACTATCACCCTCTTCTGCAATTGTGTGTCGAAACAAGGAGCACTGTTACCTTCCCACCAAAGTGGTTTCAATTTGTCTACATGCTTGCAAACTGCTAGGCTGGCAGGAGCTGAGGCAAGTGACAGGAGCTCACTCCAACATGTGGGGGTAGAGCTTGAACCGCTGGGGAATATACTTTCTCTGGCGTCTTTTAAGCCACTGAGCCACTACATCTCAGGCCATTCTAAGGCAATCAGAAAATGGTCTGACCATGTCAGGCAGTGATGGTAATCTTCCACAAATCCAGATTGCATCACCACTGTCTCAACAGAAAACCAGATCCAGTGTGTGACCATCACTATGAGTTGGGCTCTCAATGATGTTAAGTCAGTTCCATCACTATCATGGTGGTCATAAACTCCCAAGGTCAGAAAGCAGATTTAAAGGAGATTGAAGTTCTCTAGGGCCATAAACTGGAAAGCTCCATCACCAGTCCAGGCAAGGAGTCAAGATCCTCAGGCAGGAAAGCTGTTACACAGCAAGGAGACTGATATATAGCAACAATCTTAATTTATCCCTAGAGCCTAACTTAACAGAGTATCCCATCTGTTATCTGTGGGGCAGCATCTCTGAAAACTACCAGAATATCTCATATAACAATAGCTACCCACCATCTCTGACCTTGTGTCTTAGTTGATGACATGCTCAAAATCCAGATGGACATATTTCTAAGAGGGCAGCCCCTCACTCTACATATATCACTAGATATATGTTAATATTCACTAGATCAGTCACCTCATCCTTGATTAGATGATGGGTGAGGAAGGTATGATTACAGGCTGACCTGGCATTCCTGAAACTTGGCCCTGAAGGTCCAATTTGCAGGCTATAATAATTGGTACTAGAATCTTTGATCCCCAGGAACAGCCCATCTCTTGTCTCCCACCCCATGTCCCTCTGAAATATTTCTATCTGCTTCCATACCCCAAAACCTTTCCCTGTCCAACTTGGATTGGGTCATCACTGGACCAAGAGGCAACATCCACCAACCACTAACCCATATGACAGTGATGGCTAACCTTTTTGCCGTCACGTGCCAAAAGTGGGGGGAGCGGGGGGGTTGCGGGTGCGGGTGCCCAATCCATAATTCAATGCACCCCGCCCTCCCGCACATGTGCATGTGATCCCCCCACACTTCCCCCTGCTTTTGGCACACGATGGCCCGGTGGGCCCGGTAGGCCCATTTTTCCACCTCCCCAGGCTCCAGAGGCTTTCTAGGAGCCTGGGGAGGGCAAAAACAGCCTTCTCCATCCCCCCGGAGGCTGGAAACAGCCAGTTTCCCAACTTCCGGTGGGACTGAAAGGCCTGAAAATCAGTTGGTGCGCGCATGCGCACTGGAGCTGAGCTAGGGCAACACTTGCGTGCCCACCAATATGGCGCCGTGTGCCACCTGTGGCACCCGTGCCATAGGTTTGCCATCACAGCCATATGACCTAGCTTTGATCACTGAGATGCTCCTGGCACTCAGCAACTCCAGCTCCCCAAGCCAGCACTCCTCCAAAAAAACACCCATCAACACCCAGCCATCCAGGCATCTGCATACATAACCCACTTTCTGCACCTGTTCCCACAATTCACCTAGGGATTCACATACTCATTCAAAGGTAAGTGACAGGCTACTGCTTCTCCCCCTACCATCTCCCCCAGCTTTCAGCTCAGAGAGGGCACCTACAGCTCCAGAGCAGTGCTGATTCAACATTCACTCTCCTCAAACCATACAATGCCACATTCAATTTTTTCTACAGCAAGGTTCAAGAAAAACATGGAGGCAAAAGTTTTTAGCATCCCGTTTATGCTTATGGTTATTTTACTTCAACGCCTTTTCCAATGAACTCATTATTTATGAAATCCATTTTCTTTGTGGTTGAAGGTGAAGTAACAGATTTTGAGTAACTTAATGGATGTTCTTATTTTATAAATTGGTCAGGTTTCTCTGCAATAACCTTTAAAAAAACCAACAGCTCCCACAGTCATTAAAATGAGCTCCCGAGAACCCATGAATATTTTCTCCTTGATTAAACAGCCTGGGAACTAAGTCAAGTCTTTTTCACACCAATCACAAATAATCTATGATGGGATCTAACACAGAGCTAAATGTAGCTTTGATTTGTTTTATCGACATTAAAAGTGACTGTGGGAAACCCTGCCCTGGCCCTTCCCTTATCGGATGACATTTTACCCCATGCTATTTCCTAACTGAAATGGAAATCTACTTCCTGAAGTTGCTATTTGTCTCACGGGATAAAACATGCGTGGGTCCTGATCAGACACATTTCCAACAAAAGGAAGAATCATTTCACTTTTGCAAAGAGAGTGAGATTTGTGTGAAAATCTCTGGCAGAGTTGATTGCCACCTCCTATTGCTTTGAAGGAGAAAAAAAAAAGAGGGAAATACGTGCAGGATCTTGTGATGGTTTTTGTTCCTGTCAGTTGTGAAAATGCACTAATGGCAGTGGTCAGTGTTCTGCTTGGCCTAGCTAAAACTGTTTAAAAAGTTTCCGGAGCTTCAGAAATTCAGTATATTAAATGGAGAAGTAGCAGGAACATTGTTCAGGGGACATTTGCACCACATCACAATTTCTCTTCCCAATTTTTACAGTGACTGATAAAAATTGTCTTCACCTCTGCTTAACTATGTAGCACCAGAAGCCAAAAATTTCTCCCTCCAGTTGACCAGTGTGAAAGTGCAAAAATTAATTCAATCAGTGCCCTGGAAATCCAAAAGCAAATACGATCATACAGAGTTTACAGGGCACTGAGAAAAATAACACCTTGAGAATGGAACGTAAGAGTTTTGTCTGCTAAAAGCATTAAAAATTAAAACATTAAAAACAATTAAAACCCATTCACACCATTCATGGCTGGATCTCACCAGATCGCAACAGCGAGATCAACGGCCCCAGGCCTGCTGGAAAAGCCAGGTCTTCACCACTTTTCGGAAGGCCAATAGGTCCAGATCTCAGGTGGTAACTGGTTCCAGAGAGCTGGGGCGGCCACAGAGAAGACTCTCCCCTCCAGGCCTGCCAGCCGGCACTGTTTAGCTGATGGGACCCGGAGAAGACCAACTCATGTGGGATCTTACCGGTCGCTGGGAGCCATGCAGTAGAAGGCGGTCTCGAAGATAACCTGGCCCTGAGCCATGTAGGGCTTTAAAGGTAATAACCAAGACCTTGAATTGTGACCGGAGACCAATAGGGAGCCAGTGCAGCTCGCAGAGAATTGGTATAATGTGGTTGTATCTAGGTGCATCCACGACAGCTCGCGCAGCTGCGTTCTAGACCAACTGTAGTCTCCGAACACTTTTCAAGGGTAGCCCCAAACTTCTTTCTAAGGACAGATTTCATGATAGTTAGAACAATTAATCAGTGGAACAACTTGCCTCCAGAAGTTGTGGATGCTTTAACACTGAAAATTTTTAAGAAGAGACTGGACAATGATTTGTCTGAAATGGTATAGGGCAGTGATGGCTAACCTTTTTGCCATTGCGTGCCAAAAGCGGGGGGAGCGTGGTGGGGTCACATGCACGTGTGCCCACATCCATAATTCTATGTGCCCTGCCCCCCCCCTTTCTTTTGGTACGCAATGGCACGGTGGGCTGGTTTTTTGCTCTCCCCAGGCTTCAGAGCCTTTCTAGGAGCCTGGGGAGGGCAAAAACGGCCTTCCCCCCCCCCCAGAGGCCCTCCGGAGGCCGGTAACAGTGTGTTTTCTGACTTCTGGTGGGCCCAGAAGGCCTGAAAATCAGCTGGCTGGTATACGCATGTGTGCCAGAGCTGAGCTCGCGTGCCCACCGATATGGCTCCGCGTGCCACCTGTGGCACCCGTGCCATAGGTTCGCCATCATGGGTATAGGGTTTCCTGCCCGAGCAGAAGGTTCAACTAGAAGACTGCCAAGGTCCCTTCCAACTCTCTGATTCATTTTTCTTGGTGGCTTTGATACCATCCATTTTGGTATCCTGTTGAATTCTACAAGAAAGATGAGGTTCTGAAAACACAGTTCTGATATATTTTCACTCATCTTCTCAATGGTATCTATGAGCAATATGGTAATTCATCATCATGGATTTATTATGTAGATGTTACCTTGAAAGGATGCTCAGCTAGAAACAAGCAGAGCCATGGCATTCTGTAGAGTGGCATCAATACAGTAGAATGTCCTCCTTCTGGGAGATGGACCACACTCACATCTGCTTTTAAGAAAAATCTAAAAATCTATACGCATGAACAAGAATTCACTTCTAAACTTTTAATATTTTTATGACTTTATTATTCATAGTTTTGAAATAAATAAGATCTTTAAAGAGCCCTCACAAATATTATACTTGTAGGACTGATATACCATACTGTGGATTGTTCTAATTTTGCCATGAGAATTAATGGATGAGAATAATTTGCATCATGAGTAGATGCAAATTATTCTCATAATTTTTCATCATGTTTAACATAATGAAGTTAAACAAATAAGTAAATAAAATCCTTATTTTGCCTGTTCTCTCTATTGTTTTCTCAAAAACTATATCACTCAGCAAGGATTACTTCATTTTCTTGGTCATAAAAGCAGCAGAAGAGGAGCAGTAACTTCAACAAGAATGTAACAACAAGAATGGAAAATGGAAGGTTTTATAAACTTTCTGACCCAGCCCACTTTATAAGAATAAAAATATTAAATTCAGCCCCAAGTATATGCTGCCATCACAAGTTATTCGCCCAACAAATGCCTTTCAAATTGGAATGTATTATTTCCAAATGCTCTCCGCATAGTATAAGTGGAGGCAATCTCAATATGAATGTAATTTTAGCATTTGAATTAAAAATGGAGCAAACAAGTTCAGGAGCTGACTATATCATCAATGAAAGATACATGTAGAGGCCTTTAACCAGTTATTTTATAACGTGGTAAGCCAAGGGATGTGAAGGTGGCACGCAAAAAGTTGTCTACACAATTCATTTTCTTTACACGTTTCATGAGCATATATGCTGCTTCCAGTAAATCAAAAATGAGCTCTATTCATTTAAGAATAGACAGCTATTCTTACAATAGCTTGTAGTAATACAAGCTATTGTATTACTATGCTTGTAGTGCCGGCTAAGCCATGTTTATCATTAATTACTGACAGTTTATCATTAATTACTTAACCGTCAATGTTAGGCCAGAAAACACAGCCACACTGTTGTCGATGTTGGCTAGTGCCAACATCTAAACCAGTGGTGAAATCCACTTACCTTCACTACAGGTTTGCAAATGTGAGTGTGCGTGCCTCCTCCATGCATGCACAGAGGGTCAAGAATGGGCATGATGACATCTGGGTGGGTGAGTGGAGTCTCCCGCCGCCAGTGCTACCGGTTCGCCCAAGCCGGATAGAACTGGCTGCCTTTCACCACTAATCTAAACCAAATTCAAAAGTAAATGTACAGAAGCCAGATTGGAGGGTAGGGGTAGGAAAGGGTAATCCTCCTACCAATTTTGTTTGCTCTTTTGCACTGTGTATGAAAAGTAAGACAGAAAGGTAAAGATACTGTGGCAGAAACAGCCCTGCTTTGTAACTCAATCTTGCAGCTCCCTCTAAAAGCTACTGTAGGATTGACATTATTTGGAGATCAAACAGTATGTAGAGATAGGTGTCCAGAGCTATCCACAATGATGCCAAAATGTCAATCATGACATCATGACCCAAGCTCTGGCTTTTTATAGCAGTGTCTTGATGTCACACGCAAACATGGAAGAGGTCAAGTTTGCATAGCAATGCCATATGTTTTGTCATTTCTCTCCTTGACACAAGCCCATCCCCACTAATGCTCATTTATGCAGGTCTGAATTTCAAGAACATGTCATGAATTTAGATTGTGGCAAAGGCTTGGTTTGGTTTAGAAATAACATTCTAAACCAAACTTGTATGTACGATTTAGGTTGATAGGCACATGTAAATATTGAACTTTGGGTTTTTGATTTGGATAACGAAATTTCCTGTTTGGCTTCAAGTTCACTTTGCCCCAATAGCTATTAACTTCTTATACTCTTGTATAGAGTTATTATAGCAGTAAAATGGATGAAGAATCATTTGGATTCATGTGAAATTTCCTGGAGAAGGTGAAGAAGAATCAAAATGAATAGCTATGTAGGAATATTTCAGCATATGTGCTGCAATTTTGATTTATTAAAGTGTAAAATACTATATTATACATCCGGAACCTAAAAACAGGCAAAATCTGTAATACTCTCCCATTTGACCTCCTCGTCCTATTAAGCCTATCTCTTAGGGTTTCAGTGTCAGCTGTACCTTGAATTCCAACATCAATTTTACAATGTCAAGTTTTAAATGCATAATAATTATTGTATTTATCCCCAAACATTTGCTTCATTGACAAGTTGGCCCAAGAGCCAAAAAAGGGCTGTAGAAATGGGACTGTTTCCTTATATCTGCAAGACTCTTCAGAGGATTGAAATCTTCTTTGCTACTGTTGGGTTAACTTAGGTCAGTATTTTATCTTGCTTAGATCCTAGATCTATCCATCATTTTTTTTTATCAAATTCCTATAATGAAAGTCAACTGTGTTGTAAATCAGGAAGAGAAGAATGTCCACCGCTCAGTGGAAACTAGTCTCTTTGTACAACACAGTGTGGGTACCAGAGATGTTAGGAGCTTAGCACAATTCACATGCATCATACGTTCTTCACCTTCTTTCCCCATAGGGATTTTGTGGAAGAGCATACTTGTGAAGAACTAAAGTCTATATAATTTTATGGTTTTCATCTTCTATCCCAAATAAAACAAGAATTCAATCAACTTTGGCAACTCATTGTACCACCAGAACACGTCAGTGCACTGTGGTTTTATCCCAAAATGCCTTTGTATTATAACAGTAATCCTGCTCGGCCTCTTTACTTTTCAGGGAAAGAAGAATCATTAACAAATATTTCAATTTCTGGTGAAATGTGTTACACAACCACACTGGTACATTTTGATTCACAGCAACCCATCAATAGCCCACGTGAGTTAGAAGATAATGCAGTCTAACAGCAAGTGAGGGCAGATGAACTGAA
This sequence comes from Ptyas mucosa, assembly GCA_012654045.1. Classification (NCBI taxonomy): domain Eukaryota; kingdom Metazoa; phylum Chordata; class Lepidosauria; order Squamata; family Colubridae; genus Ptyas; species Ptyas mucosa. The sequence goes on along the minus strand of WNWU01000011.1, from coordinate 21,216,812 downwards.
AGGGGTGGATAAGCCTGATTTGGCACTCAAACTCAAAGCTTTCACACAAGGAGATGCCTTGCACAACAATTACCTATTCACCCTGACTCACAGACAGAAGTCTTACAGATCAACCGATACATAATCTCTCAAGCAAGAAATAGGTGATCTTCTGATCTTCTCCATGGAGTTTGTGTTGAATCATCCATAATTCTTCCCATTCCCCATTACAATAGAAGGTGTGGAAGCCATAATTTTAGCTACCGACTCTTCACTTTGACACCTGCTGTACATAGACACTAAATCCTACACATTCGCAGCAGGATGATGATGACAGGATTGGTTATGGACATATTAAACTACTTTTTCTTCATTGGTTTCCAGCATATTAGGGCATTTTAAAATGCATCATGGCCTTGTATCCAACAACTTGCCATTTTTAAAAAAGTAATTTTGTTTACTCAAGCACTTGTGCATTAAAGATGTACATTAAAGAGGAAGAGGAAAAAAAGTATAATGCCATCTGGTGACCTTTGGAGGATATGCCAACAGATGATTAGAGTTGTGTCTCAGCTCATCCCAATGGTCCCAGACTGGTAAAAGATAATTGAAATAGATTGGCTGCAAAGCAGAACAATTTCCAGTTCAGAAATAACCTACAGCGGCTTATAAGCATCAGGCTATGCCATTCCTTTAGCAGTTGTTCCATCTTGAAGCTTCAGAATTGCATTATCATCAAACCCATCCAGCACATGTGCAAAACTTCAGATGCAGTAATTTGAACAGGTACATTGATTTCAGCTTCCTCTATCCTCCACTTTCAAAAGTATAGCTTTTGTGTAATATGCATGAAGCATATTAAATATGGACATTTTTATTCCACATACTAAAACCATTGCTCTTTTTCCCAATAGCATTTTTCTGGATTCCATAAATCCCTGATGTGAGGCAAATGAATCTCTGGATAGAGTATGGCAGGCAAGTTAAGCAACAGCTTTGAAGAATGTCCCATGAAAGTCTGCACTGATCAGCCCAGTAACCTGCCTTCTACGTCTGCCAATCAAATATCTCTTGTCTATGTTTCCATGAAGTGGGGGGCGGGATGGATATTGCCACTTCATTATGACTGCCAAGAAAAATTACCTGGATATGTAGAGTTTTTATCAGATGGGAAATAGAATAGAATAGAATAGAATAGAATAGAATAGAATAGAATAGAA
>WNWU01000011.1:21200878-21215603 GCA_012654045.1 Ptyas mucosa | reverse complement strand
TAGAATAGAATAGAATAGAATAGAATAGAATAGAATAGAATAGAATAACAGAGTTGGAAGGGACCTTGGAGATCTTCTAGTCCTACCCCCTGCTTAGGCAGGAAACCCTATACCACTTCAGACAAATGGTTATCCAACATCTTCTTAAAAATTTCCAGTGTTGGAGCATTCACAACTTCTGGAGGCAAGTTGTTCCACTGATTAATTGTTCTAACTGTCAGGAAATTTCTCCTTAGTTCTAAGTTGTTCTCTCCTTGATTAGTTTCCACCCATTGCTTCTTGTTCTACCCTCAGGTGCTTTGGAGAACAGTTTGACTCCCTCTTCTTTGTGGCAACCCCTGAGATATTGGAACACTGCTATCATGTCTCCCATAGTACTTCTTTTCATTAAACTAGACATACTGTTCTTCATATGTTTTAGCCTTCAGCCCTCTAATCATCTTCATAGCTCTTCTCTGCACTCTTTCTAGAGTCTCAGTCTCAACATCTTTTTTACATCGTGGCGACCAAAACTGAATGCAGTATTCCAACTGTGGCCTTACCAAGGCATTATAAAGTGGTATTAACACTTCATGTGATCTTGATTCTATCCCTCTGTTTATGCAGCCTAGAACTGTGTTGGCTTTTTTGGCAGCTGCTGCACACTGCTGGCTCATATTTAAATGGTTGTCCACTAGGACTCCAAGATCCCTCTCACAGTTATTACTATTGAGCAAGGTACCACATATACTGTACCTGTGCATTTTGTTTTTCTTGCCTAAATGTAGAACCTTACTTTTTTCACCATTGAATTTCATTTGGTTAGATAGATGATCAAGTTGTTAATTATTTTCTCTGTCTATATTTTCCTCCAGAATTGCATTTCTATAATCTTCCTTTTCCCTCATGCAGACTTTTTTAAGATTCAAAGTCTATTAGCTTTCTAAACAAAACCAGAAGAAAACTTGTTTCTATGGCCAAACCAAGTTATTGAAGATTGAAGGCAAGAATTTAAAAGAGAATACAATGGTTACAATACACTACAGTTTAGCTGACAAGAAATGTTTAAAAATCCTCTTTTGGTGGTGTTTTAAACCTGTTGCCAACTTGTGTAAGAAAGGGGCAGAGAGCACTGTGCAATACGTTTCCCACAATTCAGATTGTGCTTCAAATCGCCCCCTCTCTAGGAATGTGGGTTGCAACACATTCGTACGACCTAGGTCAGCCACCATCAAAATAACTTATTTTCAAATCTGGATGCCCAAGATGGAGTGACCCAAATTGAGAAAAATGCCCTACTGCTGAGAGTCTGAAGTCAATGAGTGTATTTAGTAACAGACTCATTAGTAGCCCTTCATTTCACTGGATGGAAAGCTTCATTTGACCGGCATGACTTGATCAAAAACCCTGGTTTTCTAAGTCCACCTTGCAGCTGCTATGCCTAATTAGCTACAACACAGAGGATTAGACAGAGATCAAAACCATCAGAACAATTCTTAAAATCCCCCATGTGACCTCGCCTTCACCCTTTGACTAACAGGGACAGCCCAAAAGAAAAAGGAAACTAGACTCTCTGTGTTAACTACTAGAGGGTTTAATTTGCATAACATCAAAGAATCTTCATTTTGGAGCATGTGCTAACTGGAAATCCAAACTAATTGGCATATGTCAAGGAATGTATTCTCTGTTGTTGCTTCCAGTGTGTTTTTAGCACTGCTTGCTGACAAATATTCCACATTTGCAATAACCAAACATTTCTTCCTGCATTTGTACTGAATCTTAAGAGGAGAACTGATAGGGATTCTTAAATATGGAGGAAATGATGGATTAAACGTCTATTTGGAAACAAGATATCGTGTTTCTATGGCAGAGATTAAGTATTCATATAGAGGCTTGCTAGGTGAAAGATAATCCCTTTGGCAAGATGGTGTGAAGAAGAAAAAAAAAGTCCCAGGACAGAGTGAGGCAGACAGTTCAGCAGCTGGTTTGAGGATCAAACCAAAAATAACCCCAAAGAGCTGTTTTGATCTGGTCAAAGACTTGCCTGGGCTAGTCTTCTGTTCTGCAGTTAACCAGATCCCTGAAGATATGAATAGATTGATTTCCCTCCCTCCCTCCCTCCCTCCCTTCCAGGGGTGAAATCCAGCAGGTTCTGACAGGTTCTGGAGAACCGGTAGCAGAAATTTTGAGCAGTTCGGAGAACCGGCAAATACCGCCTCTGGCTGGCCCCAGAATGGGGTGGGAATGGAGATTTTGCAGTATCCTTCCCCTGCCATGCCCACCAAGCCATACTCACCAAGCCACGCCCACCAAGCCACACCATGCCCATGGAACCGGTAGTAAAAAACCTGGATTTCACCATTGCTTCCTTCCTTCCTTCCTTCCTTCCTTCCTTCCTTCCTTCCTTCCTTCCTTCCTTCCTTCCTCCCTCCCTCCCTCCCTCCCTCCCTCCCTCCCTTTCTTCTTCATGGAAAATGGATACTAGAGAACTATAGCCAATATAACTAGTAGCCCTGAATTGCATGTTCCTCTATCCCATTTTCTTTTAAAGTCATCTAAATTGGCAGCCATCATTATATCTTGCATGGGCACACTGTATAATTTAATTATATGTGGCATAAAGAGTTATTTCCTCCCACCCACCCACCCACCCCCCAGAATATCTCCCTTTTCCACTTCATTGTATGATCTTGGGTCCTAATATTTCAAGAAGGGTAAGGAGAAAAGCAAATATTCATACTCACGTTTTGTGCCCCATGTATAATGCTATACATATAAGAGCCGTGGTGGTGCAGTGGTTAGAATGCAGTACTGCAGGCTACTTCTGCTGACTGCCGGCTGTTCAGCAGTTCAGCAGTTTGATTCTCAAGGTTGAATCAAGGTTGGCACAGTGTTCCATCCTCCCGAAGTTGGTAAACTGAGGACCCAGATTGTTGGAGGCAATATGCTGACTCTGTAAACTGCTTAGAGTGGGCTGTAAAACACTGTGAAGTGGTATATAAGTCTAAGTGCTATTGCTATACACATTTTTTTCTCCTTAACTTAACCTATTTTACAAAATCTGTTTAGCCTTGGTTTGTACATATCCAGGATCACACTATTCCTCTATATAATTGGCTCCACTGCCAAATTGTTCTTACTGTTAGAAGTTCTTTTCTAACAGTAGAAAATTCATTCTACGTTTTGATAAAGTGAAAAAACAAACAAAACAATGGACCATACCTAATGCCACTGTGAGCTTGAACTCTATGGAGGAAGTTAGTTAAATCATGTAATAAGGAAGTAAGTCAGGGAAGCTGTAGGAAAACATTTTCCAGAAGTACCTGAGCATCCAGATTTCAATGCCTTGTAGGACTTGTTAACAAATGGAGCAGATTAAATCACACAAATTAAGAACTAGGGTAGCTTAATTTAGACCGTAGGCTGCTTCGTTGACTGTTTATAAAAACTATGCAGACCACAAAATCCATAATGCAGGAACACTTAGTGAAGTATGCTTGTACAAAAGAAATTATCCTTCTGGCCCATTCTCCATCTTTCTCCAGACTCTGTTGCTAAAGTTAACAAAAAGCAGAGGTTGATGAAAGGTGCTAAGAACAAGAAAAACATGCTCACAAAATCTTGTAATCTTGGAGTTTGTACAAGTTATACAAGTGGACAATCACTTAAATATGAGCCAGCAGTGTGCTGCAGCTACCAAAAAAGCCAACACAGTCCTAGCTTGCATTAACAGAGGAACAGAATTAAGATCATACGAAGTGTTAATACCACTTTATAATGCCTTGGTAAGGCCAGACTTGGAATGTTGCATTCAGTTTTGGTTGCCACAATATAAAAAAAGATGTAGAGACTCTAGAAAGAGTGCAGAGAAGAGCAACAAAGATTATTAGGGGACTGGGGGCTAAAACATATGAAGAACAGTTGCAGGAATTGGGTATGTCTAGTTTAATGAAAAGAAGGATTAGGGGAGGTCACATGATAGCAGTGTTCCAATATCTAAGGGGCTGCACAAAGAAGAGCGGGTCAACCAATTCTCCAAAGCACCTAAAGGAAGAACAAGAAAGCAGTGGATGGAAACTAACCAAAGAGAGAACCAACCTAAAAAATAAGAAGAAATTTCATAACAGTTTGAACAAGTAATGGAATGGTTTGCCTTCAAAAGTTGTGAGTCCTCCATCACTGAAGGTTTTAAGAAGAGATTGGACAACCATTTGTCTGAAATGGAATAGGGTCTTTTGCGTTGAATTAGAAGACCTCCAAGGTCCCTTCCAGCTCTGTTATTCTGTTAGCAGTAATACATAACAAAGAAAAGACAACATCTTCTCAACATCTATTTTGCCCCAATTTTCTCCAACAATAGAGTATATATTCCAACTGGTAACTTTGAACATTAAGGTGAAAGGGTAGGATTAAATCATGTGATTGATCTAAAAGCTGTCAGAAGATACATGTTTACATTCAGCAAATTCAGTAAATTTCTGGGACCAGGTAAATTCCATGTATTAATTATGTTTTTTCTTTGAGAAACTTTGGATGTATCAGATAACTAGGGAAGAGTCCTTATTCTTAAAAAGATGGGAATGAAGGATCAAAGGATCTATAGACCAATCAAACTGATGCTGGTAATTGGGACAATTCTAGCATGTAAAGTGATTGATCTGACAGCACTTTTAAAATAATGCTGTGATTTATGAAGAACAAGACTTACTTGACCAGCCTTATCTAATTTTTAATCAGGTAATAAAATGTGGGAATGCTGTAAATATAATATATCTTGATTTTAGCAAAGCATATGGCAAAGAACTCCATTAATTAACAAAATAGTTAGGCAGGGATGGATGGAATGACAATTAAATAAACACATCACTGGCTTGAAAATTGTACTCAGAGTACTCATTATCATTTTCTCATTAAAATAGAGGGAAGAATCAAATGGGTGCCGCATTTGATAACAAACTAAATATGAGTCAGCAATGAACATGAAAAAGGCCGCTGTGACTATAAGCACTGTAAATGCAGTTTTAGGCTTAATCAACAGAAACATTATTTCTAAATCATGGGAAGTAATCTGTTTTATGCTCTATATTTCAGACTCCCCCTCAGGTATGGAATCTAGTTGTGGATAACACATTTTAACAAACTGAAACAGGTTCACTGAAAAGCAAAAAGGATGATCACAAGACTAAAAACGACAATCAGAGTGAAACAATGGGAAATACTTAACTTTAAGAAAAGAAAAGTGAGAAGGGCATATGGTACCCATTCTCAAATCAAGAGATCACAAAGAGAGAGAGAGAGAGAGAGAGAGAGAGAGAGAGAGAGAGAGGGAGAGAGAGAGAGAGATCAAGATCTTCCAGAGGGCAGGACACAAAAGAATGGATCTAACTTTCAAAAAATTAGATTCCAATTGAATATTAGGGGAAAAAAATCCTAAAAAATAAGAGGAGTTTGCCAATGGAACGAATTACCTGGAGAAGTGATTGGCTCCTCTTCAATTGGATGTGTTCAGGGAAAGGCTGGATAGCTATTTGTTGGGGATAGTTTAAATTCCTGCAGGAAGCACGGAACAGGGAGTTTCACTCAAACAATAAATAGTCTCTTGAAATAGATCACCAGTTCATACACATTTCAGGATCATATTGTGTTTGACAAGCTTGCTAACCAGGTCCATCAGGCCCTTTAGATGAAGACTGATGATCTGTCCATGTTCATTACTGCGACTTAGACTACTGTCAATTACATTAATATTTATATTTATTTATAATGTCAATTCATAAGATCTCCTGAACCCAATCTGATTCTGGGTGGTGAGCAGTTACAAAGCAATGTACTATTTTAAGAAAGGAGACCAAATGAACAGAAAAGAAATACTACTAAACTGGGGGAAAGACATATTACAACCAATATAAGCAACACACACACAATGGGCCCACAAATGAACTATCCTAGAGCTTTGGGGGAAAGCCGGGTTGAAATCCAGCAGGTTCTGACAGGTTCTGGAGAACCGGTAGCAGAAATTTTGAGTAGTTCGGAGAACCAGCAAATACCACCTCTGGCTGGCCCCAGAGTGGGGTGGGAATGGAGATTTTGCAGTATCCTTCTCCTGCCACGCCCACCAAGCCACACCATGCCTACCAAGCCACCCCCACAGAACCGGTAGTAAAAAAATTTGGATTTCACCACTGGGAAAAACTCTAGGATTGTTCTAAGGTTTTCAGAGTCAAGATGTTGCAAATCTCTGGGAGAAAGGTACTGTTCCAGAACCTTTCAGGAAAGGTTCAGAAAAGCCACACTTCCTGGGTCAAATTTTACAGAACAGACAGGAATGATGAGAAGAGGCACTTCCTCAGATAATCAAGCTCCCAGACTTTCAGGATGGGTGACCTTGAGCCAGTCACTCTCTCTCTCATACTCTCCAGCCTTTATGTTGTAACAATAAAGGTTGAGTCTATTCTTCTCCATCCTCTTGACACTGATATGTGACCTCAACAGTACAAATTGGTCAAGCAGGGGTCAAGTTCTATGGTTGAATATCATCAGCATACCTACGACACCTTACCCCATGTCAACAGGTGACCTTACTCAGCAGTTTCATGTGGACATTAAGCAATCGAGACAAGAGTGCCAAGCCCTAAAGCACCTAGAAAATCAGAGGCTTCAGTCTGGATTTTTTGTGCTGTCAACTCTAAATGTTAACTGGCTACAAGAAAGAACAACCAGCAAAGCTCCCTCATCCTGTAGTCAGCCCAGAAGGATATTATGATCAATGGTATGAAAAGCCATTGAGAGATCAAGAATGGTTGCACCCCTTTGTTCTGCCTCTACCAAAATGTAGATCTTTGTCATCTTTCATATCAAAGCAATTATTGATAAGTAGTTCAGATATCATTATTGTATTGCAGCTAACACCTGTTGTTATTTATTTATTCTTGAGAACAACGAGGCATTGTACAGGATTCTCAGCATATTTTTCTTTGAATGAGACCATTTCTTAACATGGTATACACTTTTTATGCCTGGTCTACACTGGCTCTCCAGAAAGTTAGAGCAAAATGACTGGAGGCTATTTTTCATTCTCCTAGATTCTGTGGCTGCACACAGAGTTGCAGGTAGAAGATGCATAGACAATAATAGCCAGAAAGAACACCATACACTGAAGTTATTAAATCGTTGCAGTAGGATTATAGAAGGCCTGGTTCAAGCCAGGGGTGGGCTTCAAAAATTTTAGCAAGGAGTTATCTGCCTGGTTGCTGGGTAGGTGTGGCTTTCTTCGAGCCTCCAGGAGGACAAAAATGGCTCCCCAGGCTCCAGAGGCCCTTCCCAAACTTCTGGTAGGCCAGTTTTTTGCCCTCCCCGAGCCACCACATGCGCCCTGCACTTACCTGCATCCAAAACGGGCCGCATGTGGACTCCTGGGAGGGGCAGAGTGAGGTGGGCAGAGCCAGCCAGGAGTGGAATTTGGGGGTTCTCCGAACTGCACAGAAATTTAGCTAGAGGTTCTCCCAAACCCCTGCAAACCCCCACCAGCCCACCCCTGGTTCAAGCCTATCTAGCCAGGAAACAACCTGGGTCACTGTGTCTGCCTCACAAACATACACGCACAGGATTGATTCTGTGATGGTTAAAAAATAATAAAGAGAAGTCTCCGTCTTTCCTTTCCTACTTGAAAAAAAGTCTTGTCAGGATAAAGACGTGCTGCCTCAGTTGAGCAAACAATTAACTGAGTTCCCCCAAATGCTGACCTTTAGTTATGATTCTGGCAGAGAGAAATAAGTAAAAATCAGCAAACCATCATGGCCAGCACTACTGATTTTAATAGGAATAGAGTTATCAGTTTTTAAGGCATGCAATCTGCCATATACAGCTGAAACAAGAAAGGCGGCGATGAGAGAATTGAAAGCAACTATGAGAACCTCCATGAAAAAGAAAGGTTAAAACATGATTTTTATTTCTTGGCATTCGGCTACCAAAAAACAAAGGTGGCACGTGATGGAAAAAAGAGAACCACTGCCTGTCAGTCTGGAAAACCTTCAGTACTAAGCTATTCTTGCTCGATAAAAACTCTGACCTCATTCTGAGACGTAGGCATGGTGGGCTTTGGCTCAGAATGTCACTTGAAAGAGCCAATGTTTTTTATAACAAGATTAGCAACTTTAGTGACTCACACCCTGGGGAAAGTGATTGAGTTATCCTTAAATTTGTGAAATCCAGAGGAGGAGGAACTGAGAAGAGTCAGACCTGCATACTGGACTTTTCAAATAGCAGATTTGAAAGAACTCTGAGGGAAAGTAGGTCAGATCCAATGACTTGAAATCTTGAAAGAAGAAAGTGCCCGAGAAGGATAGGAAATTCTCTGAAATGAGATACTAAAATCAGAAAGAAAGAAAATCAATCCAAGAAAGAAAAATTGGAGAAATCGAAAGAGACCAACATGGACATAAGCAAAACTCTCTAAAACAGAAAGACAAAAAGAGATATATGCAGGAAATGGAAGGAGGGGAGCCGAATGCCAAGGAAAACATAGCCAAAAAACATTATAAGGTAGTGTCCAGAAACTGTCAGAAAAGCTAAAACTCAAAATTATTTAAGTTTTATGGGAAATATCAACAATAAAATGGTAAACTGTGGGCTAGATGCTTTGTGCTGGATGACCCTATTCCAAGTGTTTCACAAAAGGGCTACACTTCAGCTTGTGAAGTATTGAAAGGAGTGCCATGGGATTTTGTTCTGACCTTGAACTATTCTACATTGTCTTTATTTATTTATTTATTTATTTATTTATTTATTTATTTATTTATTATTAGTTTGTCAAACGTGTACAAGATAGCAGGTATGAATATGAACATGGACATGAATGAAGGAAATGAATACAAATAAATGGGGACAGTAGGGCAGGGACGGTAGGCATGCTGGTGTGCTTATGCATGCCCCCTTTACGGACCTCTTAGGAATGGTGTGAGCTGCACGGTCGACAATTTAAGGTTGAAGTGGTGAGGGTTTGAGAGTGTAACAACAGAGTCGGGTAGAGCATTCCAGGCGTTGACCAATCTGTTGCTGAAGTCATATTTTCTGCAATCGAGTTTGGAGCGGTTTACCTTGAGTTTGTATCAATTGTTTGCCTGTGTATTATTGAGGTTGAAGCTGAAGTAGTCATTGACAGGTAAGACATTATAGCAGACAATTTTGTGTACTATGCTTAGATCAGACCGCAGGTGGCGCAGTTCCAGATTGCAGAGGACAGAAACCTGATAGGCATTGCTACCACTTTAGAAGTAGGAGTGAAGACTCCAGAAAGGCTTGAGCATTGGACTATGAATAAGATGGAACTTAATAGAGAAAAATAAACTTTCGCCATGTGGGGGGAAATAGAAGACCTGAGTATAAGAAGGAAAGGAATAGGCTCGGCAAAAGTCCATATGAACAAAATCTGGATGGCCTTGATGATCTCAAGTTAAATAAAAGTCAGCTCTGTAATGCAGCTGCTAAAATGGCAGATATTATCTTGCATTGCATTTATATGAGCACAGAATCTAGACCCCTGGGATGTGATTTTTTCTACTTCCCTCTGTCTGAGTCAGACCTTACTTGAAATACTGTGTCCAGTAATTCTGGGCACCACAGACCTGCAAGTTGAGAGGAGAACTGCCAAGGTGAAGGATCTAAAAACAAGATTTATGAGGTATTATTGAAGGGTTTGGGTATGATTAGCCTACAGAAAAGCTGATTAAAGGCAGATATGACAGTAGTCTTCGAATATCTGAAAATAAAAGGGAGTGGACTTATTTTATGTAGTCCCAGAGGGCAGGTCAAGAGCCAGTGGGTTAAAACCATATTAAAACTGTAAGAAAGGAGTGTCAAGCAAAACCTCAGCCAGACCTTCCTGATAATATGAGCTGTCAACCGCAAGGCTGCCACATGACACAATGAGTTCTCCTTTGGTAGATGTCTTCAAACAGAGGCTGGATGGTCATCTTTCAGGGATGTTCTAGTGCCGTGATGGTGAACCTATGGCATGTGTGTCACAGGTGGCATGCGGAGCCATATCTGTGGGCACGCAAGTGTTGCCCTAGCTCAGCTCCAGCACATATGCGCGCGCCGACCAGTTGAATTTCGGGCCTTCCGGGCCCACTGAAGTCGGGAAACAAGCCATTTTTGGCCTCTGGAAGGCCTCTGGAAGGTGAGGGAGGCCGTTTTTGCCCTCCCCAGGCTCCTAGAAAGCCTCTGGAGCCTGGGGAGGGCAAAAAAAGGGCCTACCAGGCCCACTAGTAACCTTTTTGACACTGTGTGCCAAAAGAGGGGGAGCGCAGAGGGGGGTTTGCGCGTGCATGCACGTGGGGAAGGGGAGGGTCGTGGGGGAAGCATTGAATTATGGGTATGGGCACACATGCGCACGACCACCCTGTGCTCCCCCCACTTTTGGCATGCAACAGCAAAAAGATTAGCCATCACTGTTCTAGTGAATCCTTCACCAAGAGGCAGTGCCTTTCCACTCTTACCATTTTTAATTGCTTTTCATAGCACCTTAGTGACAAACTTTCATTTTTAAAAAACAGAACTCTCCTTTTGTAGCAAAAAGGGTTTAACTATACAAATGTTTTAGAAGCCTTAGAACGAATCAAAATTATCAGTATTTTTACAGACAAATGGTTCAAATACATTTGAAAGTAAAATTATGAGTATCTTCTTTAAGCAGTAAGAAAACCCAGGGAAATGGTTCCAAATGGGATTTTCTTTGAAAGGAAGTAATTGGAAGCTCATTGGCATATTAGAGACTCATTGTGCTGGTATATATACAACCCCATAGCTTGTGTCAGTGAATCCTAGAGTTTATATTTATACCATGTAAAGAACTGCATGTTTTGTTTGCCCAAGTTTTTAAAAAACAGTTTCCCTGAAAGATTCTCACATGATGAGAGAGGGAGAAATTTTACACTCAATTCACCCTTACAATATTATCTTTTAAAGGACTCAGTAATAACTTCTTGTGGTTGTTTTTGTTTTCTGAAACAAAACGTACTTAAAAGACTTGCTACAACCTGCTAAATCTGCAATTGTATCTTTACATTTTTACTTTTTTTCAGTTTGGGAAATTAGAAGGATCATATTATTCCAAATGTATATTTGTATACATTGCATTTGGCATTATCGTGTTGGTTAATTATTTTTAACACATTATTACTACATTTAAAAATGACCCCATCAACCATCTCTGCCTCAGCTTTGTTCACATTTCCACTAAGCTACGATTCCAAGATCTCTTTCTGAATCAGCCACCACAGCCTGCAATTTAAGCTTTGCACTCAGAATTTCTTCATTAGAACAAGCAGTGGTGCTGCTATTCCTGGCCCTTGCCCTATCAGATAACGCAGGGATTCCGCAAACAAGAGAACTTAACTCCTTGCCATCTCATCTTTCAAGTATTTTGCTAAGGGTCAGCCCTGTGAAATGTGAATAGGCACTCCCCATCTTCTCTCTGTACAGAAAAGCAGAAGCCACTGTCTCCAACCTGTAAACTATATATTTTTCCAGATAAAAGGGGGGCAGAGAAATCAGAGAAGAAGGGCAGAAATTTACTCAGTAAGAGTAATAATTGTACAGATGGATCCTTGGTGTTCTCTGAGCTTGGTTGTTTTCTTGCAGACGTTTCATTACCTAAACTAGGTAACCTCATCAGCGCTGGTAAATTGCTGATGATGTTACCTGGTCTGGGTGATGAAACACCTACAAGAAAGCCACCAAGTTCAGAAAGCACCAAGGATCCTTTCATTTTAACCCTGAGCTACAACATTGAATAATTGTACAGTAGGAGTATATTCTCATTAAAACTTAAGAAAAAGCCTGCTAAACCAGGCCAAAGATTCTTGAGTCTAGCATTTTCACTGTCTCGCATTGGCCAACAAGGGGCTATTGAGGCCAACTGTAAGCATGGATAGGAGGGTAATAGCCTTCCACCACTGATACTTCATGGCAATGGATCTTTAAGATAGCCACCTAGAGTCACTCTGGAAAAGGAGATGGGCAGCATATAATTTTAATAAATAAATAAATAAAATAAAAATACCGTATTTTTCAGTGTATAAGACGCACTGGAATATAAGACACACCTTAGTTTTGGGGGAGGAAAATAAGAAGAAAGCTGATTGGTGGGTGGATCGGCCTCCCAGAATACCCCCAATCAGCTGTTCCCAGAGGTGAATTTTAGCAACAGGTTCCTTGGTTGTGAGCTCTGTGCCTTGCTTTTTTTTTTTTTTTTGCTTTTTTTCCTGCCTCTGAAACTTCTGAAACTGTTTCAGAAAAAAACTTTTTTTCCTGCCTCTGAAAGCCTCCAAAACAGAGCTTCAGAAAAAAAGCCTCTGAAGCTCTGTTTGGGGGCTTCTTTTCTGAAGCTTTATTTCTGATGCTTTTTTCAGCCATTTGAGAAGCTGGGTGGGGCTACATTCAGAGTATAAGACACACCCAGATTTTCACCCTCTTTTTTGGGGGGGAAAGGTGTGCCTTATACTCTGAAAAATATGGTAAACATGGTAGAAAACATCCTTTGAGCTTAGTTGTCACTGAATACCGAGTCTTACAATTTTGTTCATCTCCCTTTTTAAATTATTTCAGCTAAAGGCCCTTACCACATCTGATAGTAGGGAAAGTATAGTAACTGCACTCAAAATCTCGAATCCTTCTCTGTGTATTTTTGCTGGATGCTGAAAACATTGTTTCTCCATCTCCACAGAGTGGTGATTGCTGCTGAGAGAGGAAGCACAGACGTTGCCTGCAGGCATTGTGTAGTGATAAGGTGAAGAAGTAGAAGAAGCAAGGCTGTATTTATGGCTATCATATTCTACTTCTGCATCACTTGGAAAAAAGCTAATGGTAAGTAAGAGGTGGCTGCTTGTTTGTGGACCTTAGGAGCATTCTGGAGTCGCCGCATGGCAAGATGGGCAGCAAATAAATTTAATAAATAATTTGATGAATAAAAATAGCTACATTAACATGATGCTGGGGAAAGATGATAATCCGAAGCTTTTGCTACAATAAAATGATTCAAGAGTAAAATCCTCAAAGTACAACTCAAAGGTTACTAGGGACTTTCTGAACAATACAGGAAAGGCAACCTTTGGTTGAGAATGGATTAGTGAAACAAATGTTCTCCGTGTATTATCTCAGTTAAGCAAGGAGAGGAGATGAACTGGAAGGGGATTGCAGGCAGAGACTCTGTCAAACCAATGCCCTAAATTCAATCTTAGCTCTTTCCTTGATATTTTACCAAGAACACCTTCCCTTGACTGTAAATCTTTTCTCACACATTGGGTGTAACTGCCAAACATTCTGAAACCTCACCCTCACTGTGATTTGAATAACCATTTCAGCATGTCTCTGTGGGTATGTGTGCACTAGGAGTGGTTTCCAAGAACTCTGCTCACCCGTCTGTTATCCACACTGGCTTGCTTTTTTTTTTTTTTTTTTTTTTTGTGAGCTGCACCCAGTCCAAATCTCTGGCATGCAGAAATCAATGCAAAGGAGAGGCTTGTGGGCCTTTGACATCCTTAGTAAAGCATGTCTGGACTAGGGAGTGGAGATTGAATCAGGAAAGCACGGTTAAAAGAAAGTGAAATGGGACCCACCCTTGGTGTAAGATAGGACCAGGCAAGATTAGTTGCCTAGAAGCTCATGCAAGGGTCAATATGAGTCTTTAATTCCCCCCCTCCAAAGTTTAAATCATTTCCACTTATTTCTTCCAGACCAGTCCCATCTCTGGTCACATGCAAGCACAAATGCACTCACTCATATAAATGACTAAACAGTTCTGCCTGAAGAAGCAAACAGATTCTTCAGAAACTCCCTGCTGCTTAGCTGTTTGCAAAACACCACACAACATAAGAGTTGTTCTTTCTGTGAACTGCTCTTCTGTTGCTAAGAGCAGTTGCAAGTCCTTTCTGCAGGTTCACTTCCCGCTTTACAAATTTTATGTTGGAAAGCATTAGACCCTCTATTATAGGGGAGAGAAATATGTACCTGCCAGCTGTTATACAGCCATAGCTTCCCGCAACCCCAGTTATTATGCCCATGGATATTTCACTTCTGCTTTATGGTTTGTTGGATTGTTTATTAAATTTAAACGCCACCCATTTTGCTTTCAAGCAACTCGGGATGGCTTACAAGAAGATAAAAATGATGATACAAAACATTAGAACATTAAAACAATAAATTAACATTGCCTCTATCTGTTATCTCTGCATACTACTAAAACATAGCATGCTAGGATTTTCAAATTGTATTTAACCATGTTATAAGAACTGTTTTCACAATTGGCTTCAACTCTTGCATCAGTAATGGAATAGATAACCCATATTTAATATTTAAATGAAGAACCCTTATTTCAGAATCCCCCCAAAAACCGCTTGGTTGTCTATCTCTGGATATAGTCTGCATGTCTACTCATATGGAATTCCATCCACTTGCTTTGCCCTTTTCAGCTAAACTTACCTATAATTTGGCAGTGAAGAAAATGATTGTAATCCAAGTAAAAGGTTAGTTGGAAAGTCAAGAAGTTCAATAAGGGGTGAGAAAATCATAGGAAGTGGGATAATCAGCAGACTCCTGGAATAGAACAAACATAAAACTGAGAAACCCTGACCTACTTTTAATTTCACTGTCCTGAGCTTGGATGTGATTTAGCAGTAAATTATTGTAAGAGGAAGGAAGGAAGGAAGGAAGGAAGGAAGGAAGGAAGGAAGGAAGGAAGGAAGGAAGG
>WNWU01000011.1:21180706-21193606 GCA_012654045.1 Ptyas mucosa | reverse complement strand
TTTCTTTCTTTCTTTCTTTCTTTCTTTCTTTCTTTCTTTCTTTCTTTCTTTCTTTCTTTCTTTCTTTCTTCTCCCCCTCCCTCCCCCCTCATATCCATAATGAATGATACCCAGTGGTGGGTTGCTCCCGGTTCGGTCCGGTTCTAAAGAACCGGTAGTAAAACTGGTGGGAAGCTCCGCCCACCCACCACAACATCATCATGGGTGATCTACGCATGTGCAGAAGCTTCTGCACATGCGCAGAAGCGCAGACGCTCCCGCTGCGAACCAGTAGTAAAGGTAAGTGGAACCCACCCCTTGATGATACCATTAAGACTTCAGCTACAGCCTCAGATCTGTACAGTATCTTTCAAAAGTATATCAGATAGTTGATCTATATAAACATACTGTATAAACTTTACATCTGAATACATATTTTCAAAACCTATGTTTCTTTAGAAAGCAAGGTTTGCCTTGTGTTCTAGGGCTGCTAATTGTTTGATACCCTAATCTGCCTAGAATCACAATATAGAAAGCCAATTTAAACATCATAGAACACAGCAGCTCTGAAAATCAATTTATAGAAAACTGTAGTCTATTAAAAAAAACACCTGTCTATGGAAATCTATACAGGTAGTTCTTGACTTACAACCGTTTGTTTAGTGACTGTTCAAAGATACAATGGCACTGAAAATAGTGACTTATGACTAGTTTTCATACTTAACAGTTGTTGCAGTATCCCCATGGTCATGTAATCAAAATTTGTGTGTTTGGCAACTGGTATGTATTTATGATAGTTGCACTGTCCCACAATCACCATTGGTAACCTTCCCAGCCAGATTCTGACAAGGAAAGTCAATGGGGAAAGACAGATTCGCTTAACAACCGCATGATTCACTTAACAGCAGTGATTCACTTAATAATTGTGGCACAAAAAGGCCATAAAATGGAGCAAAACTCAATTAACAATTGCCTTGCTTAATAGTGGAAACGTTGGGCTCAATTGTGGTCATAAGTCAAGGACTATGTGTGGTCAGTGGTATATGTTAAAAGCATAAAGCAGTTCTCCATACCTTAGTATTCTGTAATGTGCTGGGGTTTCCAGTATTCCCAACCATCATGGTAGACGTTCTGGGAATTGAGGTTGCATCATATCTAGAGGATAGCATGTTGAGGAAGACTGAGATAGTTGTTGTTGTTTTGTTTCTTTGATTGCTTCCTTGCTTATAGGACACAGCCACCAGATTGCCTGCAAAAATCCATAACACTGTAAATGAGCAGAAAAGAGATACAGAAATATCAGGTAGCCTTATTGTGTAGTTAAAGTAATCTGTATTTTGTTATCTGTAATCTGAATGGTTCTATCTATCATTGTTTTATATCCATGGTGGGAAATCTTTGTCCCTCAAATAACGCTAAACTATAACTCCTAGTTACCCAACCAAGTTGCCCAGATGTCTCTGTATCAGAAACCTTATCAAGTACTATGAAAGTACTCACACTTAAACATTCAAAGGAATACACTCTAAATCCATGATGGTGAACCTATGGTACGTGTGCCAGAGGTGGCACGCAGATCCCCCTCTGTGGGCCCGCACACTGTTGCCACTGGTCTCCCAGTTTCTGTCATGCACATGCATCTGGCCAGCTGGTTTTCACGCATGCATGCATGCGCTGGAAAGCCAAAGACCAGCTGGCTGGTGCACGCATGCACACCAGGCAGCTGGTTTTTGAGTTTCTGGCACTCTGGGACACAGTTGGTCATTCGGTGCTGAAAAGGTTCGCCATCACTACTCTAAGTGAAATATATCAAGATAGCCAGAGTTTCTTTGTGCTATGATTCACCAAATGTAATTCAAATAAAGTAACAAATCAAAACATTCCACTTAAATTCCCTGTGTGATCAATTTCTACATCCACACATTTTATTCTTGATTTTTTTATCCCTTCCTCTTTTGGAGAATAGTAATAACTTGTATTATTGTAACATTGTAAGTTTTGAAAGCTTTCAGCATTCTTTCATATCTCCATTAATCCGGTTTTGCTTTCTTCTTAAATCGGTTTGCGTCTTTTATGTAAACATTGTCTAGCAGTTCACAGAAAGAATCATAGGTATTATGAGTAATTGTTACCAAGAAATTCTCTCTTACCTCTCAGTGGGTGGAGGAAATTAGGGACAGGCACTGAATCGCAGGAATGTATTTCAAGAACATGGTCAGCTTCCAGAAACTAGAAGATCATGAGAATGTTACAGTTTACTAAACCTCTAGGGAGATCTTTTTAATTCTGACACTCTGAATCTAATCACTAGCTAAAATAACATGGCAATGTAGCTAAACCTGGTTATTATTATTGTTGTTGGTTGCACAGTCAGCCAGATGTTTAGACTGAATTTGGCATTTTTATCCACCAGTTGAGTCCAAGGATTTGGAATAGGCAGTTGTTACTTGAGAACGTTAAAGGTTTTGTAAGCCTGTTGTAACTTGACTGATGGTGATTTAGTTCAATGCCTATGGTTTCAAGTGGTGCTCCAAATGTTTTGGAATTGTACCCAAAATTCCTACTACTACTGGTGCTATCTTTGCTTTCTTTTGCCATAGTTGCACACCATTCTAAATCGTTATCATGTAAACCAAACACATCACATTTATGTCCAACAAAACAACATTATTGCTTTATGTGTGACATGTTCATGCAACATTCACTTGGGGACCTGATGCAACGTCAGATTCAGAGAAGCCCTATATAAACGTTGCATATGGAGTCCTACAAAATGAGATGATCGAAGAAGAAGAAAAGATCCTGTACTTTAATGGAAATAGCCATTATGCATTGGCATTATGGAAAGAGAACAGCACCATTTACTGCACAATGAATACTTGTTTATATATGGAATGATGTTAGGCTCTTGGTAGACCTGTCTACCCAAGACATCCAATGACCTGAGGCCAACATGAGTTGCTTTCTTGGGATGGGGACACTAAGGCAGGCATGGCCACTTTGCTTTCACGCAGTGAAAATCTTGCCCATAGACCCCTTCTGCCTACTATGCTTAGAGACTCCCTACTCACGGTGGACTTCAAAAATTTTAGCAAGGGGTTCTCTGCCCAGTTGCTGGGTGGCGATAGTGGGTGTGGCTAGTTGGCCTCCTGCACCATGGCAGAGAGGGGGCTCCAGAGGCTTTCCTTGAGTCTCTGGGAGAGCAAAAACGGCCTCCCAGGCTCTGGAGGTCCTCTGGAGGCTGGAAACAGGCCCATTTCTGGCCTTCCCGAACTTCCGGTAGACCTGTTTTTCACCCTCCCTGAGCCTCCATGCATGCCCTGCACTTACCTGCATCCAAAATGGGCTGTGTGGGAACTTCTGGGAGGGGCAGGGTAGGGTGGGTGGGGCCAGCCATGAGTGGGATTTTGGGGTTCTTCGAACTGCACAGAATCTTAGCTAGAGGTTCTCCTGAACCCCTGCAATCCTCCAGCAGCCCACCCCACCTCTACTTTCCAGGGACCCAAAACAACTGCAAATGTTGCAACCCCCTTAAGTCATTCATGACCATACAGTAAGGACAAGTGTAAATTTGTACGGTACAGTGCGATACAACACAAAACCCAATCCCATTTTAGTCTTGCCTGGCATCTTGCCCAAACTCATCCAGAGTATTCCATGTGATTTTGCTCAAGTATTTTAGAAGGCCTTCTGTTTCTGCATTGTGCTTGCCCATTAATTAGGAAAAAACATATCCTTTGCTCTCTACCTTTAAGAATAGCTTCATTTCTGCAGCTTCTTTTCTGCTGACTTCCAGCTGATTGCAATTTGGCAGTTCAAATCTCACCAGGCTCAAGGTTGACTCAGCCTTCCATCCTTCCGAGGTGGGTAAAATGAGGACCCAGATTGTTGGGAGCAATATGTGGACTCTGTAAACCGCTTAGAAAGGACTGTAAAGTACTGTGAAGCAGTATATAAGTCTAAGTCAGTGGTGGGATTCAAGTAATTTAACAACCGGTTCTCTGTCCTAATGATTTCTTCCAGCAACCAGTTTGCCAAACTGCTCAGAAAGTTAACAACTGGTTCTCCCGAAGTGATGAGAACTGGCTGAATCCCACCACTGGTCTAAATGCTATTGCTATTGCTATTTATAGCCATTAGTAAGTGTAGTCTTTTGAAGAAGGAAGAAATAATTTATCATCTGCTATCTGCACCTTAGACAGTTATCAACAACTGTGTTTTCTATCTGTATTGTGAAGGGTTGCCCTAAAAATTAAATCTCATACATGAGCCCTTTCCATTTACACCAGTGAGAAACCATGCGTGCAAAGTGGTTGTGTAATGATTTACGTAAGTGCAGAATGGATGAGCCACAGCTGGCACGATTACCAGCAGTAACTTCCATCATGAAAAGCTGCAATTACTGTGACATTTAACATGGGCAGAAGCTGCAAATGCAGAGCTAGACATGCTGTGCCAGAGAGATATTCACGTTTCTCCCCCTTGCAAAACTCCTGTGCCTTTTAATAGCTTCATGAGCAATGTAAATGCACTCGCCAAAACTCTTCCCCCAGGAGACCTCCCTACCAGAGAGGGTTCACTTATTGAATTTCAGCCCATCTCATATCTATTAAAGCCCAGGAGGGGGAAAACACCGCAGTGCTAGCTATAGGATGGAGAAGACAGTTCTTTTCCCTAGCCAGTGTCAACATAGTGCAGCTGCACTGCAGGCTATCGGATAGCAGAAAGAAAAAGTGCTAACTAGGAACTTAGCCAGAATCTGTGACATTTCCTGCAAGCTGCAACCAAAGGATTGGCTGGATAATTCTAATAAAACTATGATATTGTCCTTTCCCATTAATCTTTGGTCCACCTAGCTCTTCCTGCCAGCAGCAATAAGCATTTCTAATACCTCATCCATGTATGGGGTTAATCCAGGACAGCTTTAGTACTGGTCTCCTCAGACATCCCAGAATGTCTTTGAACTTTGCTTTCTCTTCTCTTTGACTCATATTTCCTACATCTCTACTATTTCCTCCCTTATGCCCAAATCTTCTGTTTACAAAGTAACCTATACTTCACCATCTGTCATTTCATCCATTTTTGGGATTTATCTCAATCAGCTTTCCAGACACTGATCTTTCTATCTCCTTAGTACTGATTTTCTATACTCACTTCCCCCATCATGTATATCTGTAATTCCTTCCTCCTCAGTCTTTACTCTTGCATCACCCTTTCTCCAATCCTTTCTGCCCATCGTTCTTCAAATCCTTCCCCATTCCCCAGACAGGATTCACATATCGCATGGAAATGTATAATGTGTGAACTCCCTCACTATCTGATCCAGGGAAGTGGAGCCATCACCTTTGTTTGTTGAATAGTTAATCTTTAATAGCAGAAGCCTCCCAAAGCAGTTATATGAATCAAACTATTGAATAATGTAAGAGCAAGCATGTGTAATAGGATACGGTGGTCTTATTGGTTGTTGTTTTTTAATTTTATTCAATTTGCACACCATCTGACTCTAAGCAACTCTAGATAGGCCACAAGAAAACTTAATAAGGCTAGTAAAAACAATTTCTGTTGTTCAGCAAGACAGTTGTTAAGTGAGTTTTGCCCCATTTTACGACCTTTCTTGCCACAGTTGTTAAATGAATCACTGCAGTGGTTAAATTAATAACACGGTTGTTAAGTGAATCTGCCTTCCCCATAGATTTGCTTGTCAGAAGATGGCAAAAGTTGATCACATGACCACAGGTCATTGCCACTGTTATTAATACGAGTCAGTTGCCAAGCATCTGAATTTTGATCATGGGGTTGTTGCAACAGCAAGTGTGAAAAACGGTCCTTAAGTCACGTTTTTCAGCACTGTTGTAACTTTGAACCAGGAGCAGGTTTCAAAACCCGTTGCTACCGGTTTGCTTGTGGCTATGTGCATATGCACACGTGCAACACTTCTGCGCATGCGCAGAGGCATCCGGGCGGGTGGGCGTAGCCTCCCACTGCTGCTGCTACCAGTTGGCCTGATCTGGGGCGAACTAGTAGCAACCACTGTTTTGAACGGTCACTAAACAAACAGTTGTAAGTCAAGGACTACCTGTATTTATGAATGTTTATTATTATAATTAAAATTATAAACGCCAAAAATTAAACTATTTATCATTTATGGGAAATCAAAGGATTAAAGCAAAAGAGAATACATCTGTTTAAAAGCTTGCAGTGATAGGCCTAAAACAATCACAAGTAGCATCACCCATTCCAGAGACAGGTCATATCAGAAAAAGCTCCTCCCTTGTGTTTTAAGTAATAGTCCTCAAAAATAGGCAAAAGAGAAGGCCCTCTATTATTGATCTGAAAATACAAGCAGATACCGGTGAAGATGTTCCTTCAAGTAATGTGGACCCAACCAGTTAAAGCTACAAGCAAGGATGGACAACACCTAGCAATAGACGTCCTGGATCTGCCTAGCTTGCAAAGCTGTAAGTAAAGCTTTATTTCTTTGTTTGTTTGTAAAATTATTTGGCCGCCCATCTTACCTCAAGGTAACTCTGGGCGGCTTACAATCATAAAAGATAAAAAACTTATAAACTAAAAACATAAATGAGTTAGTACAAAAAATTGAACACTGCAGCGCAATTAAAAGACGGGGAGGACAGAAGCAAGATGGGGGAAGGGAGGAGGTCGGATCTGATGTTAATTGATCAACTACCTCCACTGTGATATTCCCCTATTGGAGCCACTCTTGAAGCTCTTACGGAAGGTCAGAAGAGTTGGAGCCAACCTCACTCCATGATGTTCCAGAGAGCAGGTTTAACAGCAGAGAAGGTCCCTCTCCTGGTCCATGCCAGCTGGAATAATTGGGCTGCCATGCACCACAGCATGCCTCCTCTGCCAGCAAGGGTGGGGCAGGCCAATCCCAGTGGGATGAGACAGTCTCACAAGTAGTCTGGACCCATGCCACGAAGGGCTTTAAACACCTTAAATTGTACCCGGAAGCAGACCAGGAGCCAATGCAGCTTGCGGAGCAGTGGTGTTACCTGGGCCGTTCTTTCTTCAGACCAGTAGTGGGATTCAGCCAGATCACACTATTTAGGAGAACCGGTTGTTCACTTTCTAAGCAGTTCGGAGAACCGGTTGTTGGAAGAAATCTTATTTTGTTTTTTCCCACTTTACAGGGCTAATCCTATAAGGAAGGCAGGAAGGAAACATTCTGGTGTTGTTTCTAGCCTAATCTTTATTGCCCTGCTTACAGAAACTGCCTCTCTAGTTAACTCTTATTACATTGTAAGAGCTAAGGTGAAGTGCCCATCGATGTGAGTGACGTTGAATTGGGCATGCTCACATGGTCACATGACCACCGAGCCATGCCTACCCAGCTGGTCAGGCAGAGAACCGGTTGTTAAATTATTTGAATCCCACTAATGCTAGACATACCTCTCCTCCTCCTCGTTTCCCTCAATTGGAAAAGCAAAGTAATGGTTAAAGCAAAACACTCAAGACAATTGAAGCAAGTGGTTGAGAGAATGATCAGCCTGAAAGATCTCTATTCAGTATAAGGGCAAGCAGCCTATCTCCATGCTTCCTTATGATGCATTTAGAAGGAGCACTTTGCAAGGGTAGCTTTGGTCATTTTGCAAAGGTAGCTTTGGCCATATATTTTCTTGATTGGGTGTGATGTAGTCAAAGGTAGAAATCACAGGTTTACCCCATTCTCACCTAAATGGGGCACGGGGAAGCAAAGAAAAAAAAGAATGATGGCTCCCTCTCCCTCTATCATAGGGGTGTCAAACCACAGGCCAAATATGTCATGCACTGGCCACGCCCACCCCCGTTTTAGGGAAAGGTTTTGTGAGTTTGACACCCCTGCTCTATCAGATTCCAGAGAAAAATGCTCTAAGCATGGCAAAACAGCAAGTCATCATTTTCCCACTTCCTCTTGCATGAATAAACTGATGATGCAAGAAGCTTTCCCCCTCCCTAAAGTCTCATCCTTTCTTTTATCTGACCAGCTGGGATTTCGGTGAGGCAATCTGTCCCTTAAACTGGATTGTCTTCCCTATTCACGCTACAAAGATTAACACCCATTGTTTTAATTGGGCTTGGAAAAGCACCAAAAACCAATGTAATAGAATTTCACACGATCCAGTGGCTTCACCAACAATAGGATAGCCAGAGCTTGCACAGCTAAAGTTGCCAGACTGTTTCAATAGGCAGCAGCATGTAGAGCACATTACAGACATCCAATCTCATGCAAGGTACACCTTACCAGACAGGGATACAGCTGGAAACCAGGATAAGCTATTATACAACCGTTCTGGCTATTGCAGCTGCTGTATTGACTTCATTTGTCAGTACAGAGTCTACGAGGCATCCATGCAGCTTGATCTTTTGGGAAATACAACTTGGCCTAAAACGGAAATCTCCTTTAAGAGCATTCTTATTTCCCCGAGCTCTTCAGCTTTCCTGAAATAAGTGCATGAAAAGCAAGGATATTTTCCTTCCCTAAAATCCAGAGGTGCTATAACCAAAAGGGAGAGAGCAAAATTCAAAATAACTCTGGAGCAAAACTAGTTACCAACTGAAGGGACCTTGATGCTCTCTGAGCTCACTTGTTTTCTTCCAGACATTTCATTACCAAACTAAGTAACATCATCAGTGCTAGTCTCTCATCATCACTCTAGCACTGATGATGCTACCTAGTTTGGGTAATGAATCATCTGCAAGGAAACAACTGAGCTCAGAGAGCACCAAGGACCACTCTGAGGTACAAATATTTTCTTTACCAACTCCACAGACCCTTGTTGCCTTTCCTGATAGAATACCGTAGACACACACACATTGTATATATCAGTGGTGGGATTCAAATTTTTTGACTACTGGTTCTGTGAGCGTGGCTTGGTAGGTGTGGCATGGCTTGGTGGGCGTGGCAAGGGAAGGATACTGCAAAATCTCCATTCCCTCCCCACTCCAGGGGAAGGTTACTGCAAAATCCCCATTTCCTCCCAATCAGCTGGGACTTGGGAAGCAGAGAATAGATCGGGGAGGGGCCAGCCAGAGGTGGTATTTACCGAACTACTCAAAATTTCCACTACTGGTTCTACAGAACTGGTCAGAATCTGCTGAAACCCACCGCTGGTATACATACATATTTGCACATGCGTGCGTGCATGCGCACACGCACACACACACAATGTGCTGGTAGTGTATGAAATATTAAGCTTGCAGCTCCTTCGTGCATAGTTTGATTTTTTAAAAAAAAAATGTTACTACACAGTATGCAAATTAAAAACAGTCAATGGGATCCTAATTTTTTTCCTCCAGGAGCCATGCATATTAATGAGAAAAAAAGAAAATCAACACTCAATTAGAATAAAACCCCGCTATTCTTGGTCAGGTGCTTTAAAAAAACAAATGGAAGCGACATGATACATATACAATTTTGGCATCTTTCATCCTTTTTTACTCTCTTTTTTACTCTCTTTTTAATTAATTTTATTGCGATTTGCTTGTGTTGATTGTTGTGAGCTGCCCAGAGTCATTGGGAGTCAGGTGGCACACCAGTTTGACTTGATAAATATTTAACATGTCCTGTAGTTTGCCCCTGGGTACTATAAACGAAAGACGTAATATAAAGTTCTGAAATTCATTTGTGGAACTGTACCAAGATCTCAGGAAAAAAGAAACAATTTAAGTGTTACAGGCAATATATACAGAAAAATAAATGCAGATTGTTTTTTGTCTTGTCATTTTTTTAGTACAAAATTGATTAAATGAGTAAAATGCTTTAGTTATCATTTGATCTACAAAGGAACTTAAAGCACATTTACAATTAAAACTATTGCAAGATTGTAAAACAGTATATAATGTATAAACAATAGGATTAAAAAAAATAAAGCTATTTTAATATTTCTTAAAAGTCAGGAAACTATAGATTAAATAAGATTATATCACAATGTAAGTATAAATTGTTAATAAACTAAAATATTTTAATCTTTAGCATTCATGCTTGTAACATAAAACCTTGTAAAATCTGCATATTTTTGGAATGTGGGCTTGGCATCATATGTACTTCCATTGGGCATCTATGATACATACTGTGATGTCTTAGATGGATCAAAATTTGGTTGTTAATCCCTTTCCTTTTTCTCTTTTAATTCAAAGATGATCTTAACATAAGATTTGATGGCGATAATAACTTATAAAAAGGAATGGTTCTATTTTTTATTTTTGAAGTATGGTGCATATTTGGAGCACCAAGATAAGAGGACTCTGGAATGCAAAGCAGATTGAGTAATTAACTACTTGGGATGAAAAGGAGTAATCGTGCGACTGTTGCAGACAGAAAAGGGTTAAAAAAAGTCTCTTGAACTCAGCAACTAAAAAGTGACTTTTCAAAGTGGTAGGAATTCCAGGGAAATCTCTGAATTGGTCATTCCAGTAAGTTTCCGTTTGAACAGCCACACAGAAACTATTTTCCATGACCAAATCAGAGACTGCTTCAGTTTCCAAGCAAAATGCAGAATGGGGTCATTGTTCTCTCCCCCTCCCTCCCTATCTCATTCTCCCTCTCTTCATTCCTCTCTCCCTCCCACATTCTCTCTCCCTTCCTCCCTCTCCCCCTCTTCCTCCTCTCTCTCCCTCTCCCTCTCTTCATTCCTCTCTCTCTCCCCCCCTCTTCCTCCTCTCTCTCCCTCTCCCTCTCTTCATTCATCTCTCTCCCTCCCTCTCTCTCCCTCTCTCTCCTCTCTCCCTTCCTCCCTCTCTCTCCCTCTCCCTCTCTTCATTCCTCTCTCTCCCCCCCTCTTCCTCCTCTCTCTCCCCCTCTTCCTCTCTCCCTCCCTCTTTCTCCCTCTCCCTCCTTCCTTTCCTCTCTCTCCCTCTCCTTCTCTCTCCCTCTCTCCCTCCCTCTCCCTCTCTCCCTCTCTCTCTCCCTCCCTCTCCCTCCCTCTCTCCTTGTTTCAAGAATTTTCTGAGTCATCCTGGTCCCAGCCAAATGTTGCATTAAAGAGGCCCTGCAGGCAAACTGAGTGAGTGGGCATGTTGATACATACAATACTGATTGCCTGTGGATCCTGCTCCAGCAAGCAGTTTTCTTAAGGGAAGGAATAATCTCATCAGTTCAAGCAAAGGGTTGGCTTTTCCTGAAAACTCTTATGCAATAAAAACTCCTTACACTGAGCTACAGCCAGGAAGTAAGAAACACAAGGATATCCTCTAAACTACGCATCACCTGTTTTTTTTCTTGTTTGTATATAGGACTTCCTTCATTCCCTTCTCCTTTTTTTCAAGTAACCAATGCTGTCACAAAATCACATTGCTTCCTCCTTAAAGAGAACCATACTTTCTATTTTCTGACTTTTTTTCATCCATCAAGAGGACTAGGTACTTATCTGAGTTTGAAAATTTAGGGTTCATATATTTTTATTATTGATTTGTGTTGTTCTTATTATATAAACAAGGTACTTTAGGGCAGTCTTATACATCTGTACAGAATTATATAGTATTGTCTGTGGACTTCTGGTGAGATTTTTAAGGCAAACTAAATATTCTTGAAGGACGGGGCATTATATTGCATGATATTGCAATGGAGATCATCAGCTATGCAATGGATTCTTACTGGCAAAGTCTCTCTGGAAAAAGGAGAGACCATGAAATTGTCCACATGTACTCCAAACAGATGCTTCTTATGACTGCAGGAATTGAAGTTTTTGCAGTCAACTCATAAATTGAGGATCTGGAGTCAAGGGATTCAAACTAGGCTCACAACCACAATGTAGCCTATATAGACATAAGGCTCTCCAAGTCTCATTTCTTAATCACTTTCAGAAATTGCTTCTTAACTGCTTTTAGCTATTAGGAACTTTCATAATGGCAAGGAACACCAAGTGAAATACCTTCAAAACCTAGCAAAATCAGTTTAAATATAGCTCTAACGATTTTTTAAAAAAAATATTTTGGAATAAATAGCAAAAAGATAATTAAAATGTTGATTTTGGAAATTAGGATCCAAATGAATTTGAAATAAGATTTTGAGATTAGGTATATGCATCCTTCCTGTGGTAAAATATTGTAGTTTTGAATTATTATTTTTTACAAAATGATAGGATGGGACTTTGGAGATTGGAAATAAAAGGGAATCAGAAGGAATTAAAATTACAATTAAAGGAAAAGAACACTTACTTTTTATCTACTAATATAAAATGGACCAAAATACATTCAATCAGATGTATTGAAGGAGATTTGTGAACAATGAACTCAGAAGTTAATTTAAAAAATCTCTGACACTATAGATTGTGTTTAAAAGATAATATCAAAGAGAAACAGGTTTTACTGCACAGAAATGAGAATGATTTGAAAGGGATCTTTAAAATGACTGATTATGAGAATTATATGGGAAAAGAGGCTACAATGGAAGTACAAATGAAACTGGCTGATGTCTTAATCATTTAAAAGGGATATATAAATCATAAACCAAAAGAGTGACCTAGATAAATTCCCTATATTGGATTTACAAAAGAGTTTTGTTAAAGTTTTTAAAGGATTTTGTGAGAAGAAACAAAAAAAAAAAAAACCGAACAGAAATCAGATTGTAGGAAAGTATTTGAAGGGAATAAAAATGAATATTGTAAGAAGTAAATGGAAGGAATATAAAGTTGGTCTATTTGATCAAGATTAGAATAGATAGGTTGTAATCTCTGTTAGCTCTTAACGGACTTTTGCTGATCAGGACCAAATGATGTGGCTTTAAGGATATGTTTACAGATAGGAAATTGTATATATAGAGAAGAGATCTTTTATTGTATTTTAAGAGATGATAAAATGTTTATACTTGTGATGATGTGGGAAGTAATTATATATTTCTTCTCTTTTCCTCTACTATATTTTATGCTATGCTATGCCATGCCATGCCATGCCATGCCATGCCATGCCATGCCATGCCAT
>WNWU01000011.1:21131929-21180696 GCA_012654045.1 Ptyas mucosa | reverse complement strand
ATGCCATGCCATGCCATGCCATGCCATGCCATGCCATGCCATGCCATGCCATGCTATACTATACTATACTTTTTCTTTCTTTGGTGCACTTTCTACTTTTCCTTTCCTTTTTGCATCTTCTATTTTTATATATATATATATATTTATTTATTTGGGTTACAATTATCTTTTAATTGTAACATTTTTAAAAATATTTTTTTTAAAAAAAAAGTAATATAGGGTTGTCTATTAAGGCTTAGTTATCAACATAAGACACAAGGTCATAGCATCTGGCTGACGTTGGCCAATCTTTGGAAAGCTAAGCAATGTCAGACCTCATTATTACTGGGGTGAAAAGGCACTAAGAAAACCCAGGGCAGTTGATTCAGTCAGGAAGAAAAATGAAAGTAATCACAGAAGAAAGCAGTGGCAAAACATTTCTGAATTGTTGTCAAGAATCGACAAAATTAATGGACCAGAGGAACGCTGTGGATATAATTTACTTGGACTTCAGTAAGGCATTTGATAAAGTAGACCACATTGATAAGAGAGAAATATGGGTTAGACAGATGGATTCATCACCACCAGATGGATTTGTTACTGGCTGACCAACCTCACTGAACATGTAGTCCTCAATGGAACTGCATCTACATGGAAGATGTGGGATACTCCAAGGCTCTATTTTAGACCCAGTACTCTTCAACATCTTCATCAATGATTTGGATGAGGAGATGGGAAACTCAGATTTGCAGATGACACCAAACTGGCAGGAATAGCCAACACTCCAGAAGATCTAGAAAGATTTTGACAGACTTGAACATTGAACCTATCTAACAAAATGAAATTCAATGATGAAAAAAGTAAGGTTCTACATTTATTATTATTTATTATTTTTATTAGTTCAATTTATATGCCGCCCTTCTCCGGAGACTCAGGGCGGCTTACAATGAATTAAGCAATAGCTTTCATACTTTTGTATATATCTGCTTAGTAGGGCTTTTTGGCCCACCCTGAGCGGTGTTCTATTTTATACAAAGTCAGCTTATTGCCCCCACAAACTGGGGCAAGAAAAATCAAATATACAGGTATAGTATAGGTGGTACCTATAGTACCACCTATACTATAGTAATAGTAATAACTGTGAGAGGGATCTTGGAGACGTAGTGGACAATGACTTAAATATGAGCCAGGAGTTTGCTGCAGCTGCCAAAAAAGGCAACACGATTCTAGGCTGCATTAACAAAGGGATAGAATCAAGATCACATGAAGTGTTAATACCACTTTATAATGCCTTGGTAAGACCACACTTGGAATACTGCATCCAGTTTTGGTTGCCATGATGTAAAAAAGATGTTGAGTTCTAGAAAGAGTGCAGAGAAGATCAACAAAGATGATTAGGGGACTGGAGGCTAAAACATATAAAGAACAGTTGTACGTGTGCCATAAGTTCGCCATCACAGACCTATGGTAACTACCATAATCAACATGAACTCATCTGCAATTTAAATGGCAACATAAGTAACCATCAAGTTTTAATCATGTGCTGATTAATAGCAATAGCACTTAGACTTATATATTGCTTTATAGTGCTTTACAGTCCTCTCTAAGCAGTTTACAGAGTCAGAATATTGCACCCAACAATCTGGGTCCTCAGTTTACCCACCTCGGACGGATGGAAGTCTGAGTCAACCTTGAGCCTGGTGAGATTTGAACTGTCAAATTGCAAACAGCCAGCAGTCAGCAGAAGTAGCCTGCAGTACTGCATTCTAACTACTGCGCCACTGTGGCTCATTCAGCAGAGTTTTCAATTCAATACACCCTCTTTTCCCTCTGTGGTTAGTGGTGAAGGAAAAACTGTATACTTAAATATCAAGGAAGTTCTGTTTTAAGACTACTTTCATAAAAAGGACAGGCAAGATTGCATATGGTAAGGAGTATTCATAGTTGACCATGTAAGATGTATCATATTTTAAACAACAGGCACCTGATTTGTCACATGCAGCCGGTAGCTGGCAAAAACCTCAAACAAAGCATTGTTTACTAAGTAATAAAAGGGAATATAAATGTTAGCCATTGGAAATAAATCTTATCTTTGTTTTAAAAGTTTCTCAGAGAACTATGTTTGGATTTTCTGCCATTTTTCACATTTAATAATTACTTTTTAAAAGATTATGTAAAGCAGCAAATACCATAGCACTTCTATGTTAGCTTACTGAGAAGGGTCTCTGTGAACTGTGCTAACAGTCGGGAACATGGAAATACAAGGGATGACTCAATGCTATGACTTTTCACATTATAAGAAAGATTGCTCTGTTTGCCTTTTTCACTTCTTCAGATTTATAAGAATTCCTAGCAGAAGCTTCATTATTGGAATGTTTGGGCTGATTCTGCTGGGACTGGAACCACCCACTGGTTCTTCTCTGCTCACCTCCATCATGTTATATGTTAGTTACCATTGATGAAAGGCATCTAAACAATGGGAGGATTCAGCCATGACTCATTTTAGCTAGAAGATGGGGGGGGGGAAACTATAAAACTTTCCTGTTCAGGTGAAGGATTTCCAATTATTTGCTGGGATCAGCTTGTAGGTTTCAAGATGTAGCTGAAATAAGAGGCAGCCAGCTAAGTTTTAACTGGAGCTCTTGATTAAGTCTTCGGGGAATTTAGTAGCAGTTACATTTTAAGATAGGTTAATTGTCACTGTAGCAGAAATCATTCCAACTGCCAATAGAGAGATAATAAATTTGGAATGGTGGAGCGATTAGGCCATAAAGAGATTGGCTACATTTCATACTCTTTTGAAAGCACACTGGAGGAAAGCAAAGATGGAGAAGTGTAGTACATGCATTAGCTGACTTCTGATCATTTAGTTATCCGACTGGAAAAGGCATTAATTCCAAAAACTGCATGCATTTCTACCCTTATTATGTAAAGATTAAAGGAAAAGGTTGATATGATTGACAAGAACTTGATGTGGTCCTCTTGTCAGAGTGGTGATAATGTGATCTAGTCTAGAACATGGTCAGATCATGCCCCGAATAGCCTTGGCATTCTCTGGTGCCGCTATCCACTGCAGGAAGACAGGATTTATTAGATTGGTCTGCTCTCAGCAACCTTGATGGGTTGCCTTGATGGGTTTCAGAGGATTAGCCTTGATGGGTTTCAGAGGAACCTGGAGTTTGTTTCTCCTGGTCTGCTCTATGGTCCATTTGAGTGCTTGGTCGTTGCTTGGAATAAGAGGACTGCTGAGGTCTTAGATTAGACCACAGCTAGGCAACCTCTTTCCTTTTGTGAAACCCATTACTCTCCACAATTCATATTGAAGGGGATGAAACAGGAGAAGAGACATCTAGCGTGCCACTAGTGGCAGTAAGGGTGGCAAAGTGACAATACTTATCTGCCCTTATTGCAATATGCAGCTAGCCATCTAGTGGCCTTGTTTAGGTGATATCTCTTGGGTAGAGTGATTCAGAAATCCTCTTAAAAGGCTGTGTGGAAGAATTTGCTGCATGAAGTAACTCTAATTTATTTACAGTTTAATGCAGCCCTTGTTGCAAATGCTAAGGAAATGCTGAAGAAAGGATAGAATCCTGCCCTGCAATGATTTGAAATTGTTGCGGGGGGGGGGGGAGGTTTGAGGAAGTGGACAGAGTCCATATGATCACCAGCTCTTTAGATTCATGTCCCTTCTGGCTAGGTACCCGGGTCGGGATGCTTTGAAGGTGGGTACTATTGCTAGTTGTGTGAGGAGAGCTGTTCCTCTGCCTCCTACGCAGCTCTGGTTTCCCCCTCCCCCCGCTGTGAAATAGCTATGCTATGTGTAATATCAAATATGATCTCTTTTTAAATATTAATAATATTTTTATTATGAAGTATTTTTAATGTTTATTTTTATATTCAATTTTATTGTATGTTATCAGTAGTCACATTTGTGAGATGGGGAGCTCTAAAATAGCATGAATGAATGAATGAATGAATGAATGAATGAATGAATGAATGAATGATATATTTTGTCTGATCAATTCTGAGAAAGAGAATTCTAAACAAGTTAGTCAAACTCTACCTTTGTAGAGTCATGCTGTATTTTTAAAAAAAAATAGAAAGAATGCAGGATAGCAAGATAACAGTTTTGTTTTCAGTTCTTAGTCTGTTATGAATGCTCATAATCATATGAGAGAATTATTCCCAGGCTAATTTGATTTACCTGCTTTTGAGGAAAAAGGCCTCTCTTATAATAAAATGGATAAAAGGATGTATCAACTATTTATTCTTCTTTTCCACTTGACTAAATAGAGGATTTTTTATTATTCTTGAACCCATGACTGAAGAGGCCTTGATTGAATGCCATTCTTTGCATTCACTATTGGTCAACTGGTGAGAGCCTTTACTGGATCATGGTAATCTCTGTTTATTTTAAGTGGTTAGTAAATGTGAAGATTATCACAGGCTGACTTTGAACTATCTTGGATGGATTAGGAAGTAGAAACGATAGCAGTGTGAAAAGACCCTAAATGATATGACATTGTGCTTTCCAGGGTGGTGCCTCAGCTCAAATGCAATATAAATTACAGTAAACTCTAATTGTACTATACATATAAAGTTTAAGGAATGCCCTGTGGTTAACAAGGCCACAGTGCCAAGTATAAATTCTAAGATTACATTCTTGGAAGTTTATAGAGCTTATAAGAAGTAGGTACAACAGCCTTGTTTGCAAAGTCATTGAACTATTTAAGGCCCTTTTAGGAAACCTTGAGGAATACTTCAGATGAAGGTTGGGTTTACAAATTGTGGTGAGTCATGATTTATTCAACCAAGGATTGTTCAACACACCACAGCAAATTCACATAACATGCTAAGAAATAATGGTCCACAAATCACCACAGCAGAACTGGTACAACATGGTAATAGAAAAGTAGACATAGAATTATCCTTCCAATATAATTAGAGCAATAGAAAAACCAGGAATAAAAACACAATAAAACTGGGGGTTTTCCACAGGAAGATTCTTTAGTATTTATATTGGATCTAGTTTCTACAGTATCTTCAGAGAAATGAAATGACAGCTAGTGACATCCTCTCTGAAGTATTTCATGACCTAAAGAAGAAAGATCAGATTATCTTAACCACCCACCCCAATTATCTGATCAATATCAAAGTAACAAGAACAAAACTTATTCAGGCTTCATTTCCTTTGGAGAAAGTGATCATGGCTTCACATATTACACTATAGTTTCTTTAATAATGCTTATTTAGTAAAGCATCTAAAATACTTTACTAAAGATCTTTACTAAAGATCTTCTAAAATACAGATCTCATCTAACCAAAGACCAAATTGTATTACGTCACATCAGATCTCCATAGAAGTGTGTCACCCAAAAGTACTTTCCAGAACTCAAAACTAAACCTCTTCTTCTCCAAAGACCATTTCAGTTTCCTCTTGTACTTTCTGAAAATCTTACTGATTTGAGTAATATCCTAAGCGGAGATAGAAAAAGGGGTATATCCAGTGGTGGGATTCAGCCAGTTCGCACCATTTCGGGAGAACCGGTTGTTAACTTTCTGAGCAGTTTGGCAAACTGGTTGTTGGAATAAATTATTTGGGCAGAGAATCGGTTGTTAAATTACTTGAATCCCACCACTGGGTATATCTGCAAGCCCTTGCAGCAGTTTCTTATATGTCTCAATAATTGAGAAATTACTTATTGGTTGCTTACTAACCAAAAGATTATGCCTGAAAGCCACTGAGAAACATGCAGCCACTCAATTCTCATTTCCCCTTTTTTAGTTATATGGATGCCTGAGTAAGAATGTGGTACATTCAAAAACTGGTCACCCCTCCGAAAGGATACTCTACTTTAATTTTTAGCTTGCACTTAAAATCCACTAAGCTCCATTCTGGACAATTCCATCAGAGGTGGGTTTCAGCAGGTTCTGACCAGTTCTGGAGAACCGGTAGCAGAAATTTTGAGTAATTCGGAGAACAGGTAGTAAAAATTCTGACTGGCCCCACCCCCATCTATTCTCTGCCTCCCAAGTCCCAGCTGATTGGTAGGAAATGGGGATTTTACAGTATCCTTCCCCTGGAGTGAGGTGGGAATAGAGATTTTACAGTATCCTTCCCCTGCTACGCCCACCAAGCCATGCCACACCCACCAAGCCCTGCCCCAGAACCAGTAGTAAAGAAATTTGAAACCCACCACTGAATTCCATACTAATGCTTGTCTCATGTGGTTGTTCTGAGTTGTTTGAGCCACCTTCAGAAATTCCAGTCTGCATTGCAGGAGCTTAACAATGGGGCCAGGGCCAGTCATCCTGGCACCATAACCATTTCAAGATCTGATTTGTAATTTCCTTGTTACTAGCCCTTCCAATCCTGTATGGGCCAATCTAGCCATGCCTGGCAGGGACGCTGGTACAGCTGGAACTCTGCGAACCAGTCGTAAGTAACATTTGTCTAGTGCCCTTGTAACTTTGAAGAGTTGTTGAACAAACTGTACTTTTACTTGGTCTGCCTGTATTGGCATTAAGGGACACCCTTTGAGTTTGTTTTTCCCCTTGTTGCTCTGATGCTTCAATAATCAAACAGTAGAACAGATTGTCCTTTCTCCCCATTTTCCTCTTGTAAGCCCATGGTAGCAAAAAAGAAATGATAATGCCATTCATAGAAACATGGCAGTGATGTGCTTATATTACACTTTTTTTAAGGAGAAAGGCGACTTTGAGGTGCTGTAGGCATGATATGGAAAAGCAAGGGGTACAGCCTTGGCAGTTGGGACATGAATGTGTCAAATGGAAAACATAGATGAAGAAAGCCATTATTGGATTAATTCGAAGTTTTTTAAAATGATGTCTACTTACCACTGGAGTAGTAGCTTGGCCACACCCCTTGCTGGAGGGGAGGGTGTGTGGCATACCAGGCATTTCAGCCAATCAGAACAGGGACTGCTGTTAGAATGGTGCAAAGTAGTGGAGACCATCCACTCTGTAGGACTCTGGTTGGAAAAATAGTAGTTTTGAACAGGAGTGAAATGCTCCCAGTTCGGACCAGATCACCCGATCCGGTAGCAATGGCAGTGGGTGGTTCGGAGAACTGGTAGCAAAAATCCCTGCCTCCCCCCGCCCACCATGCCCAGCTGAGCCGCACGATCATCAGAGGCTTTTTTTTTTTTACTTTTAAAAGCATTTTTTCTACAACCTCTTCCAATAAAAAAATGCTTTTAAAAGAAAAAACAAAGCCTCTATGGATCACGCAGCTCAGCTGGGATCGTCAGAAGCTTTTCAAAGCATTTTTTTCTGCAACCTCTTCGGCCAAATAGGTGGTAAAAAAAATGCTTTGAAAAGTTAAAAAAAAAAGTTGGCCATGCCCACCCAGTCACATTAACCCTCCCGCACCAAGCCATGCCCACAGAACTGGTAGTAACAAATTTTAAATTTCATCCCTGGTTTTGAATGAAAGCTTGGTGGGAGTCAGGTAGGGTAAAAATGTAATAAATAATGAATTCAGTTCATTTAGAACTGAAGAAGATTCTTAGATGAGAAGCGAAACGTCTTCATGGAAAAACAAAGAAAATCCAGTTGTCTTTTGAAAAGACCTTTGGGACGACCATGACCTGGATGACTGACAATCTCCATAGTCAACAAATATTGAACATCAGATATCGATTGCATTGGCAATCAGCTGCATTTGCAATTGGGAGGAATATCATGTCATCTGCTCTTGCACTTGGGAAGCAGTGGGCCAGGCAGAAAGTGCAGATCTGTGTTGTCAGAAATATCCTAGGGGTGATGTAGAGATGGGCAACTGATGGCCCCCCAAATTTCTATTCTTTCTGGCTGTATTGCTTTCTGTTTGGGGGCGGGGGATGGGAAGGGTGGGGAGGATGGAAAGTGTTAGTGTAAGCCTAAAATAGACTTAACAGCAAATTTAGGGAGAAAACCAAAAACAAAGGGAAATCCCAGCCCCACCCATGTGATGACACATTTGCATCATCATCACTGGGTCCACTGCAACTCCCAGCCTTCCAAAGAAAGGCAAGAAATTAAATGAGTCCCTGCCCCCTGCAGCCATCCCTGTAACTCAAAGTGTCACTCAAAGCTCCTGGAAGAAATTTCAGGTTCTCCTGACTTTTATGAGGAATGTGATTGTTTAGTAAGTCCCCACTCTGCTCTTACATCCTGATCTTAAAGGGAAAAGACCTTTAATCAAGTTACTACGCAGATGCCCCAAGGATTTATTCTGAGCTTAGTTGCAGAGGGCGTCTCCTGCCTAGCTTTTAATTCCTGCAACGAAATGACTCATTCACCCCAATTTGCTTTAATTACTTGGAAATCTTCTGACTTGAATGTGACCCTTCCTGGGAATGGACTGCTTCACCTTCCGAAGCTAAATCAGGCACATGCCTCTACTTCCTCATGCGGCCTTTAGAGATTTGAGGCTTTATCTGGAGTTTCTCTTATGCCAGTAAGACATTGTGACCAAGATTCTTCTCATAAAATGCTCAGATGGCTCCTTTTCACATCACAAGAGCCAACCATTCTACTGTTCTCCAGGCTGCAACACGGTTCCTAGTTCTTAGATCAGATCATCATATTTTATACGAAATCTTGGCAGGATTTCCTGTCTTATTACACAGTATAGATTACCCATCTCTATTTTTTTATTCCTGCAGGACGTTGACTGGTATCAAATCCGTGGTCGCTCTGTGAAGCCACCATAAAAATAACCTTCCCATATGGAGTTACCCAGGCCTCCGCATCATATCATGGAGCAGCCGTATGGCTCATCTGAATCATGCAGAAAATCCACACATCCGTGCCAGTTGCTCAGCAGGTGATGCAGAGCTTCCCACATACAACAACAACAACAACAACAACAACAACAACAACAACAACAAAAGTGAACCTGCATTGATCTGGTAGATATGTTCAGAATGTCCCCATTCCACGTCAGGGTTTGCTTTACTGAGTGATCGGTGATATTCCTTGACATATGCATGATGAAGATTTCTACCCAGTAAAATAATAACTGAAGTTATTTTCATTAGGAACATGAAGAAATGCTACAGGATTGTTGCTTTTCTTTCTGTGCCTCGCACTCAGGTATGTATTATTCTTGGTGTTTTGGTGAGGTTTGCACGAACCTTTTGTCATGTAGCTAAGGGTTACCCAAAGCCAGGGGTGAAATCTACTTACCTTCCCTACCGGTTTGGAAGTGTGCACACATCACATGCATGCATGGACCATCTGCGCATGCGCAAAACCTGCACATGCGCAGAGGGTAAAAAACAGGTTACTTCCTGGTTAAAACCAGGAAGTAACAACAATCAGGCGGTTGGGCGGAGCCTTGCACTGCCATCGCTACCGGTTCTCCAAACCACCCGCCGCCATCGTTACCAGTTCAGCTAAACTGGTCCGAACCAATAGCATTTCACCCCTGCCCAAAGCCAATATCTTACTTCGCAGGGTCATCCTTTCTTGACACTGATGATGTCAGTTATGTAGCCTGAAAGGTAGAAATTCATTTAACTGGCAGAACATCCTTTGCTGCAAATAACCTTCTGCCTGTAGTAGGCAGAGCCAGATAGAAGACATTGGTAGCGTTTAAAGAAATAGTGTTGGTGCAGCCTTCATTTTCCATCTCCTGAAGTGCACTTCTCCTGAGAATACATAAAGGCCTCTCATACCACTTCAGTTATCTCTGAGACGAGAAGCTGACTTGCCATGAGATTTCTAGTCTTTCTTCCCCCCCACCCCCACTCCTAATCCAGAGCAGCTAAAGTCACAATTTTCTGGTTCATATTAGGGCTGTTGGCCTGAAACACTCCGTGACAACATCGTTCTCCTTTCAAAGCCTCTTTTGTACTAGGACACAGTTCAAGGAATCTTTCAAAGCCCTGCAAAAACACTCGGCACTTGTCACTGCACGCTTTACAGATAAAGAGCCAGCTCTTCTGCCACAATGTGTGTGAGGACGGGTGGAAAAACAGATATGTGTCTCTGTGTGTATACTTTGAGAGCCTTCTGCAAACACACTTTATATATGGTAAGCATGTTCCTAATACCTAATGCATAAATCAACCCACACACACCCCAGCTTCCTGTTAGGAGCAACACACAGGCAACCTCTAAACCATTTGGGAGCAACTTCTGGAGGGCTTACAATCAGAATTTTGGCCAAAACAAGCACTGAAAACCTCTAGAATAAATTTAGCTTGGGTGAAAAACCCCAATACCCTAATGTCTGTCTCCCCAAGAAGACAAAAGAAAATCCACATCCAGGCCATGGTCCCAAGTTATTTTGCAAACATGTCCCTCCCAGCATGCTCCTTCTTCAAGTCAGTGCTTGGCTAACCAAAAGATTGTCTACCCCTGCAGGGGATTAATTTAGGACCTTGGTCAGAGATTAAGATAAGAAGCTTCTGGAGCACATGACTAGATTTCTCCTCCAGGAAAACAGCATCTGCCTATGGGAGCTTCCCAAGCAGATGATGAAAGGCTAAAATTATGAGAGCCTCTCAGTTACTGCTGAATTTTTCGGGACAGAAATACATCCCATTTCTGAGAAAATGCTTAAGGTTACAGGGGTAAGCACAAAATGTCCAGCCTCCACACGGCCTGCCTTTAATCCCACACTGGCAGCAAAAGAATCCTACAGACGTAATGCCAATATTTTCTGATTTTTCTGGACAAACATTGACTTTGCGAGCTTGCATGGAAACTACCTGTGCCCGTTCCAATATAGTTCCCGAGCTGTTCAGAAAAGCAAATAGGGAAACCCAAGTTTGTGTCAGCAGGAGAGCATGTTTCTTGCAGCTTCCTTCTCTTTCCCACATGCTGGGAATGGAGAAGCCTGAAAGAAGGGTGCGGCACCGATAGCAATTAGGATGGGGTTCATTTGAAACCGTGAGCCAGAAAGGCAGAGAAAAATCACTGAAGGTCTGGAAAGGTGTGAGTTTGTGTGTCTCTGTGTTGTGTGCAACAAAGGAGAAGCAATCTCAAAGCTGAGACCCAACCAATATTGCTCCCTGAAGGGAAGAATGCTACAATGGACGTGGGAGAATCTCCAGGGAAATTTCTGATCCCCTGAAAGACATCTTGGGGTTCCTATTTTCTTGCCAGTTGAGACAGGTCTTAAAGTTACAAAGGAAAAAATAGGGTAATCTAATCCTCAACTCAAACACTGCAATATGCAGATTTTAGCACAGGAAGTTCAACTGGGTCGGTCTCTGACCACGACCACTTCCACTCCTGCGGATATCTTCATTGTTGCTGCCACCCCTCAAAACACTCAAAACACCACAAGCTGCTCGGTGCTCTTCCAGATGATTCATCAGGGAGTGCAAACTTCATGCACTCGGTGCCTTGCCCCTCCCTGCCTCCCATTTCAAGCTTTATTTCATAATGTGTACATTGCTCCTATCCTTTCTCCGGGACGCGGTGATCATCAGTGGGGAACTGATCATCGGTGGGGAAATGGGAGAGTCTGGATTGACCCCAGGAGGCGGGGTGACCCAGGAGCTCTGAAAGCTTTACAGGAACAAAAAGGAAGTCACTTTAATTGCAGTTTCAAACACATTGCAGCCTGGCTGAAAATAAATTAGCTCAGCTCGTGACCACTGCTGATGCTGTGGGAGTGAGAGATTCTGGAACCAGCTTCAGCTGGCACAGAGTCCTTGGGTGGAGGTTTCCATTGTTTTGTGATCCCCCGCAGTTCTAACAGATTCACAGAGGCATTATAATTTCTCCCCAGTCGAGAATAGAATGTCTTTCCAGTGACTCTAATTGACCATTAGTATGTAGGAACAGTTAGGACAACCATGACCAGTATTTCCACTTATAGGGAGGGCACCACGTTCAGGAAAGCTGCATTAAACATTCCCACCACGGATTATACTCCTTCCTGCTGTCATCTCTGGTGCATTCCCACGTTTGCTTTCTGTACAGCCTCATGTTCTGTGGAAAGAAAGCATTCATCATGTTGCTACATTCCCAGAAGCTTGCTCGGGGAGCCCTATTTATGGCTGAAAGCCTGCTGAAAGAGCTATGGCCCTGTTATTCAGCGTGCTGTGCCAAGCCCGCATAGAGATTGGGTTTCTACTGACAGGCTGCCAGGCACGTCTGTTTCCAGGAACCAGCAGCCGTATTTAGCCTCCGGCTGCACATGAAAGACTGGAGTCGGAAACGTGACATTGTGTCAACATTTGAGGCAGGTCAGAGCTGGG
This sequence comes from Ptyas mucosa, assembly GCA_012654045.1. NCBI lineage: Eukaryota > Metazoa > Chordata > Lepidosauria > Squamata > Colubridae > Ptyas > Ptyas mucosa. The sequence goes on along the minus strand of WNWU01000011.1, from coordinate 21,168,496 downwards.
TGAGACCATGAAAACAAGCCAGGAGAGGGGAACTCAACACACCCTGTCTGAACAGTCCAAGTGCGAAGGCGATGTGCAAAGCAACCCCCTCACGAGCTGATAACTCCAGCTGCACAGAGGCGCTTTTGATGCTTCCTCCCTCCCTCCCTCTAATCTGATCCTTGTTTTTCAGCCAGGACAGAGTATACTCGCATGCCGAGGTTCCTTTTGGGTGAAAACTGCTTCATGGCAAAAGGAAGAGGACAGATGGGAACGGGATGGCACGTTACCATAGACATTTGTATCTGCCGAGTTGGTTATATAACAAGAGGGCACTTCTGTAGGATTTTCCAAGGGAGGAAATCAGAGCACCGTGCAAACAGCCTTGTACCTAAACACAACTTCATTCTGGGGATAAGTAAAGAAGACCTTATTCGTGGGGCAAATTAAAACACACACACACCATGGGGGTATTGGATTCTGAATTAAAACTTTCCCATGTTTACCTATCAGGGATCACCAGACTCACTGTGTGTGTTTCTCTAATATAAATAAGCTTCCTTTTATTCATGGGATACCTGGCCAAAAGGCCTTTAAAAAATAATAATAAGGGATTATTTTAAGGGATCCTTACTATTTGCCTGTTAGTCTGTATTGGCTTGGTTTCCTTTTGCTCCTCTCTGTTCCTTTCCAAGTCTCTAAAGATGAATTATCTGGAAATCACTTCATGTATTATCTACCCACCATACTTCAGGTAGTCCTTGACTTACAACAGTTTGTTTATTTATTTATTTATTTATATTTATATTTATTTTATTTATATTTATATGCCACCCTTCTCCGGAGACTCAGGGCAGCTTACAATGAGTTAAGCAATAGCCTTCATACTTTTGTATATTTATACAAAGTCAGCTTATTGCCCCCACAAACCAGGTCCTCATTTTACCCACCTTAGAAAGGATGGAAGGGTGAGTCAACCTTGAGCCTGGTGAGATTAGAACTCGCAGTAATTGCAGGCAGCTGGATGTTAAATGCTGCCTTAGTAGGAGGCATTAGCCTGCTACGCCACTCAGGCTCCTTTAGTGACCAAAGTTACAACAGTATTGAAAATAGTGACTTATGACTGTTTTTTTTACACTTACGACCATTGTAGCATCCCCATGGTCATGTGATCAAAATTCAAATGCTTGACAACTGACTCCTATTTATGACAGTTGCAGTTTCCCAGGATTATGTGATCACCTTTGGCAAACTTCTGACAAGCAAAGTCAATGGGGAAGCCAGATTCACTTAACAACCATGTTACTAATTTAACAACTGCAGTGATTTGCTTAACAACTGTGGCAAGAAAGGTCGTAAAATGGGTCAAAACTCGCTTAACAGCTGTCTCACTTAGCAACACAAATTTTGGTCTCACTTGTGGTTGTAAGTCAAAGACTACCTGTATTCTTTTTCAGGGTAAGTACCAAAAAGGGATAAGAAATAGTAACCCAAAGAGACGAGGCAAAAAATGAAAAGGAAACACAGCTAAATCTAATTTACTTCAGTTGACTTCCATTGATTATGGACAGTGAACTTTTCTATCCCAGCAAACCATCCTTGCTTCCACCATTTCAAATATTGCCTTTAGCTGTATAAACTTCTCACTCTTCTTTTTTGGTGATCTCATCAATTCCATCCAACCACTATTCTCAACTTCCCGTTCAACCCTATCATTCTTCCTTCATGTAATGGTTTTGCGCTTCAGGGATCGTTTATTCTTTGTACATGAGCAGACAACCTCAGCACATTTCACACAGGCAACTCACTTTTGTATTCAGTCCACATTCATTGATCACCCTCTCAGCGCTTGACATTGTCTCCTCTTGTTTTACCATACACAGTTAAGTACCCCATTCCTGGTGTATTCAGCTTACTTTTATATTTCTCCTGAAATACTCGTCTCCCACTTTTATATATCAGAAATACACTTTCATATACAGCCATTTTTGCTTCTTTAAACAAAACAAACATTCCTTGGACGTTGCAGGAGATGACGAGTTAGTCACCACTTTTCTACTAATTTTAGAACATCTTAAAATGTTTCCATTCATTTTTCAGTCTTTACTAAACATTCTACCAGATGCCCACAATCATCTGCTTGGGCTAGCCCAGGTTGGTTCCCAACCTTTTTTTGGCCATGCCCCACCTAAGCATCTCTAAAATCCTGATGCCCCCACCCCCCAGGTGACGTATAATTCTTACTTTACTCAAAAAGTGAACTCTACTCACACGGAGGAAGCCTAAAAGTCCATTAACTTCGTTTAAACAAGGTTCAAATTGCCCCCATTAAAAATCAAATTGTCCCCCTGTGGGGCGTGGGCCCCACATTAGGAACCACTGGTCTAACCTTGTCTGTTTATGCATTACTTTCTGTGTGAAGCACAACTAGTGTGATCTTTTCAGATTTCTTTCAATGCACCTGGTGTGTTAAATATAACTCCTTGTTGATAAGACTCAGCCAATGGTATGTTGGCTTGCAAGGCAGTGTCTAGGATCCTAGTTCACCCAGAACACCATGAGCATGTTGGAGTAAAGCTGGGCTTTGGTTGCTTTGTGATATACTGGTCAAAATGTGCCACAACCCAGAAATTGAATACTTTGGAATGCTGTATATATCATGGTTGTGCCTGTTTGTAATGCTTACTGAAAAACTATACATAACCATCTCCATGCCTGCATGGAACCCTTAACTGTTGTAGAAAAGTCCACACACAGAAGCTTCTACTTCAGTATAGCAATGCCAACACTATCTATGCTGATTTTGCTCCATGTATTTAGAGGATCAGCATACTAAAAAGCAGAGACATTACCCTGCCAACAAAAGTGCGTATAGTCAAGGCTATGGTTTTCCCAGTTGCAATGTATGGCTGTGAAAGTTGGACCATAAGAAAGGCTGAGTTCCAAAGAATTGAGGCCTTTGAACTATGGTGCTGGAGAAGACTCCTGCAAGTCCCTAGGACTGCAAGGCGATCAACCCTGACTGCTCTTTAGAAGGCCAGATCCTGAAGATGAAACTCAAATACTTTGCCACCTAATGAGAAGGAAGAAATCACTAGAGAAGAGCCTAATGCTGGGAACAATTGAGGGCAAAAGAAGAAAGAGACGACAGAGAATGAGGTGGCTGGATGGAGTCACTGAAGCAGTCGGCGTGAGCTTAAATGGACTCCAGAGGATGGTAGAGGACAGGAAAGCCTGGAGAAACGTTGTCCATGGGGTCATGATGGGTTGGACACGACTTCGCAACTAAAAACAACAAATATAGAGGGTAACTAAGTAAAGTACAATGATATGTGGGGTCCTTAGTTGTTTTCTTGCAGACTGCACTGATGGTATTACCTAGTTGGGTAATGAAACATCTGCAAGAAAACAGCCAAGCACCAAGGACCCCACAGTTCAACACTGAGCTACAAATATTCTCTTGTATTAGTAGCACAAGGATATATTTTGTTAAAGAAAGCTTACTCCTAGATAACATTAAATGGAACTGCATTATGCATAGTTGAGTCCTAAGGATTGCTTGCTGTTTTCAATATTGGAAGAGTTAATATGCTGGCAACATCTCTGAGAGTTAATTAGATGCATGCAATGGCATATATTGTCAGCATTGTCTTTGACTTTTCCTACCTAGAAAAGCAATTGTACATGCACAGTGCTCCCAGCATCACCTGTAGTAAATTACAAGTTATTTCCCATTCAAATTTCAAAAGAAGCTAAGTATGTTATTAGAAAATTCTCTTCCAGTAACAAGTTACAGGGATTACCAGAACTGGGTATGTCATTACAGTTTTCTGAATTATTTGTTACAATTATATCCCATCTATTTTCTCAGACACAAAGCTGTCTCTTAATTTCTGTACCCACCACAGCGATTCAGTAAGTTGGGCTGAGGGAGAACAACTGTCCTAGAGATACCCAGTGAGTTCTGTTTTGGTGGGAACTAAGTCTGAATAAAACTTATTCTAACAGTTTTATTGCTACACCATACTGGCTGGTATTTTGCTAGAATCAGCAATGGAAATGCTGGTGGGATCCAATCTAAGTTGTTCACCGGGGCCAAAGGTGTATTTTTCCAAGCTTTCAGGCTCGTGCTGGAGCCCATCCTCAGGGAACTTCTCTCTGTCTCCAGAATATCAAATGCTGGTACTGTATTTCAGAATCTTTTGAGTCAAAAGAAATGGTTATTAACAGCGTGAATGTATGTCTGCAAAGAAAAAGGCCAATGCCAACAGAGCAACAGGGGGCTTAAAAATAAACATCTTGTGTGAGAGAGACTAGGATTTGAAACTAAAGCTATAAAATCGATTCAGAGTTATCTAGAACCGTGATGGCGAACCTATGGCATATGTGCCACAGGAAGGATATTGCAAAATCTCCATTCCTTCCCCACTCCTGGGGAAAGGATATTGCAAAATCCCCATTCCTTCCCCACTCCTGGGGGAAGGATATTGCAAAATCTCCATTCCCACCATACTCTGGGACCAGCCAGAGGTAGCATTTGACCCATATCTGTGGGCACGCGAGCGTTGCCCTGCATGCATGCATGTACAGGCCAGCTGATTTTTGGGCCTTTTGGGCCCACCGGAAGTCGGGAAATGGACCATTTCCAGCCTCCAGAGGGCCTCCGGGGTGGGGGGTGGGGAAGGCTGTTTTCGCTCTCCCCAGGTTCCTAGAAAGCCTCTGGAGCCTGGGGAGGGCAAAAAGCAGGCCTACCGGGCCCACCGGGTCATTGTGTGCCAAAAGCAGGGGGAGCGTGGGGGGGTCACGCATACATGCACGGGGGGGAGGGGTGCATTGAATTATGGGTTTGGGCACGCACGCACGCGACCCTCCCGCAGTCTCCCTCACTTTTGGCACATGACGGCAAAAAGGTTAGCCATCACTGATCTAGGGTGAACAAAGTAATACAGGAACCTCATATCAAATTGAACTTGGTGCAGCTGCCTAGAACCATTTCCTTTAGAGAGAAAGCAGTACATTTGTTACTGTCCAGACAAATAATGAAAGTATGTTGTAAAGTTTATAGGATGATCAGTGGTGGGATTCAATTTTTTTTACTACCGGTTCTGTGGGCGTGGCTTGGCTTGGTGGGCGTGGCAGAGGAAGGATACTGTAGAATGTCCATTCCCTCCCCACTCCAGGGGAAGGTTACTTCAAAATCCCCATTTCCTCCCAATCAGCTGGGACTCAGGAGGCAGAGAATAGATGGGGACGGGGCCAGTCAGAGGGGGTATTTACCCGTTCTCCGAACTACTCAAAATTTCCACTACCGGTTCTCCAGAACTGGTCAGAACCTGCTAAATACCACTCTGGTGATGATCTCTGAAACCAGCATGGCTGTTCCTGAGACAGCACATGCCTCCCATCTATATTATGGTAAACACAACAGCTTTTTTTTTTAATGTGTTTTTCAAAGTTGGCAATTTTTGAATATGTTTTAAACTTGGCTGGGGAACTCTGCAGTCTATACATCTTAAAATTGCCAAGTTAAAAAACAACAACACTGATTTAAATTAAGTGTGATCTCTTTCTCCTTGATTTCAGAAGCTTAGAGACTTCAATAACAAAAGAGGAGCAAGTGCAGGGGTGAAATGCTACCGGTTCGGACCGGTTCGGTTGAACCAGTAGCGATGACAGCGGGTGGTTTGGAGAACCGGTAGCAACAGCAGCACGAGGCTCCGCCCACCCGCCCGGTCATCGTTACTTTCTGGTTTTAACCAAGAAGTAACCTGTTTTTTACCCTCTGTGCATGCGCAGAAGGGTTTGCGCATGCGCAGAAGGTCCGCATACACATGCAACGCACGGTGCGTGCACTTCCAAACCAGTAGGGAAGGTGAGTAGATTTCACCCCTGAGCAAGTGCCAGAGGTGGATTTTGAAATAAGCACTCCGTTTTGCTTTAAGGTTGCCTCTTGAAAAAAAGCACCTTTGGGACAACCATGACCTGGATAACTGAGAATCTCCATAGACATTTAGTGGCCTCCTAGGAGTCTTGCTGACCATCAGAGCTGACCAGTTCTAGATGTACTCAGATGGAGGCTAAAAGTTTTGTGCATTTCAAGGACTAGCTGAGTCTATAACTCAACTTTGTGTGCTTCGTTATCTTAGTTCAAACTGTGGCAGCCTCTTTGAAAATATCACCCTTTATTTGGAATTGTTTTTTATCTGCTTTTGGACTGGAATGAAATTATGGATTAAACTCTTTCCTACTTAGCTCAGCCTGATGGACCGAGAATGCATGAAGGATTGGGATTAGAGATATATCTTTTTAATCATGCATGCTTCCTATGAAGTATATTTATTTTATAAATTTATTTTAGATAGGTTGGAACTTGCCACGTTGAACTGTGTGCCTGGTAACTTCCAACTTTGATTCCTTTTAATGTGACAGGTGTGATATGAAACCTTCAACTACATAGAAAGCAGCTGCATACCTTGTGACAGCAATGGACGGGCAGGTCCTTCAATTTCATCAGAATCTTTTTGCTTTTGGATCACTGATGACTTTTTGCTTCTGAATTTCAGGAGCCCAAGTCTCAAAAAGTGGGTTGGTTTAGGTTACACTTACTCATATGAGCCCATAGGCCAAATCTTGTCATATCAAGATTTTTATTCTATTTTTTTGGTGCCTTCAAGGCAGTATTGACTCCTGCTACTGTAACTGCCTGGATTCGTCCTTTTAGTTTTCTTGGCATGGTTTCAGAAGTGGTACTCCTTCTTAGGACTGAGTGAGTGACTGGTCCAAGATCAGCCAACTGGCTTTGTGTCTAAAGTGGAATTACATCTCTAATCTGGCACTTGAACCACTACAGCAAATTCTCTATTGATAGAATACAAAAAAAAGGGAGGGGGGAGAGAGAGAGAGAGAGAGAGAGAGAGAGAGAGAGAGAGAAAAGAAAAGAAAATATAAGAAAATCAAAGTGTTTGGACCAAAGGTGCTTTTTTTCAAGAGGCAACTGGACTTTCTGATTTTTCTTTGAAGACGTTTCGCTTCTCATCCAAGAAGCTTCTTCAGCTTTGACTGGATGGTAGGGAATGCAGAATACAGTCAGAGCTGAAGAAGCTTCTTGGATGAGAAGCGAAATGTCTTCAAAGAAAAACCAGAAAGTCCAGTTGCCTCCTGAAAAAAAGCACCTTTGGGACAACCACGACCTGGATGACTGAGAATCTCCATAGACAAAGTGTTTGGAGTTACCATGTAAGGATTTCAATTCTGAATGTGATTTGAGTGAATGGTGAAGTATTTAGAGGTGAGCCAATGGAAAAATTGGCTTGCCATTGAGGTAAGCTAGGAAGATCTGCTGATGTGATTGCTCTGCAAGCAGTAGCTTGTCCTGCTATAGTTCAGTGGCGCCACTATTTGGCACCAAGGGGGATGGGCTCTGCCTTTTGTTCCTTCTGAAACACCTTTGCCTTTCCTTCACATTTAGAGGCAAGGACATGCCTTTAAGGCAAAAATGATATGCAGGGCAGTTCCAGGACCACATACATTCATTCTGAAGGGACAGTGATAGCCAAAACAGGACGACCATTTGGGTTTCACCAAAAAAAAAAGTAGCAATGCAGAAAAGATAGTCAAGAAGTAGGTAACATTTATGGATACACGTGAAATTCAAAAATGATTACAATTTAAATAGAAATATAATAGTGAAAAAAAGTAACCCAAGCAAATGCTCAATCTTTCAGGTGCCAAAAGCTCATGAGTTATTTCTTATGCCATTTGTGTTTTTACCAGATTTAAGTTTGGAGCTCCGTTTAGAGTGTTTCTTGTTTTTTCGATTTTTAAAGGGAGAGGATGATACTGTGTCTGATACGTAGCTGGTCAAATATTTCATTCATCCTTGAAGGTCATCCTTTGGGATCTTTTGACAACTAAAGTTAGATATGTGGTAACAAGAGTGAGGGTCCGGAGGGGCCCAGTTTATGGAATTACCTCAATGAGACATGGCCAGGTGGCCATATTAATCCATTGACATCATCCTAAAATCACCTTCTTCTTCCAGGCAAATCTTAGAGACATCTAAAATAATGTCTTATAATACCGGGATAGTACTTGTAGTTTCTATTACTTGTTAATCTTTTTTTTTTAATTCCTTTTCCCGTTTTACATAGCTTTGTAATTGGCCCAAGAACATTGGTTATCACATGAAATAGAAACAAAACGTAGTCCTTTGATGGTATGGGAACACCAATGCCCATCTTATCACCTCAGCTGGCCTCTTGTTCCAGTAAAGTCCAGTTAAGCGGACTTAAACTCAAGTTAGATTGTTTTTCTATTTCTCTACAAGTACATCCTCCTTAGACACTTCGGCCGTACTATCAACAGGTTCTTCAGACACAAAGAGGAACAAGAACTCAAGTTCCACAGGAAAATAATTTTATTAAGTATTTTTTTAAACAACTACTTAACTTTTACTCTGATAAAAATATTTACACTCTACCCACCTTCAAGAAGGTTCCAAAAATATAAACACTCTATTTCTCCCGAGAGGAAGAACAAGACATTCCCCTCCTTAAAAAGAAAAGAAAAAACAGGAATACATTCATATTTCCCACTTTCTTTGAACTCAAGTAGTTTTACAAATAATAGACTTCTGAAACATAGAATATGCATATGTACACATTTATAATAATTTTTTTTTTGCAAAGAAAGGCAACAACTGTGTACAAAAACTGTGGGGGCTTTTTTCAAACCAACAATAAAATATAAATGGTCAAACACAACCTGTAATTGAGCATAGTGCATTCTAGCAGTTGGTGCAATAATATAAGTGAAAATCAAAGGACAGTACGGCCTTTCTCAAAACAAATTACTAATACCGCCATTTCACCTGATCTTTCAAAACTTCAGAATCATGGTGGATTCTTTTTTCCTGCAGGATGTGTTTCATCTAGGGTCAATTTACAGGTTGGCAGTTTTTCTATTGTGCCGGGTTGCTCTGCTGTCCATCTTCCAGGAAAATGGCAGGCATCTCCCTTGCACTGTCATGCTCCAGCAACCAAGATGACAAGCAGGAGGCAAAGACCACAATCCACGACCCGCAATTCATCCCTGGGAGTGGCTGTGGTTCTTAGACTGCAAAATGAAGCCCAGAATATCACATCTGATCTTTATCCTAAAATCATACCACACTCTTTTTTTAACCACGTAAGGAAGAGGTGGCTTCCTCCTTACCAAGAGATTGTTGCGCATCTGCTTCTTACAATTTCAAATCCTATTTCAATAACCAACCTTGGCAGGAAATTGTCTTTTCAAAAGTGTTTCGCTCAACTTATGCAGAGGGAACTTATACTTTTCTGCCCTAACTAGAAACTTTAGTTTTGTTAAGAGAATTTCTGTACTGCCCTGAATGGATGAGTGTGGGTAGGGAAATATGATGCACACACATACACACACACACATTCTCTCTCTCTCTCTCTCTCATCAGCTCCCACTTCTCCAGTTTTTGCTATAACCAAGAAAACTGTCTCTGGTTCTAATATAAAATGCTACACTCAGATCCCTGCAGGTCTAGGAAGAAGATGCTGAAAGGATATGTTTGAAATGGCTCTGGATTTGCATAATATGGTCATGTTAAGGGCTACTACCAGTTATCTCAAAATATTCCAAGTAAGGCCTCTGTTGTGTCAAATTATAATGTGTTTTATGGTGTTGATTAAGATACCAGTTTATATTAGCATTCGGAAGAATGAAGCGATATATGTTCAACTACAGATATGAAACCACTTTAAAATAGAAAATATATTTGATTATTTTCAGGTAGTACAACACTTGGGGAAAAACTGAGAACCAAGCAGACAATAGGATTCTACTAATACTTCACAACAGACTTGGATCCAGAGTAACAGCCATTCCCATATCAAAGCAGCAACCTGATGACACTTTATGTTGGTCAGAAGTGGACCAGTAACTAATTATTATGGTAGCCAATGTCCTTTCCTAGCGAATATCCCAGAGGCTTTTGTCCAGAAATTAGGAGAAACAATGTCTGCAATAAGGAAAAGAAAGTATAGTCTGTTTTGTATGGTATGTAAAGTATGGTCTGTTTTTTTTCAAAATGGCCTTCTCAGAGTAGTACCTATCTAGCAGCTCAAACTAAACAAAACTTCCAGACAGTATTTGGGGCAGAGGGAGGAGATTTTGTTGAGCTGAAATAGGCAAGAAACTAGATTCAAAATCTTCCTGAATTACTTACTATGCTTTACTAGCCAATGACTGTTACTGTAAGGATTCATAGTAATGCTATAAAAATGTTATGTATCTGGATGTTAAGATCTCAGATACTGGTGGTGCCAGAAGGCTACTGAAGCCATTGTATCCAATTCTGAATTTTTGCTTCTCGAGATCATTACCTGAAAAGTCCTCATCAGACACACCAGATTTTTCTTTCTGCCCGCTCTTTAAATCTGTTTAATCTTTTTGTTTTCTTTCACAGCTTCAAAGTCTAATCCTAGCTGATTTAAGGTTTTTCAGATAGCTGAAAGGTAAAAGCATATCCAAACATTATTTTAATGTAGCAATAAAACACACACCTCTCCTCTTTTTCACTAACTGGGATGCATCTTTGAAATCTTTTCTAGGACTTGGGCACGTAGCCCCCCACACACACTGTTTAGAATGGGGGGAGAAATCCAAAATAATTTCAAAACTCAACCAAAAGGACCAAGAGAGGCTCTCCTTGTTTAGTCTTTGGTTTCCAGATCCAAAGGAGACATCTGCTTCAAAGCTTGAAGAAGAGCTGTAGAGTCCATGGGGGAATGGGACGGTATAGGCGAAGGGAGTCGGTGAGGCAATAGCAAAGGAGAAGACATTTTCTCTGGGTTCATTAACCCTGAAAGTGCTGCAGTGGATGTTGGGAGGCTTGGATACAAGATAGGCACAGAGGCCGGATACCAACACTTCTCCAACATGGGCAGATAGGCTGTCGCTGAGGGAGGGAAAACATAAAAAGGCAAGCAGAGGGGAGGTTGGTGGGGATGAGGACCTAAGAAGCTGTTGGAGGAAGAGCCAAGCACATTACTACTAAAATGGTCTTCGTCCTCTGACATGTCCATCCTGGTCCGTTTTGCTGGTGGATCCTCGTTTTCTTGTTTAATAGAAGTGACTCTCTCTTGGGCAGTGTACTTCAGCTCTGTGTCCTTTTTAAAATACTGTGGATCAGATTTAGAGTCACTTTTTTCTAACTCGCCCCCATATCCACTGTCTGTGTCTGTGTCGCTGCCACTCTGCTCTCCGCTGGAGTGGGCAAAAGTCCTCTGAATCACAGGCACACAGTTTTTCCCATGTGCCTCAGCAGCTTTGGTCAGACATGGAGATTTATCCTTCAGGTCTGTAAGCTTTGGGGTGGCGTCTCCAGACTTTCGGCTGATTCCACTCTGCAGAGCTTCTGCCATTCTGTGTAGGTGGGTCATGAACTGAGATGATTTCAGGTCCTTGGCATTTTCGTGCTTGGCCAGGTATTGTAACACTTCTTTGGCACACATCTGGAACCCAGAGCGAAATATCTCTTGGCTAGATTCAAGACTCCGTGGTGGCAACTCATCTGAAAAGACATCAGTCACAAATTAATCTGATACACCAAAAAGGTTTAGTGAACATGTGAATGTCATGCATCCCTAAGAAAGTATCTTTACTGAAAAGCCATTAAGTCACCCCAGCTTCCTTCCAGGTAAGTATGCAAATGGGAACTGCTTCAGAAAGAAACTTAGCTATAATGGGTTCATTTATCTGAGTGCCTAAGGATGAAATTGACATTTTATTGTACTTAATGAAAAAATCATCACTTCAATGGAATGTTAAAATCCAGGTTTGGAGTAGGGGAGAAGCAGCTGAATGAAATTGGTTCTTTATCAGGGTAAGTCTCTAGTTAACAGATGAGAATAGGATGAAAATAAAGTGGTATGAAAAAAGAATCCATTATAGGATACTATCTTGTCAGATCTTTTTAGTGAATGGGAAACCGAAACATCAGAGTACTATAGGCTTCAATGAGAGCACGCACAAATCAACTTAACTACCTGCAAAAGAGCTTTTACATTAACCCTGTGTAATTGCACATTTTGCTTAATGTTTAAATGTTTAGATTATTTCACTAGATGGATCCGCCCCTTCATATGGCCTTTCCTCCACATTCCTGCAGCTCATTCACAATACCATAAGAAAGGGCTAGCCACATTGCTAGTCATCCATGCAGTAAGCAGTCCTAAATGGGAGCGACAGTAGGGATCTCTTGGCCCAGGAAGTCAATTCTTCAGAATATCCCCCTTTCCACAATTCCTACTGTCTATCTTGTTGTTACATCTAGAACATCTCACATGAGGGTTATCACTGCTAATGTGGACAGTATCTTTATGCTACTGATAGTAGTATCCAGGCAAAGGGCTCCTTCAGTTATAGAAGAAAATATTGGGTCAAAATATAAAATAATTTAAACTTGAAAGCAATTGTACTCAACTTGATGTTCTCTCAATCTCTCAATTTGGACTGCAACTTCCAATGTACATAAAACTCTAGGAACTACCACCCCAATACATTCGGAGGACTGCTTTAAAGGATAACACAATATAGCTCGAAGAAGCAGACTTAAAGAAATAAGAGAGGAACTTCTTGACAATTTAGAACTGCAATAACTAATCCAGATTTCTAGGCTGATGGAATATAATAGAAGTAGTCCTTTTGATCTATAGATAATACATGGCTCAGTAGCCCAATCTTTTTTTAAAAAGTGTTCAGAACTTAAATAAAGACCTCACCCTGAATGAAAAGAATGTTAAGTACAAAATGAAAGGGCAAGGGCTGCCAAGTTTCATTTTTCTTTCTTAAAAAAAATGAGGCAAGGATAAATTAGAGATCCTTTACCATGAGAAGTTTGTACCATGAGCAGTAGCATATTTTTTAAATAGAGAATTCTGATGTGAAAGGCATCTATGACTCTAGGAAAGGTATTAAAGACAAGCACTCACCAGCATGTAAACCTTTTTGGAGGGCTATGATCTGCTGTTGCTGTTGTTCAATAAGACCGGTTAATGCTTTGACGTGCTTCAAGGTAAGTTCAAGAACAACCGCTTTTTCTAAGTGTCCTAAAGTCTGGAAACAGGAAAGGAACGAGTTGGTTAGCTGAAGGAAACAGAATGCGGGAGCAATATGTCCTGGCAAAGTATGGGAGGAAATTGACTGACTTAAACAAAGCATAACGTTCCCAATAAAATCCACTTTTATTCTGATGAAAAGCTACTTAAATCTACCCGACGAATAAATACAATAATGTTTATATAACTATTTCAGGTTTTAAAAAAAACCTGGAAGAAATAAAACAATATTTTTACATAACTAAAGGGAAAGTGGGTTTTTTTTAAAAAACAATTCCAAAATACAAAGCCCAAATCAGGATTCATTTTTCAAATGGAAACTGAAGTAACATTTTCCTTATTTTTTAAGTGTGCACACATTAATTGCAGTCCTATCTTATCACAGATATCTAACAGGAAACTTTTAAGTTTGAAAGTTCTGGAGGTTTTTTTTTTTTGATAAATTAGAACATGGAATTTGAATCAACAATATAGTAACATGGGGGGGGAGGTGCAATCAAAGCTACCCAATCATTCCAAAATAAATTGTGGTCTCCTGTCTGATTTAAGATATTGTATACCCGGAACCTCACATGTAAGTTCTTCAGAATTACAAGACCAAGCACTCATGAGAGGGACAAAACTGCAATGCTACCCAGGCACAGCCCTTTTCACTTTCATCTGCGGTGACCAAGGAATCCTCTAGATGGCGCTTTTCTCCATACAAAAATCCATTCAGCCTAACCTCTCTGAAAAGGAAGACAAGTCTGGACAGTGGCCAGCTTTTTACTTACTGTAAGTTTGAGATGTTCTGGTAAAAGATCTTTCAGCTGGGCAATGCATTCATTAATCCTATCACGCCTTTTCTTCTCAATCAGCCTGTGAGGCAACTTGTAAGTCTCCTGAAAGGAAAAGGAGGAAAGGGGGGGAAACAACATCACTCACAGCTGGACTGGTTTAGATAAAAAACTAAAATTGAATGGAAGAAGATAGAAACATTTTCTTTGCAAACAGGAAAATCTCCTGAACCAAGATACTTTTCTGGGAGAGACTTTTACCAGGGAACTACTTTTAGGCAACCCTTGTAACCTAATAGATTTTCACAGTATGAGGCTACTACAATAATTTTATCATCTAACCACCTCTAATCCTGTACCCCCCCCCCAAAAAAAACTTATGCATTCTCCTCCACAAGCGAGGGGTTTTCTTCTAAACCCGCAATCTCTTTTAAAAGTAGAACCCCAATTCTGCACTAAAAAAGGGGGGCAACTCTCATCCACCACAGCTGGGAAGAAACTGAAGCCAAACATGCAATTTGTATTTACCTTACTGTCGTCCCCTCTTTTTAAGCCTCTTCTGGGCTTGTAAACTTGATACATGTGAGCGAAGTCCAACCTGTTGATGACAACAAGAAGAAAATATATGGGTTTTTGTTTTTAAACAATATTTTAATTTGCCGGTAAGAAGGCGAACTTCCCCCCTTCCTCCACCCCCCCCACCCCACCCCAGACGGCTAGCGCAGGCGTCGTTGTCCTCCCGAGGAAGGTCTCCGGGGCCAAACGCCCAACTGGGTGATTTTTCCCGTGGAAAGCAAAGCCAGTCAAGCCCTTCGGCGCGCGCTTCTTACCCGGACATGTCGCCGCCTTCGAGGGCAGCCAGTTTGCCTAGACAAGCGGGAGGAGGCTGAGCGCTGGGGATCCTTTCCATTGGGGTTTCGGCTTCTCCGAAAGCTCGCTTTGGCACCTGGCCGGCCGGAACAGCCTTTTTCCCACTCAAAGCGAAGCCAATGAAAAGACCCGGGTTCGCCTCAAAGGAAGCCGCCGCACGGGAGCAGCGAGCAGGGAATGCCGAAAGCTGAGAGCCTGAGAGAAGTCAAGTTAGCGGTGTTGGCGACGTCGGCGGCTGCTCATGTCCTTTCCGGCTACCTGGAGCGTCGGGCTAGGAAAGGGACGCCCTTGCGCCGGCGAGCTTGAGAGGAGTAATTGGAAGGCTGCAAGGCTGGGTTAAATGTGAGCGAGGGGGCGGAGGCGAGCGACGCGTTTTACCCTGTGACTCCAGGCACGTCTGGCTGCTACCGGAGGGAGGGACGAGCCTCGCCTCTCCCTTCCCTCCCTCCCCGCCTCATCACATGAGCCTCACGTGTTGGCCAACGCTCCAGCCTCTCCGCTCCCGGCCACACAAGCAGGCGGAAGAGGTGGGGAGGGGGGAGGCTGCTACTGCTGTCGAAACGTGATGGGGCGATCCCTCGTTCGCTCTCTCCCCCCCCCCCCATCCACGCCCGCCACCCGGGTCGCCGCCTGTGCAATGTGCGTGGTCCGGAGACAGCAGGCAAAGAGGGAAGGGAGGGAGCCGCCGCGTGGGTTTCCCCCTCTGGGACACAAATCTGCCCGAGGCGACGACGACGACTTGTCCTTGGCCCCGCGATCCTTTAACATCAGCACGGGCGTCCGCGTGCTGTGGCGAAGAAGCAGGTTGGGTGTGCTGCTTCTTGGGCCGAGGTGTCTCCACCGCCATAATGAACCCCCCCCGCGCCCCCCCCAGGGGTGGAAGAGGTGGGGGGGAAGCATCCCAGCCCCTTTTCCCGGGAGACACGGGCAGTTTTTCAGGTACATCAAGGGGGAGGGGGACGCAGGTGGACGTGCTTCCCTCGCCCCTTGTCTGGCAGCTGCACGTTTTGTATAGAAAGGGGACACGCGGTATCCGTGCAACGAAAGTCTGCAGGACCGCTGGTTTGATAGGAAGGGACGGCAGGCTGATTTGCTGTGCCACAAAGCTCTCTTAGGGGTGAAGAGTAGGGCGAGGCCTGCTTATCTGGCTCCAGAGGCGCCAGGTATCCTATAACCCAACGGGCAGTGCAGATATCTTCCCCGGCCAGGTTGTGCTGTGAGTCAGATCCCAAAGTACTCCTTTATTGTGACAAATGGGACTTGCAGGAACTCAAGGGGCAAGAGTGGATAAGTGTTTCCTCGCTTGTTTCTAGCAGGAAAATTACAAGGAGGGAAAGCTAAAAGCCTCACCCTCTGTCTGCCTGTCTGTCTGTCTGTCTGAGAATGCAGCTCCCGGTTCCAGCCTCCGTGGCCTTCAGCCTTGTCATCTGGGAATTCTGGATTTCCAAGCTCCGGAAGGCAGTTTCAGGGAAGCCCTGGTTGAATCAGGCATTCCCAGCAGCATATTTGCAGTTGAATGAGGACGTCTTTTCCACAGAAATAGGAAGATGAGCTAACTGATGAAAGATCTTATTTGGCACTAAATGATCAGGGAGAGGGGCTCATTTGGACTCAATAATCTTATAGTGTTCTTAACAATGAGTATAAGAACAATTTGTAATTAAATCTGTTCAAAATTAAATAATCATTCCGAGTCAGAGACCGCTGCAAGATAGTTTGACATTCGAGCGGGACATGATCATTGAAGTCACTCTCAAAATTAGCCTGAGTGAAGCATCAAAATGTTATGTGCACATTTGCTATCGACAGATAAAAAGTTGATCAACCTACAGGGTCATTATTTATTTCAAGTGAAAATTATTCCAAACAGATTTGCATCAAAAGTACAGAAATGTTGTATGCGCAGCCCTAGCGTTCACTTTCAAAAATTTATTAAGCTATATTTGATGTAGTGGTTAAAGGTAACAGGCTAGAAACCAGGAGACTGTGAGTTTTACTACCACTTTAGGCATGAAAGTAGGTTGGGGGGCATTGGGCCAGTCGCTTTCTCTCAGTCAACTCACCTCACAGGGTTGTTTTGGGAAAAAAGAGGAGAAGGAAGGAGTATTAAATATGTTTGCTGCCTTGATTTATTTATATATAAAAATAAAGGTGGAATCTATCTATCTATCTTATCTATCTATTCCATCTTTAGCCTGATATGAGAGAAACAGAGATTACAGAGGGATGCACTAGCATGCTCTTTTCTATCAAGAAAAGCAATTATAATATTCTAAAGCAGCACCATATCTGAGAAATCTAAGAAGTCTGGGTTCAGACTATTTAGTAAGTATGATGCTAAGTATACTTTGGTCACTGTCTGACAGCTTCTGGCACGACACTCTTAGTGGATGTTTTTCTGCTAAGAAAAAAAAAGCAGAAGAAATAATGGGGAAGAAGTAAGAAGATTAGAAGTGGAAGGATGTTGTCCTCACTCGCTTCCCCGTCCTGTAGAATTCTCTGAATGGGTCATGGTAATTGCATAATAAAAGCCTGATCGGGAATGAGAAAGTCCCATCAAACTTCGTGGAACTGAGTCAACATACATTGGATTGAATGGTATTGCTTCACATCTCACTTTAAAAAAGAAGCTAATAATAATACTAATAATAAATAATAATAATAATAATAATAAGCTGTTCTGAGAAGGAAGAAAAATTAAACCACATTAGGGTCAGTGGAGCAGCTTGATACATTTTAAACTCTGGTCTTGTGGGATCCTCGTTTTCTTTTTCTAAAGATGGTAATATGATTTACTTTTGTTATTTCAACATCAAGTCACATATTTGCCATGATTGCACCTCCCTCTGTGAGTGTGACCTGGACGTCTGTCCCAAATCCTGCCTTGATTGTGTCACAGGTTAGATTAAACAACAAACAGCAATGATACAATTCCGATAAAGGAGAACATTTGTTGCTCATGGTTGAACCAAATAAACTCAGAGAGCACCAAATATATGATTGCTGTTTCTTTGCTAAATACCAATCATAATGGGAGGACACCCTTATTACTACAGTGACCAGGCTATCTGTGTACCAATATCCTTTGCAGGCCTGATCTGAGTTGATTCTATCCAATCACTAATGGTTGCTTATCTCAGTAGATTATTGTTTGCTGCATGATCAAGTATTTGATGATTGCAGTTGGTAGGAGCAATGGTCTGGGTCCAGCAGACAGATCAAATTGGCTGCACCTGGCTTGTGATGCAAGTCTTAACATTATTCATACTGAAGGAGTCATTCAGGGTGGAGACAAAGGCAACCATGAAAATACTCCTCTTTTGGCAGGCTTTCTCTTGGAAATTCCCAGAAGCAATAAGCAAGGAAATAGCTGAAAGAAGAAGACGCTGGACCTGGTGGTGAACTCTGCAAAAAGCTGGATAGTGTGGAAGAACTTGTGCTGTTGAAGGACCCATGGATTTGTATTCAGAGCATCCTGGGTCTTTTATTTCAGACCACAGAGAGGCAATTGTGGCTTAACAGGACAATTTTTTCTGACGTGATCTAAACCATTTTCCTGTGCAGAGCTAGAAGCTTAGAACTTGTAGGCCGAATCAGACCATGTTTTGAAAGCCATGTGATTTTTGGTGTGATTACTGAGAATCAGGATGTAAAGTAGTTGGATAACCCACAAAACATGCAAGAAAGTTCCCAGGATAACTCATCAAGAGACATGAGTTTGCAGCATCCTGTAGATGAATTTTCTTTCCATTGAAGTCAGTGAGGTTAATCAAGGATTATTGCTAAAACCAAAATACTGGTGATGAAACCACAGTACAGTGATATGTTCCACAAGACCAGTTGACTGCCAGAGTTGCTAGCTGATTGAGTTGATGTGGTATTTGAGAACCACATTGGTTTTATTTCTTTACAAGTCTGAGCCTCTTAAGGAAATCCCCATGGAGAAAGCAGGCAAAAAAGGCAGGGGATTTTTGTCTTCTTTTTACCCTTTTCCCTTCACATACATTCATCTAAATCCATAGGCTCTCTGCTTCTTTCCTTCCTTCCTTTCTGTATCTCTCCCTTCTCACTCCAGCTTTCTCTACCTCCCCTCACCCCATACATCTAGAGGACTCTTCAGTTCTATGACTGATTTCAAATGACTTGTAGACTTGGATTTGTCAAAGACATCAGCACTGCCATTAATGTAGACATTAGGAGAGCATTAGGCTGTTTATCTTTTGCAAAGGGACTGATAAAGGTACTTCCTATAATCCAGAATGGGGCTCTGGAGAAGAATATGTTTTGGGGTATTTTTGCCTTATCCCATCTTCATTTAAGCAAAGATGTTGCAGCTTGGGCAACAATTATACACCCACTGATGGAAGGAAAGCCCCATTGGAATCTGTGACGATACAGTAAAAATATTGGGGCGGTTCTTAGCATTTTTGTTTTTCAATCTTAAGTATTGCTTCCAGGTATTCCAATTGGAAGTATTATTTTAGTAGTAATTGTATGTTGCCAGGGCTACTTGAAAGCAGGTGTGCAAATTGTGCCAGGCAGAGAGGCGCTATGACACAGGGAGAACCAAATTAAGGTTTAACAATCAATTCTCCATTCTGAACACCAACTGTCTCTGCTCACTTACGTCAGATTTCACTTGTTCCAAAATGACTGCTGTATATCAATTCAGAAAAACCCCCATATATATTGCGCAATCTGAAACTATCAGTGCTGCTAACATCTTCCAGTGTGCATAATGCTTCAGTTCCAGGAAGGTAAGAAATATGACCTGTGCCAAGTCTTGTGCAGCGACGAAGTTGCCTTACATGACAACAACAACCCTGTAAATTGCTATGCCTTAATTTAAAAAGTAGTTTTAAGTGTCATCGGCTACCTTTGAAATATTTACACTATATCTTGATCCTATGAGATTCTGAACATAAAAGTGCTGTGGGATAGTATGTTAATAATGCATTTCTTTTCTTCTTTTCATTTTCTCTAAAGTAAGTGTAAGTAAGACCCTGCACTCGCAGAGAGCAAAGCTTAATCCTTTTTTTCTCTAATTATCTCCTTTGTGAATCCTCTCTCAAAATCTCAATGGACACTAATTAAGATTACCTTTTATTTTTTTTGTGGGTGGCAACTTTTAAAGAAAGAACTGATCAGCTGAAGGATTTAACCATTCTATCCCATATGTTTACTTTTGGAGTAATTAACCTAGCATGTAGTTTATAGTAGTCCTACTGTTAATAGAATCCATTTGTTAAATATGTTAATTTAGCATGGAATCGGAGCTATTACATCATGCAGAGTCAGCTATTGAAATTTCAACAAAAGTTTGTTTTCCATAATTATATAGGAGCTGAAGTTGTAAAAGAAGTTTCTGCTTTCATCCAGCAGCCAGTCCTTTGAAAGATTAATGCTTGCAAACGATCTTGTAATATACTTAGCTTTAATGGCAAGCTCAGACTGAAGTGTTTTCATTGCTTAGACAGGCTGGACTGTAGAAATCTAGATGACCTCTAGAATGGCTGGAAAGACTAGATTTTTTTTTCAGCTTGTGGTTCTGGGTTTTCGCCAGCTGTATAAGATAGCCCTAGGTTAAGAAGTAAAGAAATAAAAGCTCTTGCTCCTTTTTACCTACCAATTTGTTTTCCCCACTGAGTTTTGCACACTAATCAATTATATCTACTATTGTGACTGTTTCATCCTTTTTTCCCCCCTCCATCAAATGGTTTAGGATTATTGATCAACGGTTGAGAGTTACCACTCTACATTTATCTACTCATACTATCATCACAACAAGAATATCACTCCAATCAACACTATCCATGGTGGGCAAAAATTGTTTGGATATGAGATTTTAACATTAGTAGTAAACAAAAACAAGAGCTGAAATAAATGTTTTGCAATAGATTTGGAGAAATAAAGCAATTGGTAACCAAGTAGTCTTTACAAAAGTAAAGATCACTGAATTGAGAAGAATGCTTTTCAAAATCAGAGTGCCAGTAATTTAGGACAATGCAATTTTGAAAGAAATTTACCCTTCCTGTTCAATTAAAGTCTGGTTTTAGTCTTCTAGATGCTACGTATCCTTTGTAAACATATTAAATAAAGTGACGCCTAGAATGAAGGTATTTTTACCAGATAAGAAATCTGAACTTTAGCACAGAGAATTTGTCAAAGACTTTTCTAATTCCCGAACAAAGCCAAACTGCTGGCAGTCTAAGGTCAGCAAATACAGTGTTGGAATTGGAGCAGCTGAGGAGAAGTCTGAAGTTCAAAGGTTAATGAATCACACAGAGTACTACTATCCTGATGAAGAAAGATGCTCAGATAGTAGGGTTGCAGTTCTAACACTACTGCTTCAGTTACACTCATAGCCAATAAGAATTCTTAAAAAAATATTTTGGGTGAATATAACATGTTTAGGGCGAGAGTCTCCTTTCTTAATTCTTACATTTCTATTAAGATGCCCCAGTATGCAATGGATTAACAGAGAAAATATTCTGCAGTGGTAGTTTCTTACTGGTTTACTACTGGATATCCATAGATCTAATCTTTTTAACAGTATAATCTATAATTAGGCTTAAAGTTATTTAATTCAATTTAATTCCTCTTAGGCAAGAAGAATCGGTACCTTTTCCATTCTGATACCATCTAGATATGTTGAAATTCCTGGTCATCATGTCTTAAGATCTTATTGACCAGGAAAGTCCTGGCAGGCGGTAATTGTTTCTGCTAGTTATAATTTCTCATGGTGAATCATTAAGCCATCCACACCCTGGAAACCACAAATTCAGCGTTAGACTAAAGGAGTCAAAATGACATATTCCAAAAATACAAAAATGATATATTGATAAATATATATTCATACATTTGATATATTCATAATGAGCCTTGCTGGCGCAGTGGTTAGAATGCAGTATTGTAAGCTAATTCTGCTGACTGTCAGCTACCTGCAGTTCGGCAGTTTGAGTGTCACAGGCTCAAGGTTGACTCAGCCTTCCATCCTTCTGAGGTCGGTAAAATGAGGACCCAGATTGTTGGGGGCAATATGCTGACTCTGTAAACGGTTTAGAGAGGGTTGCAAAGTATTGTGAAGTGGTATATAAGTCTAAGTGCTATTGCTATAATAGCTGAAAAAAGATGAAAAGTAAACAGAAATTGCTCAATTAAACATTTGTTCCAGAGAACAGCAAGAAAAAAAAATATATTTAAATAAGCAATACAAAGAAATTGACTATTGTAATTAAATAGAAGGATCAGAGATTTATTTAGGAACATTGCAGAAATCAAAGGAGCTTTTCATGAAAATGTGGCTGTAATAAAAGACACAGAAGATGAATATCTACTGGAGAAGTATTGTATAAAGATCACATAGAATGAGCACCATGGAAGAATTGGACAACAAAGGTCCTCGCATCAACAGTACGTATGACAGTTTGATTACTGAACGAGAGCCAGACGTTCTGAAAAAGAAAATATTGCTAACAGCCTCAGTTGGCCAATAAATGAACAGCTTGCCTCTGCTCAGGAATTCATTTGATTGTATCACCAACAGAATGGTCAGTGAAGTCTGTCAGGAAGAGCCATGGCAAAAACTCTCAGAGTAAGAGAGACCACTATTACCACACCAGATCAGCTAAACATAATTTTAAGTTTATTTTGGCTGTTCACCGCCCTGAGTCCAGCTGGAGAAGGGCGGTATACAAATTAAATAAATAAATAAATAAATAAATAAAGTTGCCTCAGGAATCAGATGAAGATCAGATGAATATCACATTATCTTGGACAGAAAAGAAAACCAAGTTTGACTTTCTCAAAGCATAGCTTGGCAAATCCTTGCAGCAGGTTAATCTAATGTACCCTTTCCATATATGTTGAGTGTGAATCCTGGTGGTTCTAATCACGATACATCAAGGCATGTCTAGGTTAGGGAAGGCTGTTTTAGTCCTGTGGAACATGTGCACCAGGGATGGGTTCTACTTACCTTTACTATTGGTTTGCAACAGAATTGCATGCGCAGATCGCCGATGATGACATCCACGGCAGTGGGCAGGGCCTCCCGCTGGTTTTACTACCAGTTCTTGCAAACCGGTCTGAACCGGGGGCAACCCACCACTGGTGTGCATGCTCATCTTGAAATTGCCTAGCTTCCTTGCAGAACAGTTCTGAATTTGAAAGTGCAAGTCATTCATAATACCCAGAGACACCAGATTTGAAATCACACTTGTGGCATTTCATAGATATTTAGATGGCATATTTGCTACTGATTGTACAGTGCCGTAGTACTGTAATCTACCTACCTCTTTTTATCTTCATTATAATGTTATTAGTGTGTAGGGCATTCTAAAACATTGCCTGCTTGTGTAGAGTATTTGCCCAGGGAGTTATAATCAGGTAGACAGAGATGTACATGGATTAAAGGGAATGAAAAGCATGGCCGAATACAATTATAGGTAACAAAACGCCAGGCTAAAGTCCCTACTCTATATGAGAGTTTCTCTAATTAAATATCACATTGTAAGATTTCCAGTGGGTTTTACAAACCAAAGCAATTAGCTGCAGAAATTTGTACATTCAGTTGTTGCTCCCGAAGAAACACTGTGAAGGATGCTTAGAGTATTTCTTGTAGAGTCACAGGGTGGATGGTTCTTCGTTTGTGAGAACGCCTGTCTTGTCCTGTATCCTGGAGTTTCTTCTGCCTACTTAAAGTTGTGGTGCCTTGCTATCATTACTTCCACTATGGACATCTCTTGCAAGCAGCTCTGCTGCATTCCTATCCAGTAGTCCCTTGAAATTTATTACTTTCTTCTTTGCAACCCAAAACAAATATAGCAAGGGGCTATCAAAGAAGCAACACAAGAAGCAATGGTATAGGATCTCTTGCTTGACCAGGGGGTTGGACTAGAAGATCTCCAAGACCCCTTCCAATTCTGTTATTCTGTTAAGAGTCTTGCTAGCTGCTGGTTTGGGCATTACCTCATTGGGTAATAGGAGGGAGCACTACTACCTTAAAGAAAGGAAAAACAAGGACTTGGAATGTGCAAGATTTGTTGATCTGGGAATGGATTCTTCCAGGTAATTCTGGAATGTTCTAGTTTTCCTCTTGCTTGACTGTTATGGGAATATTCAGCAGTTCCTGGAAATTAATCCTCCAAACCATAAGTAATATGAGATGTTCCAAACATAACTTTGCAGGCCAAAGAGAGCTGTTTTATGACTGGATCACCAGAATCTCTTGAGACTCTTCGAGTTCAATGGAAACCATTGAACCACCCACCCACCCTCAGTGTCATGGTCTGGCAAGAAATAAAACATTCTAGAGAGACCTATTCCCAAATTGACAAATTTTGAACATCCCCGGTAAAAATATTTTTTGAATGCCACACAGCTGCATAAAAATTCTGGTTATGGTTAGGCACCTTTGTGGAAAGTGGCTGGTTTATGGCCTGATGTGTTATGTGAGCCCAGCCACAAAGATTATGGTTCAACATGTACAAACCCAGAATATTTTATGAATTGGATAAATTGTGGCTTAGTGAGTTAGAATGTTGTGAGAACATGGAGTTTGGGAAATAAAATTAAGCAGATGAAGCAAATTCAAGTGGGAAATGATATTTTGTTGAGGGGAATGAAGAAAGGCAAAAGGCCTGCTTTTTTTTGCATCAGACAACTCTTTGTCCAAGTCCATTGTCTAACGGAAATATGTAATGATTATTTATTTGTATATATAGAGGATGTATGATGGTTTGGATTCAAAATTTAAAAAGTGCCTCAGAGAGTAAAGAAGTACAAACATAAGCAGTTATCAGTAATTCCTTAAAGCATCCAAATTATTTCCTGGGATTTTGTACTGTAATTACCCTATGCAGCTGTATGATAATGATGTTAATTTAGTTTGTATTCTGGATTTTAGAATAATAATAATAATAATATTTTTATTGTCACTTTAGGTGTACACTAATTGGCATACATTAAAATGAAATTTTGATGCATACAGCTCTCAAAGGGTCACCATCTCCAATATACACTACATAAACATGACAAAATAAATAAATAAATACAAAATTATGTTACCAGACCGATGGCATAGGGCACAAAGCTGTTACAGAATCTGGTAGTCCTGCTAGAAATACTTTGAAACCTCCACCCAGAGGGGAGCAACAGAAACAGACTATGAAGTGGGTGTGTGGGGTCTCGAACAATGCTTTGAACTCTAAGCACATAGCGCTTATAAGCAGTATCCCAAATCAGCGGAAGCGAGCGTCCTATAATCTTCTCGGCTGTCCTTACCACTCTCTGTATGGACTTTCTATCTGAGGCACTGGTGCCACCAAATCAAACAGTGATGCCATTTGTTAAAATGCTCTCAATTGTGGCTCTGTAAAAACTGGCCAGGATAGAAGGAGAAAGATGTGCTCTCATATTAACTCAGTAGATTTCATCCATCAAATTTTCCATATTCCTCTACTGCTTATACATACAGAATTTAACTGTAAGTAAAACTTATCATCAATACATCTCTTTATAGGTTTGGTCCTTTAACCTTTTAAATTAAACAAATATGTCAATGTAACAATGTTGTTTATTTAAATGCACTTAGTTGTTTATTTAAATATTTTATTGATTTCTTTGTGTTTATTTATGTATTTATAAACCACTTTGGTCAAGGCTATTCTAAGCGGTTATAGAGAGCCAAGAAAATGTCAGTGATGGAGATATGCAAGAACCATTGCCAAGCAAAAAGAGCTAAAGGCATTTTTTAGACCCAGAACAAAGAGCCAAACACTCAGAAGCAGCTTAGTCAGACACCTCCCTATTTCACTGAACTTTAGAAGGAGGAGGAGATACAGCAAAATCAGGCTTACAAGATCCTGTCAGTGTAGCCAATATCAATAAAAATAGTCTTTGCCTTCCTATGTAAGTTGATTCTGGTTTGAGCCGAGGTGGCGCAGTGGTTAGAGTGCAGTACTGCAGGCTATTTCAGCTGACTGCTAGCTGCAGTTCGTCAGTTCATATCTCACCGGCTCAAGGTTGACTCAGCCTTCCATCCTTCCGAAGTCAGTAAAATAAGGACCCAGATTGTTGGGGTCAATATGCTGACTCTATAAACCGCTTAGGGCTGTAAAAGCACTATGAAGCGATATATAAGTCTACGTGCTATTGCTATTGATCTACCTAATGTGGCTGACAGCAAAATACAAAAGGAACACTCACAATGTAATATTTATTTAATATATATAAAACCTTCCATAAATCAAGTTTAAATCAGTAATAAAACAGTGATGCTTAATTGGTTAATATAGGTCATATACATTAGCATGGCTAGGATTGGCTTCTATTTATTAGCCTCATCCAAACCATTACTGCACCCATATACAGTATTTTATTCAGGACACACACAATCTTTTCTGATTCAAATAAAACTTTGCATCATCACATATGGATGATATTTCATCCCAGAACTTTAGATAATCACTCCAGTGGTTATCATAATATTTAAAAAGCACAGAATACAAGATTTGTGTAATTTTTTGCTAGGGTATCAAGACACAGTCATCCATCGTTACTCTCCTAAATCATCCCTACAAGCAGGCATAGATTCAACAAAGAGCAATGCTTCCAACCACTATCTCACAAATATGATTCAAAAGGTTACTGTAGAGCAGCACTTATCCACCGTGGCAACTCTAAAATGTGTGGACTTTCATTTCCAGAATGCTGGCTAGGGAATTCTGGAAGTTGAAGTACATGCATCTTAAAGTTGCCATGGTGGAGAAACACTTCCGTAGAGAATATTAATACTTAGCAGTATTAAAAACCAACAAAAAATGTAAAAGGATCAATAGTCATCTTGGCCTTGCTTCTTTCCTGCGGAAGGTCTTTGATAAGGGAGTGTGTGGCTAATTTGCTTCCAAAACCTAGCCAGAGTACAGATTGAAGTGATCCAAATAAAAAGTTTATTTTGAGACTATCTGCAGCTGTATGAACATTCTTATAATACATCGCTCCCCAAATAGGGTATTCATGATTAGGGGATAATAGTAGTAGTAGTTCCTCTTGTGCTACTGTGCACATCCAATGTTTTCAATCAGTTATGGTAATTTCCATTTATTCCAGCAGGATATCAGCAACATGAAAGTTGGTGGAATGTTCTGTGCCAAGTTTTATAAGGTCTGTCTGTCTTTGCTTTCTTCTAGATCCGTGATGGCGAACCTATGGCACGCGTGCCACAGGTGGCATGCGGAGCCATATTAGTGGGCACACCAGCTCAGCTCTGGGGCGCATGCGCCCGCTGGCCAGCTGATTTTTGGGCCTCCTGGGCCCACCAGAAGTAGGGAAACAGGCTGTTTCCTGCCTCTGGAGGGACTGGGGTAGGTGGGGAAGGCCCGTTTTTCTTTCATACCTGGCTCCAGATCCTGTCTATTTATCTGGGAAGGGCGAAAACAGCCTTCCCCACTCCCTTGGAGGTCCTACGGAGGCTGAAAGGGTCCATTTCCTGATTTCTGGTGGGACAGGAAGTGACGTTTTTTGCTGTCCCCGGCCTCCAAAGACTCCTAGAGAGGCTCCTAGAAATTCCTAGAGAGGCTCCTAGAGACTCCTAGAGAGGTTCTGGAGGCTGGGGACAGCAAAAAATGTCACTTCCTGTCCCACTTTCAACCTCCGTAGGGCCTCCAAGGGAGTGGGAAAGGCTGTTTTCGCCCTTCCAAGATAAATAGACAGGATCTGGAGCCAGGTAGGAAAGAAAAACGGGCCTACCAGGCCATCATGTGCCAGGAGGGGGGGAGGGGGGTTGCGCGCACATGCGTGTGGGCACGTGCGCGCATGACCCTCACCCGCCCCCCCCTCTCCTGGCACGCGATGGTAAAAAGGTTAGCCATCACTGTTCTAGATGATGTCCAGCTGATTGCAGCCTTGGCATGGCAGTTATCTGGAAGAAGTAAAATGTGTTCCTACGAAGCATATCCTCTATTTTGCCATGATATTCTGTATCTGACATGAGTTACTTCTTTGTAGGATCTCAGCATTAGTAACACAATTGAAATATGTAATGCCAAGAATCTTGTGGTCCGCAAGCAGCCTGCGGAGCTGGCAGCAGAGTTGGACAGTGAGGAGGCTGGGGAGGAACATGGACCAATCCTGGAGTCTGGGGAAGGCTCAGATGAGGGCTCTGCATTGGAGGCAGAGATGGGGCCAGGGCCATCTGGAATTATGTGCTGACTCTGGAGCCTCCAGAGTCTGATGTCAGCGAGGCAGAGGAATAGGGGGAGCCAGTTCTCAGTGCGCGCATGCGCAGAGCTGCCAGAAGGCAAGAACAGTTAAGATAAAAGGGGTGACTTGTAAGTAAGGCTTGGAGATGATTGGCCCCTCCCATAAGACATAAAGGAGGAGCAAAGGCATGTGAGCCTTTGCAGGAAGCAACTTTGTTCGTGTTGGTCAGTTTAAATTCTGTAGCTCCATTTTGACTCTGTGGTTCGTGTGGCCTTGCAAAGCTAATTGACAATTAGGTCTTTGCAGCATGTCAAGGAAGATAAAGGTGGGTACTTATCAGCCTTATCCAGAAGGACTGTGACAGACTTCTGTCGGACTCTTTACAAACTATTTGTGACTCATCACGGCCTGTGAATGAACTTAATTCACAGCCATTGAAATAAAAAGATTTTTTGGGACTAATTGTGTGCTTTTTACTGTCTCAGGAAGCCTAGATCAGAACAGATCTTCTCTAGACACTGTTGGTGAAATATATTTAGTCTTTGGGCCTTTTCACTGTGACATATTCCTTATTTCACTATCATATGTTGCAGTTGGCAAAACAGTACTATTATAACATTGAAGCTTTGTCTCAGTGTTAATAGTTGACATGGGCCAGAACAACTGCTAAAATATACCAAAGCTCTTTCTGTCTTGGATTTCATGTCTATCTTAACATCTCCATCACTGCAAAATGTGCTTTCCAGAGAAGCAAACTGCTCTACCTCTTCAGTGTGGTCATGTCTGATAAGAGTTTTGTGGTTCCTGTAGCTTTTCCCAGTTGCGTAACTTTTATTTTCATGGTTACTAATTTGAAGTTGAACTGTGAAAGTCTCCACTTTCAGCTTCTCAGTCATATCTTGCAAGCATCCCTTCGATTCTGCTATGATATGATATAATCTGTGAAGTCAATAAATTTCTGAATCCAAAAAAGGTAGGGTTTTTTTTTCAATTATGTGTGCACCACAACCTTTAAGGCTGGTAGAAGTTTTTCCTCTTGCAAACATATCTTAACCATTTCTTGGATCCACCCAATCATGTATCGTCCAATCTAACTAGCTTAAATAAGATGGGCAACGATTGAAAAAAATTGTTGGCCACATTCTTCAGCTACAAAAATTGAAAATGGTCCTCCATAATGTATTATTCTCTTCTGCGCATGCCCCAAGACGGAGTCTCGACGCTAGAGCTCCGATCATTGGGGGAGGTGATGCCTTGGTCTAGGGGGCTTGGGGGGGTTGATTTGAACAACTACGACCCCCCGCCCAGGAAAAGGAGTACCTGAGGGATGTTCCTGAGAGCTTGTTAGCTCCCCGGGTCATCTCGGCTCCACAGGAGGATGGTGGTAAGGATGGCGGCGGGAGATGGCGTTCGGCGATGGGCGTGGCCTGGCAGGGCAGCTGTGAAGATGTTGGCGGCCTCCTGATGACCGGCGGGGTGGTGGCAGCGGCCGCTGAAGACTGCGACACTGGAGATCCCTGCGGAGGCTCCCTATGCCCCTGGAGGCTTCGTATGTCATCTGGAGAGGCCAAGGGGGCTGGGGGTGACCGCGGAAGGGCCAATGGTGGTGGCGGTGATGGTGGCGGCGGCGGCCATGATGGCAGTCACGGGGAGGGCAGCCGATGTCGGGGGCAGCTCCTGAAGGCCTATAGATCCCACTCGATCTGCTGAGGCGGCGTGGGACTTTTATCAGCTACCCAATGGACATTCCCAGATGACTGGAGTGTGTTAGCCTTGGGGGTGGGCTACCCCATACAGACCTGGAGACCCCTCCCTTTAAGATGAATGTGGGGGGGGAGAACTGGGGAGCATTATTCCACCAAAATGGAAGTTGAGGGGTTGAGGGGGCTGGAAGATGACTTGGTTTTTTACGACCTGAATTCTCCCCCCCTCCTCCTTCCTTGAACCAGCTGGGGCCCTTGTAGGCCTGTTTAAGGTCACAGCTACCCCACTATCCTGGCTTGCTAAATTACTCCCACTCCCCCCTTCTTTTCATCTTGCTGCCTCTGAAACTCCTGCCTATGGAAGACTTCCCCTCACCCAATCTTTTTTTTCGACCTAAAACCTCCTTCTGAGCTAGGGGATTGGACCTTAGGCTCTCCTAACCTGCATGGGGCACCGGACCTAGGGACTCAGGCCGTTGGGAGGCAGAATACGACCACCTTCACCACCGAGTTGTCATCTAAGTTCTACGGGCCGGTCTCGTGAGAGGATGGCTGGCCAAGAATCTTCCGTGGGTCGAATGGCGCATACCTTCCTCTTTTCCATTACTGTGAGAGGGCAATGGACTGATGGCCTGAGCCAGGGACCGGAATTTCCCCATGTCATAACATCTGGCGTCTCCTAACCTTGGACTATCCCTACCCATGATGATCTGATGTATACAGTGTCAGAACTCCTCGTCCTGCAAGATTCCCCCCTCTCGCAGGTGTGGCCCCTTACAATTCCAAGGGCTTATCTCGATGACGGACTTTGGAGTCCAGAGAGATGGCATGGGGCAAGGAAGGGTTTATGAGGTTTTTTAGATAGATTTTTTAAGATTTTAAGGGGTGGGAGAGGGGTTAATAATATTTATTTCTTAAATAATTTTAGACAGTTGACCAGTGGGGATGGGGGGGGGGAATCCGCCAAGATCAGAGCATAGCCCGGCAAGGGGCAATGGCTGGGGAGGTGCAGAACGAGGGACTGGGGAGAAAATGGGGAGCGACATCCAGGAGGGTTGTACCATCTGCACGGTAGATGGGAGGGGCAGATACGATGGGAGTAGGGGGCCACATCATGTGTTGGGGGCGCGCACTCGCTATTTGAGAGCGATTGCTCTCCCCGGCCCCCAAGGCTCTGCCCAGTTACTAGGTGGCGCAGATTCTCAGGACCCAGGCCTTCGACTGATGCTGTGCAATGCCAGGTCCGTAATAAATAAGTCCCCCCTCATCCACGACCTTATACACGAGGAGGGAGCGGACCTGGTGGGTATTACGGAGACCTGGTTGGGCCTGGAGGGTGGTGTCCCTCTGACTGAAATGTGCCCACCAGGTTTCAGAGCATTTCATCAACCCATGGGCCTATGGGAGGGGTGGGGGGTGGCGGTTATTATAAACAAGGATCTGGGTCCGAGGGAGACCACTGTGCCACAGATCGCCGGATGTGAGTCCCTCTTTGTGAGATGGGGTCATGGGGTTCAGATGGGCTTGCTGCTTGCGTACCTGGCACCCTGCCACATAGCAACAGCCCTGCCTGAGCTACTCGACGTGGTAGCCGCGGTGGCAGTTGAGACACCCAGGCTTTTAGTCATGCGTGACTTTAACTTGCCATCCGCTGGCGAAATGTCTGAGGCGGCCCGGGAGTTCATGGCTTCCATGACGTGGTTTTGGGGTGAGATACCATCAGTACGCTGATGGCACTCAGCTGTACATCTCCACCCCAGACCACCCCAACAATGCCCTTGAAGTGATGTCCCAGTGCCTGGAGGCTGTGCAGACCTGGATGGGGAGGAACAGGCTCAGGCTCTACCCCTCCAAGACTGAGTGGCTGTGGCTCCCGGCATCCCGATATAGTCAGTTGACTCCATTGCTGACTATTGGGGGCGAGTCTTTGGCCCCCACAGAAAGGGCTCACAATCTGGGAGTCCTCCTGGATAGGCAGCTGTCCTTAGAGGACCATCTGACGGCTGTCACCAGGGGGACTTTCTGTCAGGTTCGCCTGATTCACCAGTTGCGGCCCTTTCTTGATCGGGATTCCCTGTGCATAGTTACTCACGCCCTTGTCACCTCTCGCCTTGATTACTGTAATGCTCTCTACATGGGGCTCCCCTTGAGGGGCACCCAGAGGCTCCAACTCGTCCAGAATGCGGCCGCGCGGGTAGTGATGGGAGCAACGTGGCGCTCCCATGTAACACCACTCCTGCGCGAGCTGCACTGGCTCCCAGTGGTCTTCCGGGTGCATTTCAAGGTGTTGGTTATCACCTTTAAAGCGCCCCATGGCATAGGACCTAGTTATCTACGGGACCGTCTACTGCCACAGATGACCTCCCATCGACCCGTGCTCTCCCACAGAGAGGGCCTCTTCAGGGTGCCATCAGCCAAACAATGTAGGCTGGCGACCCCCAGGGGGAGAGCCTTCTCTGTGGGGGCACCTACCCTCTGGAATCAGTTACCCCCCGAGATAAGGAAAATCCCAGACCTCAGTGCCTTCCGTCGTGCCCTGAAAACTTACCTCTTCAAACAAGCCAGGCTGGCTTAAGCAGTATTTTAACTTTTAACTTTTAAATTTTATGGGGATTGGTATTTTTAATTTGAGCCGAAATTTATTATTCTATTTTTAATTGTTCTTATTGTTTATATTATGTGTTTTTTAATTCCAGCTGTACACCGCCCTGAGTCCTCAGGGAGAAGGGCGGTCTATAAATTTAATATAAATAAATAAATAAATAAAATTATTTATTTATTTCATTTATTTATTTTGTCGCATTTCTATGCTGCCCCACTCCCGAGGGACTCTGGGCAGCTTACAACCAAGAATAAAACAATGCAACAATATCCCATACAAAAGTTAAAAGAAGACATTAAAACATTAAAACATTAAAACACATACACTCCAATTTGTGGCCGGGTCTCGCAAGATCACTATAACGAGATCAACAGCCCCAGGCCTGCCAGAAGAGCCAGGTCTTCACCGCTTTCCGGAAGGCCAATAGGGTGGGGGCAGTCCAGACTTCAGGAGGTTCCAGAGAGCCGGGGCAGCCACAGAGAAGGCCCTCCTCCACGGGCCTGCCAGCCGACATTGTTTAGCTGACGGGACCCAGAGAAGACTGACTCTGTGGGATCTTACTGGTCGCTGGGAGTATTACATACTGCACAAGATGCCTTATTAAACGTTATGTCAAAAGCACAATGAAGACAATCCCTCAAGCCAAAGGTGGGCAATTAATTTTTCCAAGGGACCACATGAGAAACCTCCCCTAGTATGGAGGGCTGTCGCCACCAGCCTGCCACTGGCCTGCCCTCATTGCTACCACTGCTGCCCTTCCCCCCCCTCTGCAGCTGCTGCCACCCTACTGACCACTGCTACCACGCCGTGGGCCAAACAGGAACAGCCGAAGGGCCAGATGTGGCCTGAGGGCTATAAAATATCCAGTCTGTCCCAAATCATCTGACAAATTTTAGTGAATATCAAGGCATAAATTAATAAAACGGAAAAGAAAATAGAACTGAGTTATTAACAATTGTAGGATGTGGGTTTAACGACCAAGCCAATGGAGGCAAAGAAAAGGGAGAAGGGATCTGAGGCTTATTGACAAATGCCCTGTATCACTCCCTGCGTAGGAAGTGGGGGTGGGGTGGGAGGGAGGTTTTATTTCAAGCAGTTTCATTTCAGATAACTGGCATCAGAGGTTTTAGAAGAGCCATGCCAAATATCAAAGGTCTTCTGGAAGTTAAAGTTATCTAGGGTAGGAGGAGTGATATCGAATCTCTTTAACACATGTTTGACCTATTCTAAGAGCTTAATTAACATACAGAACTCAGAATCCAGGATAAGGATCTTGTATGTGCTGTGCTGATGTGTATCTTTGTATTTTTGTGCTGCCACACTGAAAGTGAGACTTAGTCTTTTTCTTGCCCGAGATCAATTGACACAACATTCTCTTCTATAACGCCTAAGATAATTGTAAGTGGGAACAGGAATACAAAATATCAGGAGTGAAATCTAGCAGGTTCTGACAGGTTCTGGAGAACCGGTAGCAGAAATTTTGAGCAGTTCGGAGAACCGGCAAATACCACCTCTGGCTGGCCCCAGAGTGGGGTGGGAATGGAGATTTTGCAGTATCCTTCCCCTGCCACGCCCACCAAGCTACACCACTCCCACCAAGCCACACCCACAGAACCAGTAGTAAAAAAAATTGAATTTCAAATAATGTGATAATGTGGTATTGATCTTCAATAAACGGGAGCTCAGTGGGAATTAAAAAAAAATTAATTGGCTCCATTTAGTTTTGTGACACACAGAAGGCATTGGGCCAAATGTATTTATTTATTTATTTATTTAGTCAAGCATATATAAGATTACAGATATAAGTAGAAACATGAATATGAATATATGAAATGGATACAAATAAATGGGGACATTAAGACAGGGATAGTAGGCACGTTGGTGCGCTTATTCACGCCCAAATTGTCTTTACATGGCATTTAGTGCTGAGAAAATTGAAAAGAATATCAGGATAACTCAATCCTTGGATTATGGTATGGAAAGAGAGGGGCTTAATGAAATCGTCTCCTGCTTCCTCCCAAATTTAGTCCTATTCACCCTCTTCTTCCTAAATATTAAAAAGAAGTAGCTAGAGTGGCCATGACAAACCCCTTAGTTATGGTATGGTTGTATAATCCCCTAAAACAGTTGATAAGATGATACCATGCTGCCTGAATAGATGCATCGATCCTCATTTCTCAGACAAGCATTTTACATCCTATTTAATCCTATTTATAGAAAGAGTATCTAAAAACCAGAGTGTCCTTTCGTAATTCCACCAGTGGTCTTTAGGAAGGTGGATTTAGCCCCTAAGTAATGTATGATTTCAAGGACTTTTTAGGAGATGGAACATTGTTTTTGACTGGGCAAAGCGAAGCAAACCAGTATCCACTATGAAACTGGGTTTCATTTATCCCTGTGAATTCTATAAAATTGAGGATAAGGGCTGAGAACAAGAATGAGTAAGAAAGACCTGTCTACAAGGGGAAGCCCTCCCCCCTCCCATGATTTCTCTATAACCATCTTCTCTGGAAGTACATGTCTTGAAACACAAGGAAGGCATTAGTAACTAATTTAGCCAAGTTGATTGCATTGGTTTTATCCAGAATTCTGTGTCATTTTCCTTGCATTTCCCCTTTCTTAATATAACTCTTTGTTATGTCTGTTGGAAGAAATGCCCATCTGGGTTCAGTTCCAAGTAGGGAAGAAAGACACTGGAAACTTAGAGATTGCTTGGAAAGATGGTTTTTAATGGTGGACAAGACCACATGGTTTGAGGTCCTGGGTGGGGAAAGAGATCAGATGCTGAGAGTTCTCCAGTTGTATGCCCTCTCTGGGCTTTTGAATTTGAGCTTGTATTCTGATTGATTCAGTGGTAGGTTTCAAATTTTTTTACTACCGGATCTGTGGGTGTGGCTTGGTGGGTGTAGCATGGCTTGGTGGGTGTGGCTTGGCGGGCGTAGCAGGGGAAGGATACTGTAAAATCTTCGTTTCCTCCTGATCAGCTGGGACTTGGGAGGCAGAGAATAGATGGGGGTGGGGCCAGTCAGAATTTTTACTACCGGTTCTCCAAACTACTCAAAATTTCCGCTACCGGTTCTCCACAACTGGTCAGAACCTGCTGAAACCCACCTCTAGATTGGTTGTCAGACTCCCATGGGGCCATGCAGGGGCAACTCTGTAGGCTGTCCTGAGTCCCAAGCTTGGTTGACTCTTGCTGGGTGATGATGTAATGAAAGGCCTTTGGGATTCCTATTATGCCTCTGCCTGAAGGAGGTAGATCTTTGTTATATAGAATAGACTGGCAAAGGCTTTAATGGCCCATTGACAAAAGTGGGGGGGGGGTGAGTTTCTGCCTCCCTTTTAGGGGAAATATTCTGCCCTTTTAATATTTCCTAAAATATCTCATTTTCCTAAGAGAGGGGTAGGTGCTAACTTCCTACATGTCTATAGATTTTGCTTCACTGGTTTTATAACAGAATTTTTCATTTATACTTTTCCCATATTCAAGTCTGCATGGTGATATAGCTGTCCTTTTTATATCAAGATTGGACTAAATTTTTAAAAGGGCTTTGAATGGAAAAATTCAAAGCACCTTCCTGTCCATTTTCCTAAAGTTGAGCAGAGAGACTCCCCAAGTTTGACAGACTTTTTGTTGTTAGTTGCGAAGTCGTGTCCGACCCATGACGACCCCATGGATAATATTCCTCCGGGCCTTTTGACAGACTAGGAGGTATTTAATATGACTAGTGATAATCTATCAGGAAGGTTTTTAAATTATTCCATCTCTCCCTGTCCCACTCACACCATATTATAACGGCATAAATGGCCCAGTCCCATTCTGAGTTGACCATTGAACAACAGATGTACGTATGGACAAAAAGATATGAGAAATATATCTAATTCAGATCTATAAAAAGGCTATTTATTTTGCCCTGTGGCAATCAAGTGGTATTTATTTTAACTTATGAATTCTAGATGGCCTCTAGAAGCAGGAAGTACTTTCCCATCTTTACTTATGAAAGATGAGCGATTCTCTTACCAATAATGCTTAATAGCTAACTAAAGACTGAATAATATCAAGATGAATCTATATGAAAGAGAGTTTCTAACACCAGTTTAGTGTAGTGGATAAGGAATCAAGCTAAAAATTTGGAGACAATGCTTTTTACCTTAAGCACATAGCCAGGTAGCTAATCCTGGGTCAGTTGCTCTTTCGCAATCCTAGGTACCAGGTAAGGACAAATCACTTCTGAAAATGCTGCCAAGAAAAGTATAGAGACTTGTCCAGGCAATTGCCAGGAGTCAAAAAGATTTTGACGAAGCTTCCC
>WNWU01000011.1:21106567-21117756 GCA_012654045.1 Ptyas mucosa | reverse complement strand
CCCCCCAGCCAGCACTGCTGGCTGGGGGATTCTGGGAGTTGAAGTCCACCCATCTTCAAGCTTCCAAGGTTGAGAAACACTGCTCTAGTTTAACTGGATGTGAGGACAATTGACTGAGACATCTGACACCCCATTGATTGCCGGGTTGATTTGGCTGATCTGGCTGACTAGGCAGATGTTTCTTCCTCCCTCACTGCTGCATGTGCACCCCTCCTGAAGCTGCATCCTGAGTGGAAGAGAATGATCATCCTAGATAGAAGTAGTGTAAGAATCTTAGGCAAGGGTATATGATAGTTGCACTCCTCTGTTAGAACCGCCAAGCAAGTTCAAGATCTAATCTGATTCATCAGGTATCAGAATGGCTGAGTTTAAAAAAAAACTAAAAAACCAGGCAACAAATAGCATTGTGTAGAAAAGGTATGGGGAAGGCCTCCATATCTGGGAGGAGAAGATCTGGATGACCACAAGATGACAGGAAAGACACTGGATAGCCATCTATCTTAAATGATATAACTGAGGAGAGGACTGGACTAGATAGCTTTTATTATTCCATGCTGATTTTTGCAGACTAAATGTCAAAGGGAATCTTTTAACCAGTGGTGAAATCCATTTTTTTTTACTACTAGTTCTGTGGACGTGGTGTGGTTTGGTGGGCGTGGCTTGGTGAGTGTCGCAAGGGAAGGATACTGCAAAATCTCCATTCCCACCCCACTCAAGGGGACAATACTGCAAAATCCCCATTCCCTCCCCACTCCTGGGGGAAGGATATTTCAAAATCTCCATTCCCACCCCACTCTGGGGCCAGCCAGAGGTGGTATTTGCCGGTTCTCCGAACTGCTCAAAATTTCCGCTACCGGTTTTCCAGAACCTGTCAGAACCTGCTGGATTTCACCCCTGCTTTTAACCGATTGGATTTGATTACAAAACATAAGCATTTTTGCTGTTCTGTAAACTCCTCAAGAACTTAACTTCCTTTGAAGATTTGGAGAGGGATTGAAGCTATAGTCATCTTCATGAGACATTATATTTAAAGATCAGGCTTCCTGCTTTGAACTTATCAGCGCAATCCTGTTCAGATATAATTTGCACCAAGTTCAATACTCCTAGATATACACATATGGGATTGCAAACTAATACACAAATTTTAGAGGACCTGAATGTAGTTTTCTACAGAAATATACTTGTTACTAGAAACATCTTACATTATTAGATGCCATATGCCTACCTGCATCTTTTTATAAGTGTATTTTTGCTTTCTCAATCCAAAGCTTCATTGACAATTTATAGTACTTATTTTAATCAATTTGCAATTATGTAATGGTAACATGAATTGAATCATACTATCTTTTTTATAAGATACAGGAGGATAGAAATGAACAGTCACACTGTGCTATCAAATGTTAATTTTGGAAGGGTGCTTTTCTGCCTTCAGGATCAGTTTTTGTAGCAAACAAAAGACAGCTATGATTATTTGTATCTAATAATGAGGCTTTGGGGCTTTTCTTTTTTTAAAGATGTGACTCAGTAACATGTGTTGCTTTATCTAAGCAGAGAACCTGTTTTTGTTTTTGTTTTTCATTGCTTACATGCAGTAGTGGGATTCATTGCTTACTGGCACTAGTGGTTCGCTATCGTTAGCACGCAGGTACGCACACTCACTTTGTGAGCTCACGGCGCTTCTGTGCATGTGCAGAGCATTTTTGATGATGTCTGGGTGGGTGGGCGGAGCCTCCCGCCACTGCCATTACCGGTTCGCCCAAAATGGGGTGAACCGGGAGCAACACATCACTGCTTACATGTGGTACAAGAAAAGGAAGGGTGTAAAATAGAGGAAAGAAAATACAAATCTCATTCAAACGGCATCCAGCATTTTGATATAGATTATGGATTATTTATTTAACAGATTTATTGCTTGCCTCTCAATGCATTTCTGAGTAGCATGCATAATTAAAATACATTTTTTTACAATAAAATACATGCAGTAAAATATAATAAAAGCACATGAAATGTAATGCTGTTAATTAGAAACTTTGTTCTTCCAATGTACTTCAGAAGAGTTTCACAACTGAATTTAGAAAAGATCTCAGTCACTATGTATTTAGAAATTACCAGGCAAACTGTAATAACTGTAGTAAGAATATTTCTGGAATTATGAACTGCTTTGAACGTCACAATTATCAAAAGCCTGGATGATAAGAATGTCCATATAAAGTACATTTACCATAGTAAAAAGTATATATTGTCATGTTCAATTTCAATTTTCAATTTAATTCAATTTATATGCCGCCCTTCTCCGAAGACTCAGGGCAACTCACAATACATTTAAAATCCTAATAAAAAACATTTAAAAATTAAAAACATTAAAAACATTAAAACTCATTCATACCATTCATGACTGGATCTCGCCAGATCGTAAGAGCAAGATCAACGGCCCCAGGCCTGCCGGAAAAGTCAGGTCTTCACCATGTTGTTATGGGCATAAAGTTTGCATATAAATAGATTAATCAAGTATATCAAATTAAAACACCTGTGATAGCAAAATTCCACTGTTAGATGCTTTTTAATCATTCAGTATGTAAAACAAAGGAATGGTTTTCAGCATGCTGCCTCAAAAACTCTGGGAACTGAAGTTTCAACCTACAAAGTGGGCAACAATCTAAGGAAGACTGGCCTAGCACATTAGTGGTCTGTTTTGTGTAAAAGCTGTTTAGCATGTGGCTTGTTTCTCATTTAGGATCAAGATGATGGGGGCCTGTAAATTAAAACAGTGTTTTATATGATGGAACGTTAAATGGAACAGATTCTAATTCTGTATAAACCACCATCTTTCTTACCAATCTACCCCATTTGTGTTAGCCCAAGACAGGTATTAAGAAGATGAGAAAAAGGCACCCAAACTATGACATTGATTAGGAAATATGTCCAGTTCTCATTAGAAGGCAGAACGTGTAATAATTGCTAGTTGAAGCAGAGTTGATGGCCGGCATCATTTCCCAGAGGATCCTATTAAGCCAATCTTCTTCATTTGCTAGGGGATTTGGATATCGTATAGATAAATTAGTAGTAAATATTGGCCCCTCTCAAGACACTTTGGGCAAGAGAAGAAACTGAGAATGACTGTTCTAGCTGCTCCTCCTTCCTAAATGAGATGTTTGGACAAAACAGATGATAGCTGGCTTGAAGAAATCAGAAATATGCCAGAAGCTGAAGTCAAAATCCTTATTTTGGCTATAAGGGCAATTGTTAGAAATATGACACAAAGTATGACACAGTCACAGAAGCTAAACAGAAAGAAGGAAGGAAACTTGGTAAGTACATAAATAAAAAAAATTAGCAGAATAATTAGGGATAACATATGGTTTCAGACGATTGAGTTCTATGGAAGCCCTTCTGGACTTGAGAATTGTTGCAAATATATAGTTTATATAGGTCTTGGTAGCACTATGAGTAAACTTCAGAAAGTGGGTTCTATCTTAGTGTCACCATATGTTCAGTTTGTGCCAGAACTCCATCTGGGTAGGAAAGTAAAATATCACCAAATGTCCAGGATTCATTGACTTTCTTCATATTAAAAGCTGTAAATGTTGCTGCTGCTGCAATGTCAGCAGTTTCACAATAATTAGAAGGAATAGTGCAGGGGTGGGCTGCTGGGGTTCACAGGGGTTCAGGAGAACCTCTAGCTAAGATTCTGTGCAGTTCGGAGAGTCTCCAAATCCCACTCTTAGCTGGCCCCGCCCAGCCCACCCCTCCCAGGAGTCCCCACATGGCCTATTTTGGATGTAGGTAAGTGCAGGGTGCACTCGGAGGCACAGAGAAGGTGAAAAATGGGCCTACCAGATGTTTGGGAAGGCCGGAAACATGCCGATTTCCAGCCTCTAGAGGGCCTCTGGAGCCTGGGGAGGCCATTTTCACCCTCCTGGAGGCTCAAGGAAAGCATCCAGAGCCCAGGGAGGGCAAAAACATCCCCTACCATGGCCACACCAGGAGGCCGACTAGACCATGCCCACCATGGCCACGCCCACCAGCAACCGGGCAGAGATCCCCTTGCTAAAATTTTTGAAGCCCAGCCCTGGAATAGTGAGGGGGTTCTTGGAGTCCTAGTAGACAATCACCTAAACAGGAGCCAGCAGTGTGCTGAAGTTGCCCCGGCCCCCCAAAAACCAATGCAGGTCTAAGTTGCATTAACAGAGGGATAGAATCAAGATCATGTGAAATGCTGATACCACTTTATAAATCCTTGGGAAGGCCACACTTGGAATACTGCATTCAGTTTTGGTCGCCACAATGTAAAAAAGATGTTGAGACTCTAGAAAGAGTGCAGAGAAGGGCAACAAAGATGATTAGGGGACTGGAGGCTAAAACATAAAGAATGGTTGCTGGAATTGGGTATGTCTAGCTTAAGGAAAAGAAGGACTAGGGGTGATATGATAGTAATGTTCCAATATCTCAGGGGTTGCCACAGGGGTGGCTTCTAGTTACCTTTGCTACCAGTTTGCAACATGGGAGTGCACATGCGTGCTTCTGCGCATGCACAGATCATTCATGATGACATCCGGGTGGGTGGGCAGAGCTTCCCGGAACCGTTACTACCGGTTCGCAAGAACTGGACCGAACCGGAAGCAACCCACCACTGGGTTGCCACAATGAGGGGGTCAACCTATTCCCCAAAGCTCTTGAAGGAGAAGCAATGGATGGAGACCAATCAAGGAGAGAAGCAATCTAAAACTAAGAAGAAATTTCTTGACAGTTAGAACAATTAACCAGTTGAACAACTTGCTTCCAGAAGTTGTGAATGCTCCAACACTGGAAGTTTTTAAGAACAGATTGGACCCCGCTGAGTAGGGGGTCGGACTAGAAGACCACCATTGTCCAACGTCCTTTCTAACTCTGTTATCCTGTATTGTGAATAGCTAGAGCAGCATCTCCCCCTATAGTGGGGGGGTAAAGACATCAGATCCCTATTTATATTGCCTCCTGACAAGAAAGCATTTGAAATGAGGGAGTGGCCACAAATGTAGAAGGGGTTAGTTTCTTCTATCCACAAGATACCAGGAGGTACAATTTCACTTTTGGGTTGTTGCTAGCAATGCTAGCAAAGAGCGTGGCCCCGTTGCGAATCGGTAGTAAAGGTAAGTAGAGCCCACCCCTGAACGTGGGCCAGTCCTGGAGTCTGGGGAAGGCTCAGATGATGGCTCTGAGTCAGAGGCAGAGAGGGGGCAAGGCCATCTGGTAGTTCTTTGCTGCCTCCGGAGTCTCTGGAGTCTGACATCAGTGAGGCAGAAGAACAGCGGGAGCCTGTTCCCAGTGTGCGCATGTGCAGAGCTGCTAGAAGACAGGAACAATTAAGAAAACAGGGTCAATTTAGGAGTAAGGCTTGGAGATGATTGGCCCATCCCATAAGACATAAAAGAGAAATGAACGGAACGTGAGCTTTTGCAGGAAGCAATTAATCCATCTGGTCAGTAAAAGCTTTGGAAAAATTCTGTTTGACTCTGTGCTAAGTTTGGCCTTGCACTGCATGTGGCAATTAGTTCTCTGGCAGCATTCCAAAGGAGATACGGTGGGTGTTTGTAAACACTCCCCTGAAAAACTGTTTGAGAAGCCTTTTGGACTGGGAATGACAATAATTCACAGCTGTATGAATTAAAGAGATTTGCCGGGACTAAGATTGTGGTGTATACTTTCTAAGGAAGCCTAGGTCAGAACAGGTCTTAAGACATGATCTTGTGGTACCCCACTGCTTAGTTGCCTCCATGTAGATGTAGTACCATTAAGAACTACTCATTGAGTATGATTTGTCAGCCAGCTACAAATCCATCTGGTGGTAATGCTATCTATTCCACATTTTTCTAGTTTACCAAGAAGTAGGTTGTGGTCTACTTTGCTGAATGTCCTGTTTAAGTATACGATGTCCACAGCATTTCGCTGGTATACTAATTTAGTCACTTTGTCAAAGAATGAAATAAGATTGGTTTGGCATGATCTGTTTTTAACAAACCAGTGCTGGCTTCTAGTTAAAACTTTATTTGTTTCTAGATGTTAGTAGATCTGGTTTTTTAATATCTTTTCCAGTAACTTCCCAGGTATTAATGTTAGGTTGATTGGTATGTAGTTTCATGGGTCTAGTTTTTTCCCTCTTTTTTGAAGATGGGAGCCACATCAACTCTTTTCCAATCCTCAGCTAATTCCACAGTGTTCCAGGATTTTTGAAAGGTATGGTACAATAGTTCTGAAATAGCATCTGCCAACTCCTTCAGAACTCTTGGATGCAATCCATCAGGTCCAGTGATTTACATTCATCAAGATCAGATAGGTGTTCTCTAACCATTTTCTTGCTTATTTTAATTTTTATTTCTAGTCTGTCTTTTAAGGTTAGATTTTTGGTAGGTTGGGCTATAGTTTCTTTTTGCGTGAAGACTGATGCAAAGAATGTGTTAAACAGTTGTGCTTTCTCCCTGCTGCCTGTTACTTCCTTGCCATCTTCTCTCTTTAGGGGACCTACTATTTCCTTGACTTTTTTCCCCTTGTTATTTATATGTTGAAAGGAATGTAAAGTTGTGAGTCTTATGTGCAGGAAACTTTGTGAGAACTGAATTCAAGTACTTGGGAGTTTCCATAACAGCAGTTTTATACTTTACAATTTATTGAATATTTGATGGAAATATGCTTGTGAATGAATGCATGGGCCAAAGGTAAATCTCACTCAGCTCAGGTTTTGGAGAAAAAATTATTTTAATCATAGTGGTTGGTTTATCCAACGACAGAAATAACAATTTCAAGGCTAAAATATCTGGCTCAATCTTGTCATATCTGGAAATAATAATACCTAAGATGTCTTGCTATAAGAAAGCAGCTTTCCGCACTCAGTATCAACATTCTTAAGTATTCTTTAAATTGCTCAGTTTAGACCATATAGAAATGAAAATACTGGAAACTTTTAAAATATATTCTTTTTGTCAACATCCATGTTTCTTTGCAAGATGAACAGGCTTCTTCAAAATATGTGGTGGAGAACCTACCTGATAAATGTTGTCTGTAGCAATCTGAATTTCACAATCATATTATTGCCCTCAGGTACAGTGACCTACTGATAAAGATGCTCGCTTCCAACACGGAAGGTTGAGAGTTCAATCCTAGGTAGCAGCATATGTTTCTCTCCTGGGGCACAAAGAAAAAAAAATATTTGCTGCAAGTTCCACATAGGCATCAGGAAAGGCATCCAGCCAGTAAACGCTTAACTTCATCTAGCTGCCCTGACTGGATGAAAATACCTCTAAATTAAGAGGTATTTTATGATTGCCCTTATTATCAAGAAGGGATTCTTTATACTTTTCTTTCCATTTATCAGTCCTGACTGAAAATGTTGTGCTAGTGAGGAGCCAGCAACCCGTGGCTCTGGAGCCGCATGTGGCTCTTTCATCCCTCTGCTGCAGCTCCCTGTTGCTGGTCAGCTCCACAATTGATAGGGCTTTCGGTTAGGATAGGTGGAGGAAAAAGGATGCCACGCTAGGAGGAGACTCTTTGATGGGGGAACCATCCAGTCAGCAGAGGAAAAAGGACGCCGTGCTAGGAGGAGACTGATAGGGGAACCAGACTTTCGATCAGCTCCAGAATTGAACAGGGGCTTCTGGTTAGGACCTTTGTGGCTCTTTGAGTGTTTAAGGTTGCCGATCCCTGTGCTAGTGATAGATTTGAATGATCAACTTTGAATATGATCGGCGATGCTTCTAGTATCTCCTCTACTTGGCAGTCCCCAACCAAATAATTGCAGGTTTTCTTTGGATTATCCTTTTGTTTTGTAACTTTCAGATATGGTGATGCTCTTCTATATGCTCTAAAGATCAGGATTAATTGCAGACATTCTAAATGCCAGGGCAGCTCATGACTAATTGATTCTGGCCCCAGGTATTTCTGCTTCACTTAGCAAGATGTGTACTCAACTGAGCAGTGAAAGAGAGAGATTGACAGGCAATCACTATTATTGAGATGGCCCTCTCTACCTTTCTAGCAGCTTACGCTGATGTGACATTCTCCAGCATTTTGAACTACAGTTCCAGTCAGATCCAATCAGCATATCTAATGCTCAAGAATTTTTGCCCAAAACACCCAGAAAAGCTGGGAAATATTTTCCAAATACGACCATGCCTAATAGTATGGAAGAAGAACATAAGAATAGTAGGAAGATATATTGTAGGACAGTAGGAAGATATATTTGTCAAGGTACTCCAGTTGCTATACTTTATTCCCTCCTTCCCAGATAGTAAAAAAAGAAAATCCTGAAAGAA
This sequence comes from Ptyas mucosa, assembly GCA_012654045.1. Classification (NCBI taxonomy): domain Eukaryota; kingdom Metazoa; phylum Chordata; class Lepidosauria; order Squamata; family Colubridae; genus Ptyas; species Ptyas mucosa. The sequence goes on along the minus strand of WNWU01000011.1, from coordinate 21,109,471 downwards.
GATCTAAAAGAGAAATGTCTTACATTGTTATTGTGATTTTATTGTGTCAATATCTATATCTGTATATCCATCCATCCATCCATTCATCCATCCATGTATCCATCCATCATCTCAGTAAAATGACTTGGACCATCCATCCATCATCTATTTTGGATAAAATGACTTGGAAGAATTTGGATTTTGATTACAAAGATGATAATGTGCCATTATTCAAAAAGATTAAAACTCAGATATGCATACGCATTTATCAACATGTATTGATTTCCTATTATTTTAAAATAGATTACAGCTTAGCAACAATTACTTAAATTTAGACCCAACCCTTGGAAAAGACACCAACTGTTGCTTTTGACAAAGCAAAACAACAGAATATTTTTTATTGCTGTCATACAAGTGACTGCAAGAGCCTTGCAATGGTAAATGTGGGAATTCAGACAAATGTAGGTTGAAAGTTTATTTCATAAGACCAGCTACGTTAAGAACATTTTTTTTTAACATTTCAAAGAAAAATACGCAGCAGGAAAACATCCTTCTTTCTTTAATCTTTCAGATTATAGCATTTCTAGAAAGTTGTTGAGTCACATCCTTTTGATTCAATAGGTAATGGAAATCAGCATGCACAATCATCCATGTATGGCAATGGCAGGGCATCCCATTGTGATTCTGTATAGCACCTTGCTTTGTGGTTTATAGGACCACCGTGTTTGTTAACGTTATTTTTATTTGCAATGCTAGGTAACAAATCATTTATACCTGAAGACAAATCATTCTTTATGTTGTAGAATTGCTTCTTCTATCAGAGATCAATAGAAGGCAATAGAAGGCAATTCAGCTTTTTGCTGTCCAGAAAGTTCTCTTCAGCCATTAATCATTTAACTGTAGCCAAAACAAGCCAACCACGGCTTTAATTTACCATCCTGCTGTTATCTGGGTTGTACCAAAACACATGGAATAACTTGTATGCTTAAGAGGTAAACCAGGCATATGATCAAAATTTTCAACCAGACCCAATAGTTTTCTAATGGAAAGAAGCATATCCTATTCTATACAGTCTGTGAGCTTAAGTGGAGGATGGTAGGGGACAGGAAGGGCTGGAGGAATGTTGTCCATGGGGTCGCGATGGATCGGACACGACTTCACAACTAAAAAAATTCTATAGAGTAAGTTCACCCCTTGATATATACCTCAGCTGAAGACATGACGCAAACCAGGAGCCAACTAGGCTGCAGGTAGACATTAACCCATTTTGAATTTTGCTTTGTTGCCGGATGGAAGTTCCAAAGCATTTTTCTCCTGCAACGTTACACAGAAAAATATAGATTTGAAAACCTACTTAAGAGGTAATCCAGTTCAATCGCTGCTTCATGCAGGATCTGCTAAAGCATTATGGAAATGTGGAGTCCCAAGTCTGCTTGCAGAAGTTTAAGAAAGGTGAAGATACCATTTATGAAGGTAACAAATTCCATTGGTACATGACACTTATCATCCAGAAATTCCTTCTACTATTTAACCCCGGGGGGGTGGGTGTCAAATTTAAGGCCTGCAGGCCAGATCCGTCCCATGGGGTACTTAAATCTGGGCCAGAGGGCCAGTCTGGAAATAGCAAAGGATTGGCCCATGGTACCTCTGGCAGCCAAAACAGGGCGGGGGGCACATGCAGGGGGTATCCATCCCATCTCCCCCACCCTGGCCAGAGGAGAATTACAATGCTGATCCGGCCCTCGAAGAAATCCAGTTTGACACCCCTGATCTAACCTGATTCAATTATTTTTCCTATTTTTAATCCACTGGTTCAGGTCTAGTTCTGAGGCAAGAGAGAATATGTCCACTCTGTTCTCTATATGACAGCCCTTTGCATAAACGAAGACTGCTATCACATCTCTTCAACATCCTGCTGTCTTCTCCACTGACCTTCTCAATGCAAGCTTCCTACAAGCGAAGAAAATGGGGAAGTCTGCAGGATTCTAGGGAGGCCAAGGCAGGCAGGCAGGCAGGAAGGATGGACGGACGGACGGAAGTAAGGATGCTCCCTGCCAGCTTCCCACAAGGAAATTCAATGGAAAAATTGGCAGGAATTTGGAAATCTCTCCCACTTTCACTACTTTTTTGCCCACATATGATCCATTTCTTTTTTTTTTTTAGCTAAGGAAATATCTCTGAAATGATGACCCAATATGGCATGGGTTGTCTATTAACCAGTAATTATTTCAGCAGAGACCACTTCATTCTTCTTCTTTTTTTTACAGTACCAAACATCAGATGAGGCATGGTCTTTTTTACTTATGATAGAATATATCCTGTTAAGAATAGATCCATTGTTGAAATTTGTCTGCCGGAACTACGGAGGAGGTTTGTTTTTATTTAGCCTGATCCTCTACCACAGAACCTCCTCCAGATTTCCATTGCCGTTGGTGTCATAGCAGATGTCCCTCTGTTGACTCAGTGGAAGCCGTCATTCAGTTCTTAATTTTTCCATTCAAGCACCCAGGCGTCCCTGAAATCCATTTAATTGCTGCTCTGACATATTTCTTATTGGATTCCTTGCAAAGTAAATACAATTTTATACTAGCTTTAGCTTTCGGAAAAGCACAGAGCATTGTATTTAGATGAAGGTGCTAAGAATGCACAGATGGAATTCATTTCATTTTCTATGGAAATATAGTTCTTAGGATGTTCTGCAAAAAAGAGTAGGATTGTCAAACCAGTTTACATATATCTTATTTTTATTTATTTATCAAATTTATACAGGCACTTATCTCACACATGTGGGCAGTGCAGAAAATTCAAACAGAACCATTAAAAACCATTAAAACTATTAAAACAATGAAAAAATAGATATAGATATAGATATAGATATAGATATAGATATAGATATAGATATAGATATAGATATAGATATAGATA
>WNWU01000011.1:21064349-21106557 GCA_012654045.1 Ptyas mucosa | reverse complement strand
AGATATAGATATAGATATAGATATAGATATAGATATAGATATAGATAGATATGAAAACCTGGCTAGATAGAAAAGCATATAAAGCCTACGAAAGAGAAAAAGAAACATTGTATCTTTAACAGGGAAGATTTAAAAAAGGGTGTGGCTCACTGACAAAGTTAAAAAAGGCAGAAATGGTCCATCTGAGTCTCCCAGAATGCAACAGAGTTGCAAGAAAAAAGCCCAGCACTTGTGAATTGAGATTTCACAGAACCAGGGTGGCAGAACATCATAGTTTACGTAGGTAGAAACCTGGCTAGATAGAAAAGCATATATATGTAAGTTTTGGTGTATTCAGGTCTTTTCCCGTATAAGATTGAGAGTATCTTGACGATGTTTCGAGGTCTCACTTGTCATCTTCAGGCTGGTGTCTTTGGCTTCATGCTTGTGCGAGGAAAGTGTGATCTGAGCTGCCGTCTCTCTATAAATACTGGTGGGGAGGTGTGGGGTGCTGGCTTTGTTGCAGTGAGTGGGTTGGTTGCTTGTGTTGTTACATCTTGATTGGTTAACTGTGTGGGTAACATCTACACAGGATGTTACGAAACAGCTAACTAATCTGCAAACATTAACTCCATCAACCAATCAAGATGTAACAACACAGGCAACCAACCCACTCACAGCAATAAAGCCAGCACCCCACACCTCCCCACCAGTATTTATAGAGAGACGGCAGTTCAGATCACGCTTTCCTCGCACAAGCACGAAGCCGAAGACACCAGCCTGAAGATGACGAGTGAGACTTCGTCGAAACATCGCCAAGATATTCTCAATCTTACACGGGAAAAGACCTGAATACATCAAAACTTGCATACCTCTACCCGTGAAAATCTACAAAAACAAATATATATATTTGCTCCTAGAAGCACGAAGCCGAAAACACCAGCCTGAAGATGACGAATGAGACTTCATCAAAACGTTACCAAGACACTTCCAATTTTACGTGGGAGAAAACCCAAATAACCAAAGAGCTACATATATACACATATATATGTGTGTATATATATATATATATATATATATACACATACATACACACACACACACACATATACATATATGAAACCATAAGGAAATCAACTTAAAATCCTACATACAGCATAACCATGGGAACTCCAAGCTACTGACAGAACCATGTTTTACAGATTTTTTGGAAATTGTACAGGTTCGGGACTAATCTCACCTTGAGGGGCATATTGTTCTGAGAGGTGGTGCCACAGCAAAGTACAGTAGTGGCCAAAATTGTGGAACCCTTTTGGGGAAAATGTATTTTCTAAAACTAGCTAATAACACCACTTTTTTTTTTTTTAGTAATACCATAAAATTATATATCAATGGAAAGATAATTTAATCAAGAATGTAATGCAATAACTTTTATGAAGGATTTGCTATTAGAATAGCAGTTACAGAATAAAGAAGAAAAGTGAAACACATAGAAAAAAAAACGAGATATACAAAAATTATCACTATGCCAATTAATACTTAGTTGGTAACCTTTAGCATGCAACATCAATGTTTCTCTTTCCTTCTCTAAATGGAGTAAATTAACATTGTTTACACAGAAGTAAACAACTTTTCTGGGCTCATGGGATGATTTGGAATATTGATAGCATGACATAGGAGAACTGAGAAATGGCTCCTATAATGGATGTGGTCAATCATGACAATCAATTGACTAGATGTTTACTGAGGCTGTTTCTGTCACCCTTTATTGCCCTGTCATGTTTTTGGACACCCAGCTTATCTTTGATTTTGTTCTGAAAAATTTACCCCTTTGTAAATAAAGCATTGGGCTGTAGCCACATTATTTTCTCAACATATTGGTAATTCCTACTGGATTTCTATGGGAAAGAGGTAGACATGTTAAAGGATAGCATTTTTTTCTTTGTAAATCATCAGTTTGATTATTTAAAAATCAAGTAATAAGGAACCTTATTAGCCGCCCAGAGTCCCTTGGGAGTTGGGCGGCATAGAAATGCCATAAATTAAATTAAATTAAATTAAACCTTTGCAAGTGCCAAGAGAGGTGTTATGGTCAAATAGGTGCTCAGAGACAGCACACTGTCCAAAGGTTGTTGTTGTTTTAAATTGCAATATATTAAAACAGATTATCTTAAGGAAATATGAGCTTGGTGGAATCATAGAATCACAAGGACCCGTTTACTTATTAACTCAACACCCCAACTGAATTTGTGGCAATCACAACATAATTTTGAGAAAGCTGTAATTGTAAGAATCACAGCAATTGTGTGAACTTATCCTTTTGAGAAAAACAAACATGGACAAACATGAACCTCGGGAGAACATTTCCATGCACAAATGTTGGCAGCTTCACTGATGAGTTTGACAACTGCTAATTAGAGAGTCTTGAAATAACACAAATATTTAGCTGAATTTACCATATAATAACAGACTGTTTTATATTCAGGGAAAGAAATCTACTGTCCCCTTAGAGTGCAAACGCAACTACAGGTGGACCTTGACTTACAACCACATGGAGCCCCAAATTTACATTGCTAAGTGTTAAGGACCTAGGTGTACTTATCTCTGATGATCTATGCTCCAAAGTTCACTGTAACAGCGTTGCTAAAAAAGCACTAAGAGTTGTAAACTTAATTCTACGAAGCTTCTTTTCTGAAAACATTGTATTGTTAATTAGAGCTTATAAAATTTATGCTAGACCAAGTACTGTTCAACTGTTTGGAATCCCTACCATATATCTGACATTAGTACGATCGAGCGGGTTCAGAAATATTTTACAAGAAAAGTTTTGTACTCTTCTGTACATAATAGAGTTCCCTATGCTACTAGGCTCGAAATACTTGGTATGGATAACTTGGAACTGCATTGCTTGCAGTCAGACTTAGGTATTGCATACAAAATTGTACGTAGCAATGTTTTACTTGTAGATGATTTTTTCTGCTTTAATTGCAATAATACTGGCACGAACAACCTCTTTAAACTTAATTTAAATCGTTCTAAACTTGACTGTACAAAATACGACTTTTGTAATAGAGTTGTCAAAGTCTGGAATGACAAATGATTCAGTTGTCTCAGCTACAAATTTTCCCAGTTTTAGTCACAAATTGATTTCCATGGACCTCACTTCATACTTAAGAGGGCCATGGGGGGGGGGGTGCATAAGCGCACTAACGTGCCTATCATCCCTGTCATTGTATTTTTATATTATTCCTGTTTTTTGTTTCTGTTTTACAAATTATAATAAAATAATAATAATAAAAAATAAGTAAGGCAGTTGTTAAATAAGTTTCCCCCATTTTATGACTTTTTGCCACAGTTGTTAAGCGAATCATGCAGTCATTAAGTGAATCTGTCTTCCTTTGTTGACTTTGCTTGTTGGAAACTGGCTGGGAAGATTACAAGTAGTGATTACAGAACAGTGCATCTCTCATAAATATATGCCAGTTGTCAAATGTCCCAATTTTAATCACACAACCATGGGATGCTGCAATGGTTGTATGTTGTAAAATGGCCATAAGTCATTTTTTTTAGCAATGTTGTAACTTCAAATGGTCACTAAATGAATGGTTGTAAGCCGAAGACTACCTGTATCATCGTTCCTGATTGTTGGAGTTAACATTGGGTAGGACTAAAGAGGTGGAAACCAAAACATCTGGAGGACCAGATGTGTGGTTTGGGTTTGTCCCAAATTTATCTCTTTTTAATTTTTTGTTATAAGATGCAAAGAGAGAAAAGAAAAAAAGTCCTGAAAATATACAGCTATAATATACTAAACACAACTATTTGAGTGCAAGCTATACAATTACATCATTAATATTTCACTCCATTTTCTTGACAATAAGAAAACTGGGAACATAAGCATATAAGAAAATATATGAACTCACATTTCCATAAATGGTTCTCCAAGCAGAATTCTCATTGGTAAAATACTTGCCTAAATAAAAAGGTGAGTTCTTTAAATCATTGAATCATTGGTAGATATTTTTTATAATAATAAAAGCATGCAATACTCATTTCTGCAGCTGTCCTTTTGATTTTCACATTAATGACATATACTGTATTTTAAAGGAACAAAAATATCTATAAAAATCAAGAAATCTTCCCAAATAAAGTGAGTATGCAAAACTAATGTTTATTTGGAAGCACTACAACAATAACCACATTTTATGAACCAATGCTACATTTAAGCACCACATCACCAACAAGTAGCTGAACATATCAACCTCTTCCTAAAATGGTACACAGCAGTGGTGGGTTGCCCCCAGTTTGGACCTGTTCTATAGAACCGGTAGTAAAACCGGCAGGAAGCTCTGCCCACTGACCCCAACATCATCAGAACGCTTCTGCGCATGCACAGAAGAGCGTGCGTGTACGTGTGCAAAGCAAGCACGTGCGTGCAGCCCCGTTGCGAACCAGTAGTAAAGGTAGGTAGAATCCATCTCTGGTACACAGGGTTCCAATAGATGCAGAATATTTCTTACTAAACATATTTTTCAATTTATAGTAATGTAGCATATAGATGCCAAATATTTCCAGAGACACTCATGTATGAAGCATTGCCATGCCTTAATTCATATTTTTCTATAGCCTTTGTCACCAAATATGTATTCTATAATAATAAATACATTATCTTAGGTTACTTTTATAAAGTTAAAATAGCAGTGCCACACAAAAGTTCTGAAGCATGTTCAACTGCCAGCCCATACCTGGAATGGAAAAACTATGATAACAGAAGATTAATAGAAGTTGTCAGCTTGCCAAAAACAACAGATTAAAAAGATAAATAGTGGGAGGAAATGTTTTTGAAATGGATTGGGAAGTGATAAATAACAAAAACTTCACTTTAGGCAGAAGAGTATAACAAAATGTAAATTTCGACAAGGCAGAGTGCCATGTGCTCAAAATGGCAGACATGAGGGGGACTTAGGCAGTTAAGGGATGTTGATGGCTGTCCCCTGCTTTCCCGAGGTTCAGGGATGGGAGGAACCAAGCCAGGGTGAAATTCACTTATTTTCCCTACCCGTTCGCAAATGTGTGCATGTGCAGTCGCAAAAAAGGGACATCGTGACATCTGCGCAGGTGAGTGGGGCTTCGCGCAGTCGGCCCTACCGGTTTGCACGATCCAGATAGAACTGGCTGAATTTCACCACTGGACCAAGCCCAGAATGGCTTGGCCTGGGGTCTGTACTCACTTAACAACCCGCCATTTTTGGTTAATAGCAATGATTGGGATTGTCATTGCTAAGCAATGTGACCACAACTGCATCACTGAGTGACAAAAATTGCAGTCCCTAGTGTGGTTGTATGTCAAGGAATCCCTGTAAGCTATTTCTAAATTTTTATTTTTTGATAATTAAAGACATCTGTGCTTAAATAACTTTCTCCAACTTGTGCTCCTCTCTTTATGTTGAATAAAGAATATTATTGATAGCCAATAAGTCAATAGTTGCACAGGTTAGGAAAGATGAGATTTGTATTCAAAAGTATTCAGAGAATAAAAGATTGGGAGAAACATAGAATAATTCTTAAAAGGAAAAAAGTTTAGTTATCAGATCGGAAGATACTGCCTTGAAAGCCTAAGCTTTTAAATTTATAATACTTTCCTTGAATGTTCATTTAGTATTAATAATCTTGCCTTCTGGTCTATACCAAATAGTTCATAATTTAAAATGAAATACAATATACACATTATGAGAATCAGTTTGGTATGGTGGTTAAAGGAGCTGGACTAGAAATTAGAAGCCCATGACCTGTAATTCTGCTTTAGGAATGAAAGTCAGCTGAGTGATTTGGATAAGTCATCTTCTTTCAACCCTAGGAAGAAGACAATGGTGAACCACTTCTGAAAAGATTGCAGAGAAAACTGCAGGGGATTCGCTGTGTAGTTGCCATGAATCAAAACTAATCCAAACAGGTCTCTCTGTGTGTAGATACAAAATACACATTAGAACAAACATCAGTACTGCTTATCTTCTTTAAAAAGCCAGGTTCATAGTAGAACCCATCATGTCATCATAATCACCATAAGAGTCAGCTTGGTCTAGAGCAGGAGTGTCAAACTCATGTCATCATGGTGGTGTCACATGACGTATCGGGACTTTCTCCCCTTCACTAAAATGGGAGTGGGTGTGGCCAGTGTATGACGCATCTGGCCCGCGGGCCACGAGTTTCACACGCCTGGTCTAGAGATTAAGGCACAAGACTAGAAACCAGAAAAACCATGAGTTCTAATCATGCCTTAGCCATGAAAGCTAACTGGGTGATTTTGAACCAGTCTCTCTCAGCCCAATTTACCCCACAAGTTAGTTGGAGGGAAAATAGGAAGAAGGAGGAGTATCAGATATATTTACCACTTTGAATTATTTATAAAAATAATAAAGGCAGGAAATAATAAAATAAAATAATAAAATAAAATAAAATAAAATAAAGTAAAAAGTTCAAAACCAAGTTCAAAAAGTTCAAAAAGTCCTCAGTTGGAGGATTTAGATGATGGGGTAATTATGATTATGTTCAGCCACACAAAATTGTAAGTCACTATTTCTATTCCTTTTGTTTTAATACCCATAATAAGGCAACTATGGACCACTGATGCTAGCAATCAGAGTGTAATCACTGAATCACGTCCTTAGCCGAAAGCATTGCCAGACAACTGCTTTACTATGGATACTGAAAATAGCTTTCTCTTTCTTTTCAGTCAGTCAGGTATAACTGATTGGATTGAAATTATTTGCACTGTCTGTAAAGTGTGAGTGGGAGCAAGGAATGATGTTGTCACTCCTAGTATCTTGCCAAGAGCCCATCTTTTTCTGAATGCCATTTGCTTTGTTGAGCTGAATTCTCAGAAGGTATATTTTAAGGGGAGGATGTGACTCAGTAGGAGAGAAAGTCTATGCAAAGAATTGTAATGAAGCACTAAGTCATTTGCCTTGTGCAAACAGCAGACTGATTTATGCCTTATATGCAGACTTCTCTTTATCAGGTAAGAAAGAATGAAGTTCAATCAACTGATTGTATTCCAGTAGGAGACTATATAATAATTATGCCATGTTTACTTATTGCTAATTCCATATCTTCCCACCCTTCCTACCAGGACTCTGAACTTCATAATGCTATGAGACAGACTAGGTTAGAAAATGACAATTTGCCATCCACTGAATAAGCCTTTATTTCATTTAGGAAAATAAGGAACTAAGACCTGCAGGAATGAGCACTATATTTGGATCTCACTCCAGTTTGACTAAAGAACTCTCTATCCAACTGCAGTCAAGAAAAATCAGGACGCTGAGGTTTAGATCCTAAAAAATTTAGAACGTGTGTTGCGTGAGAGATTAAACCTGTCTCCTTCCATTAATGAAGCCATACACATGGTTGCATCTTGACAGGATTGGAGGCAAAACAGAGCTACAGAGAAACAAGAATCAGATTAAGGCACTTGAGTCAGCTAAAAGTGGCACAAAATTAGGGGAAAAAATGAAACAAGGAAGGGAAAACATGCAAAGCATGGCTGCTAGATAGTTAGTTAGTTAGTTAGTTAGTTAGTTGGTTAGTTAGTTAGTTAGTTAGTTTGTTTGTTTGTTTGTTTGTTTGTTTGTTTGTCAAACATGTACAAGATAGCAGGTATAAATATGAACATGGACATGAACAAAAGAAATGAATACTCATAAACGGGGACAGTAGGACAGGGATTGTAGGCACACCCCCTTTACGGACCTTTTAGGAATTGGGTGAGGTCCACGATAGACAGTTTGAGGTTGAAGCTGTGAGGGTTTGAGGCTGTAACAATGGAGTCGGGTGGAGCATTCCAGACGTTGACCACTCTGTTGCTGAAGTCGTATTTTCTGCAATCGAGTATGGAGAGGTTTACAATTTCTCTCCAATATTTTTACCACCAGGGATCATAGGCAGCATCTCAATTTTCTTCTGTGGAGTAAAATAGTATGATGAGTGTGTCTGTTTGTGTATATACAGGGGTGAAATCCAGCAGGTTCTGACAGGTTCTGGAGAACCGGTAGCAGAAATTTTGAGGAATTTGGAGAACCAGTAGCGGAAATTTTGAGTAGTTCGGAGAACCGGCAACTACCACCTCTGGCTAGCCCCAGAGTGGGGTGGGAATGGAGATTTTGCAGTATCCTTTCCCTGGAGTTGGGAGGGAATGGAGATTTTGCAGTATCCTTCCCCTGCAACACTCACCAAGCCATGCCTATCAAGCCACGCCCACAGAACCGGTATAAAAAAAAATGGATTTCACCACTGTGTATGTGTATATAGTATATGTTTCTTCCCAAGCTAGGTGTTCATCACAAATAAGGCCACCAGTATGGCTGCATATATTTTGCCCCCTCTATATGTGTGTATGTGTTTCTGTTTTGCCTTAGTGCTGCATCTGTGTGAGTTTGCATAAATGCATACCCTGGAAATCATGAGGTTGTGGTTTATGAGCCATGTATCCAGGAGGAGGACTTAGACTTAGTCACCAACATTCTGAGGTCCTGACCAGCTGTTTTTCCCATAAGGATATGTTGATAATTTTTTTTTTCTAGAAAGTTTTTCTCTGCAACTCCTAGCCAGGTACAGTGATTTTCACATTCAATGTTTCCTTTGTTTTCTTTCTTTTCACACATATTTTGGTCACATTCTGTTCTCATTTTTCAGAATTGTGTTACTGGTGGCCAGACACAAAGATGGAATTATCTCCTGTCAGCTCTCCCAGGTAAACCAGGCAGGAAATTGGACTAAATGAACTAATTCTATTGTATTGTAAGGTTATATTAGCAGACTCTTGCAAGTCAAAGGGACACATTTCCCTCCACCACCTTTAACTGCTTGATCCATTAGAGGGTTGTACAATGCATATACTGTCTTCATGGTGCACCCAAACAGACCATTTCCGATAGGGGTCTCCAATTTACTGCTCACTTTTGGAAAACGTTCTTAAGACAGATTGGAACAGAACAGGGGCTCAGTTCTGCATTTCATCCAAACACCAATGGGGCAGTTGAAAGGACCAATGCCATCGTGGAGAGATATCTACGGTCCTACATCTCTTACCAACAAACCGATTGATATGAGTTGCTACCCTTTGTGGAATCAGCATATAACACTGTGCATAGCAGCACAGGGTACACTCCTTTTAAGAGGGTATCGGGGAAGGACTTCCCAGCCATCCCAGACCTGGACATACAAAGGCAAGGTCCACATAGTCCAACAGATTAAACAGAGAAAGAGTTGGCCACATATAAAAACCGCATTAGCGAAAGTGTCTAAGGCATACAAAACCCAAGCCAATAAAAAGAGACATGACAACCCACCATTTAGGGTAGGAGAGAAAGTATACCTCTCTATGAAATATATCAAATTACAAATACCTAATAAAAAGTTAGGTCCCAAATACATAGGTCCATTCACCATTACCAAAATAATAAATCCTGTGACAGTGTCATTAAAGCTACCATCACTACTAAAGAGAGTACATCCAGTATTCCACAGTAGTCTCCTAAAATCAGCGTCTAAGATAAGAGACACAGGAACACGTCCAGGATCCATAACAGGAAATATATATGAAATCGGGAAAATACTCGATTCCAAAATATATCATGGGGGACTCAGATATTTAGTGCACTGGAAAGAGTATCCTGATTCGGATGCATCATGGGTAAAAGCAAAAGATGTGAATGCCCCGTGATTACTAAAACGGTTCCATGAATCATACCCAAACAAACCAGGCAGGTACGTCCCCAGCTGATCATAATAGTGTACTACTCTTTATCTCTACAGGAATAGACCTGGTGTGTGGGGGGGTGTATGTTGAGTGTCAGACAACCCCTCAACACAATGACCAGAGAAGCATAACCAGGACTGATGGAACACCATGACATGACTGCTCATACGAACCCATGACAAGAGGGGCCAAGTCCGGGATGAACAGACACGGTGGAGTGGGGGTGTTGTAGCAATTTAGGCATGCACGGTGATATCAGGTGGTGGATGGCATGGGGAACATGGGGGGGGAGAATAAGTATCCCATATGCAGCACTCGACATTCCCAGTGATGAAATCCAATTTTTTTCCTACCAGTTCTGTGGGCATGGCTTGATGGACAGGGTGTGGCTTGGTGGGCATGGCAGGGGAAGGATACTGCAAAATCTCCATTCCCACCCCACTCCTGGGGGAAGGATATTGCAAAATCTCCATTCCCTCCCCACTTTGAGGCCAGCTAGAGATGGTATTTGCTAGTTCTCCAAACTATTCAACATTTCCGCTACAGGTTCTCCGAACTGCTCAAAATTTCCACTACCTGTTCTCCAGAACCTGTCAGAACTTGCTGGATTTCACCCCTAGTCCTTCCTAACTGTCTTTCCCTGACAGTTAAGCTCTTGGGGGTTCCTGCTTCTCTTGTCTGATTGCTTAACTTTCATCTCTTTCCATCCTTCCTCAAGGTCCCTCATTTACTCCATTACAGTTGCAATCTCCTTTATATAATTTCTCTCAGCATTCTGTTGGGTTGGAAAGATACCTCAGGGTATCTGCACATTCCTCTAGATCAGATAGGGTGGGCACTCTTCAAGTCTCTTCCCTGAAATATTACCATCTAGCAGGATCTAGGAAGTGTGTTTTTCCATGGCTATTCCTATTTTACGGAATTGGAGATCTGGCAGGCCCCCACTCCTTTTAGCCTTCTAGAAGGCTTTCAGGACGTGACTGTTTATCTGGCACTGGGCTAGAGTCGTGGGAGGCTATGGATAGCTGTTGAGTCATTCTGGGAAGATGATGGAGGCACCAGACTTTTAGTTTCTGTTTTATGGGGGGAGAGGGTTAATTTATTGGATTGTGAGCTGCCCAGGGCTATGCTGTAAGATGGGCAGCCACAAAAATATTTTGAATGAATAAAATAAAAGCAAAGAAAGATGCCAAGTGCACAGAACACAAAATAGTTCAGGTTATATGAGCTACTAAATTATTTCAATTGTTGAATTGTTACCTAGTTGTACTAATTTTTACAGGGCTATAAATTAAAGAGAATGTGGTCTGAGCTCCTCTAAAATTCTAGGAAGGTCACAGGAGGTTTGCCGATCAGAAACAGGGTTCTACTTGCCTTTACTACTGGTTTGCAACGGGAGCGCATGCATTCCTGAGAAGCTTCTGTGCATGTGCAAATTGTCAATTATGACATCTGGGCATATGGGCGGAGCCTCCCACCGCTTTTACTACCAGTTCTAAAAAACCAGACAGAACTGGGAGCAAGCCACCACTGGTAGAATCACCAAGTTATTTTTGACTAGTAGTACTAAGAGCCTTCCATCTAGAAAGATACAATTTTTATAAGACTTGGCTGATCTGAAATTAGTGTCCCTTTTAGCCCATCTAATCCAAATGTCTATATTTATGTTAAAGCTGTTTTCCTTTATCAAGAACTGAAAATATCATGCATGGATCTAGCCAACTTGAAGCACATTGATTTGGGTGGATAGAAAATAAAGCATGCTTTAGTTATTGGGATTCAAATGTTCCTCATTACAGTTGGGTTATACCAACAAGGATTTCGTAAATAAAATTAACTTATCATTTATAATTACACTCATATTCTGCCTTTCCAGTCACTCAAGGTTTCTAATAAGATTAAACAACATATAAAACACAATAGCAAATTCAAAAGTATATCATGATTGTCGATCAATAGTCAAAACCTTGGTGCAAGAGATGCATTTTTTTTTTTTTTTTTTGCTAAAGCACCTCTCTGGGAAAATCATTCCATAGCCTGGGAACTATAAAGAAGAAGCATCTGCCAAGTGTTTGGCAGCAGAAGCATCTTCCTGTTGTCTAAGTAACTTGGCGGGTTCACAGCAGGAGAGGCATTCCTCAGATTGTCTGATCTTAAGCCATTTTGGAATCTAAAGGTCAACACTGAACACTTTCAATTATGCCTGGTAAGCAATGGGCAACTAATGCAGTTCTTTCAATAGAGGCATCTCGTGATCCCTATACCTTAAGGATTAGCAGCCTTATGACAAATTTCTGAATACTTTTAAGGGGGGGGCAAAGGGGGGGGCAGCCTGATGTAATTGTCAAGAGATGTAGCCAAGACATGGAAAGTGTCACTAAGTCTAATCAGCTCAGCAAAGGTTGCAATTGGTCCTAGACCATACATGTAGACATGTGCTTCTCACCATAACCACCAGCAAGGTAGAAATGAAAAAACACTCCCAAACTGCAAAGTTGAATGTCATGCAACCCTAATCAAAAAAGATTTCACTTGATTCAATTATCTCCTTTCCAACAGCTCCTCCATTTTGTCCGGATCTAATTTTACTTTCTTCTTCCTCATCCAGCCCATTATCAAAAATAGGCAATATTCAAGAAACTGATGTCTTGTTTTGGTGACCATCCAGATGGCACTAAGACGTTCATGAATACAATATTGGGAACTTAGACCTGTCATTTCTCTCTGATCTCATCCAATTCTAAAGCTCTGAATGACCTTTTGAGTGGTTCATATAGATCAGGGGTGTCAAACTGGCGGCCCATGGGTTGGATACTTTGGATGCATAGGCCACACCCACCCCAGCTCCACAACTGGGAAAAACATCACAAAAAGTCACGTGACGGCAATGTGATGCAGCGAGTTTGACAACCATGATATAGACAGTAAACATCATCGTGGGCAGAATTGAATTCTGTGGGATACCAAAGGTCAATGAACTAAGAGCTGAATGATAGTCTGCTAGCATCACCTTCTGAATGCATCCCAATCAAAAAGATCAGAATCACTGCAAATCAATGCCCCCAAGTCTTATTCCTACCAGGCTTTTCAGACATATACCATAGTTAATGGTACTGAAAGTCACCAACAAGTAATAGGGTTGCAACCACGTCTCTCCATTCAATTTCCAGGATACATAGATGATCCACAATGACAACAAAGCACTATCAGTATCATATCCCAGAGGAAAACTCAAACTTTAAAAAGACTCTTACTAATCAATTCTATCCAATTGGTTTTGGATTTGCCAGACCATCATTTTGCCCAGAAAAGAACCATTGAAACTGGCATAGTATTACAAAGAACACTTCTTTCAAGAGAGGATTTTTTAAATAAAGGTATTGTAATGGCTGCTTTTATGTAGGTAGAAACACTTTCCATCTTCCCAAAGTCACTGATAGACTCCCTTTTATTTATTTAAAATTTAGAATAACAAAAGTTGGAAGGGACCTTAGAGCTCTTCTAGTCCAACCTCCTGCTTAGGCAGGAAACCCTACACCACCAACATCTTCTTAAAAACTTCCAGTGTTGGTGCCTTCACAACTTCAGGAGGCAAGTTATTCCACTGATTAATTGTTCTAACTGTCAGGAAATATCTCCTAGTTCAAAGTTGCTTCTCTCCTTGATTAGTTTCCACCCATTGCTTCTTGTCCGACTCTCAGGTTCTTTGGAGAAGAGCTTGACTCCCTCCTCTTTGTGGCAGCCTCTGAGATATTGGAACATTGCTATCATGTCACCCCTAGTCCTTCTTTTCATTAAACTAGACATACCCAGTTCCTGCAACCGTTCTTCATATGTTTTAGTCTCCAGTCCCCTAATCATCTTTGTTGCTCTTCTCTGTACTCTTTCTAGAGTTTCAACATCTTTCTTATATCATAGCAACCAAAACTGAATGCATATTGCAAGTGTGGCCTTACCAAGGCATTATAAAGTGGTATTAACACTTCACGTGATCTTGATTTATTTTTAATTGAATACAAATTAAATACAAAGAATTACAGTACCAACAAGAAAAAAATAGATGGTAATTACATGCAATTGAGAAAGAAAAACCTATGTTTATTATGGTGATTACAATTAACTAAATGTGACAGAAAAAAAAATAACAAAGAAAGTCCATGTAACAGTTACAGTTAATGATATGAAATCAGTTCCTGTGTTTATCTTTAGATTTATAGCCTATTGAATCATATTGCTCCATGTTCTCATTTTTAGAACATAAGAGTTCTTTCAAAAACAGGATCCAGTCTTTAAAATCAGGGGGGGAAGTCATTTCCTATGACGTAAAAATGATCTTCTTTGCTGTGCTTCACCTTGACAGACACACAGCTTTTCAAGAACGACGAATTCCATTGTTTAGATATGGAATTGTCTCTAAATAGTTCAAATATTATTATCTTTAACTATAATATTTCTCTCCAAGATTGTATTGACACGTGTATCAATTTGAAGTCAAAACAAGGCTGCAATTGAAAATACTCCAGGTCATGTGATTTAAAGCAGGGGTCCCCAACCGCTGGACCGCAACCCAGTACCGGGCCATAGCCTGTTTGGAACCGGGCCATGGAACGAGCGGTTCAGCATGCGGGCATGCTCAGCTCTACTTGTACGAGTGGTGGGCGGGTAAGCATGCATGTGCAAGCAGTTCCATTAGTGTAAGTGGCGAGTGTGTGGGGATGCAAATAGAGCTGCATGTTTGTGCACATTCGCCCACCACTCATATGGAACCATCCCCTCTTCTGTTCCATTGGTCTGCAAAGCTGGAAAGGTTGGGGAATGCTGAGTTAAAGGATATTTAAATATCTTACAATGTCAATGTACACACACACACATACACACACACACAAATCTAACATCCATTCCCTTTTATACATTCTTTGAGAAGTCCAATAAGTCTGAAATCATATTTTCTAATAAATTAATTTTATTTTTAAATAATAAGAAGCATGTTTTGTATTTCCTAGCAGCTGGATTAATTGATTCTCCAAACTTGGATATTCAACGTCTTCATTCCATAATTCAGATATATAACCAAAGTTTTCATTTTACTTTTCAATAGCTTATAATATTGAATAATTGCTTTCTTTTCAAGTGCCACTTCTCTGAAAGGCTCCCTGGTGCCACTTATCAATCCTGAAAGAGAAAGCTAGTCTGCTAGCAGTATTTCTTCCAAATTTGATTCAACCCCCTATCAGATCTAAAAGCTTGGTAGCAGAATTGTTAATTATTTCCTACAAAATAACTAATCTGCACTCTGGGTTTTAAGCAATTAAATATGAAAAGGCAAGCTTTTATCAAGGGATTGTTATAATTTCTTTTTTTAAAAAATAAAACTGATTGACATGTGTAGAGAGTTTTGAAAGTGTTCCTGTGTGAAATAAACACCCATATCCCTTAGTTAAAAAGCCCAGTGGGAAACTTTGGGCAAAGTGTTCCTAGCTGACTGAAAGTATGTTACTTACAAGTAATGCGACTTACAACAGTTCATTTAATGACCTTTCAAAGTTACAACAGCACTGAAAAATGTGACTTATGACCATTTTTCACAGTTACAACTTTTGCAGCATCCCCATGGTCATGTGATCCAAATTCAGATGCTTGGCAACGGGTTCATATTTATGACAGTTGCTGTGTTCTGGGGTCATGTGATCCCTTATCCCTTTTTGCAATCTTCTGACAATCAACGTCAATTGGATAACCAGATTCACTTAACACCTGTGGCTAGAAATATCATAAAATGGGGCAAAACTCCACTTAACAAATGTCTCATTTAACAACAGAAATCTGGGGCTCAATTGTGGTAGTAAGTCGAGTGCTACCTGTAATAAATTGTAATTCATAAGGTACCCACAAGCACCAAATACCATTTCTCCTTCAATTTTCTTCTTTCTTTTACAGTACTATGTTATTCGTACTTTTACTTTCTAATTATTCTGTCTTTAAAACTGAATTGCATCTTATGGTTGAAAGAGAAATCCTAATTGAACCTTACGGTAGGTAACTAACCAAGATCAAACTATGGCTTAAATTTCTACTTAGTAAACTGGCATTAAATCATTGTTCCTCATCTCAGTCACAATATGCAAAGAAACTTGAAAGTAATTTTTAAAGAGAAGGGAGAGGAAGAAGCAACAGAGGTAAAGCCACCAACATTCGTCCAAAATGTTGACTGCATCTTTGGAATTATTTGATTGTTTGTTACCAGCTCAGCATTTGATCAGTGTTCTTGTAACTGAAAAAAAAACAACCTTCACTATGTTCAGTCAGCTTGGCATATCTTTCAAAATATTTTCTGCCAAGGGAAAACACAAGAAACACTGCAAACAAATAAAACAAAATCATAAGACTGAAATAAATTCTATCATGGGATGTGAAGCTTAACAAGCATGTACATTCATGTTTGGTTGAATGCCCCTTTTTTGACCAGAGGAAAAAGTACCATACAAATTGGGTATGACGGATTTGTCATTTTGTGGCATGATCAGAATCGTTGCAACTATATGGTATTTTAAAATATATTTAGATTATATAATATCACAAATTCAAGTCAAATGTATGGTATATAGCCGTGATGGTGAACCTATGGCATGCGTGCCAACTCTGTGGGCACGCAAGCCGTTGCCCTAGGTCAGCTTCATTGCAGACGTGCATGTGCTGGCCAGCTGATTTTCAGCTGGCCCTGCCCACGCTGCCCCTCCCCTCGCAGGAGTTTCCATGCAGCTCATTTTGGATGCCAGGTAAGTATAGAACTCGCGCAGAGGCTCTGGGAGGGCAAAAAACAGGCCCACCGGAAGTCCGGAAATGGGCCATTTCCGGCCTCCAGAGGCTTCAGGGAGGCCTGCTAGGCCCAAAATGGGGCACGGTGTGTGTGTGTCACATGCACATGCACGGGGGGGGGGAATGTAGGGTGTCGCGCATGCAGTGAGGCGACAGAGCATGGGGGATTGAACATGCATGCACAGGGGGCAGGGCAGTGCGGGGGGGTCACACACACATATGTGGGTGGGTGGGGCACACGGGTGGGCATTGCATTATGGGTGTGGGCACACACTTTCAGCACTTGAGGAAAAAAAGGTTAGCCATCGCTGGTATATAGAATCATATTACAAAGTACAGAATGCCATATTTTAAAGTAATTTATATGCTATACTTCCTTTAAAAACTAATATATACTACTTGCAAAAAGCTTTTAACCATATAAAATAAGAAGAAGCTGCTGTTTGCTGCTGCTAGTGAAGCAGAATCAGAATTATACAAAATGGGGGAGGGTGGATTTTGAAATGCTCTGCCAAGTAATCCATATGGATGATCTCATATTTAGAACTCCCAATGGGATTATTTTTCCCATCCAAGTTACATCCTATCAATATGTTTTATAGCAATTCATCTTACTTATGAGGCCCCCAAAAATCTGAACTATTAATTTTTTTTAAAAAAAAACTTCACACAGAAAAGCTTGATAGGCTGGAGACAAAAGCATAATTTTAACAGAAATTCTATATTCCGTATAAAGCTGTCTTCCAGGTATACTGATAATTTTAATTACAGTTCCTCAACCAATATATCAGAAAATCTGTTCATTAAACTGTCAGATTGATGTTTTCTTTAAACTTCTCGTAGTCCTTAGCTATTTTTCCAGTGGGTTTTTTGGACAAAATTTAAAAACTTTCAGCTTTGACAAACTTCAATTGGTCAACGTTTACCCATTAGCCATCTTCCCAGAACAAAACTGAACTGGGAGTTATCCTGACCTGCAATTTGTCAATAATAACACTGGGAGAATAAAAGTAGCTTAATGAAGAACTAGCTTCATTCTTCCTTTGCTGGAAAGGTAGAAATTCTTCCAGATCCCTCAGTTGTGAAAATGTCTGAACACCAACCCTAGTGGTGGGTTGCCCCTGGTTCAGACCAGTTCACAAGAACCGGTAGTAAAACCAGCGGGAGTCTCCTCCCACCAACCCCGATGTCATCAGGAAGCTTCTGCGCATGCATGGCCTCATTGTGAACTGATAGTAAAGGTACCCCTGCCCTATAATATGCAGTTTTACTCCACAGCTAAGCAATTGTGACAAGGAAACTCACTTATAGCCCATAATGACCGCAACTGCAACTTCTGATCTCACCCTATGTAAGCCACAAGAGGCTGTATATTATATATAGGGGTGAGGGAGAGCAAGAGTGGGCAGAACAACACTTAAAATCAGTATTATTACATCATGAAATGAGAGCAGGATTTCCCATTTATTATTTAAAATCTAAGTTAATTAAATTTATGTATTCATTAAAATCATTTTAGGGTCTACACTACATTGCCCTCTTCCTCAAAATGGAAACCATGCTGCTCATCGTGAGAAGGCTTCCAATGGCAAGGTACAGTCTTAAGCTTGAAGCTGTTGACTGCCAGAGTAGGTGAATCCCATTTTTTTTAAAAAAATGCAGTGTTTTATACAATTACAAGTGAGTAAAATTCTGTCTCTCAAGGCCTGGTGGCCAAACTCTTGGTGGTGGGAAGGAAAAGTCCATCTGTAATGAAGGGGAGGACGGTTTTCTAATTTTGTAGATTGGTGGACAGAGTTTGTGAGTCAACTAGAAATTTCAAAGCATCCTACAAATAATGGGAACTGAAACCTTTCAACAGCTCACATTTTCTGACTCTATTGCCAAGCTATTGCCACTCCGGATTTCTGCATGGCTTTGAAACCAGTCAGGATGAAACATCTCTCGCTTCCTCCCACATCTGCGAACCATGTGATGTCTGGAAGGGTAGATCCCATTCCTTCTCTCTCCCTAACACCAAGGGAAATACTAAGTTCTGTCTGTCAAATATGCACAAATGTAAGTGTCTTTTCTTTCTTTTTCTTTTTTTGTAGAACGTACAATAGGCAGAAAGAAATAATGGTTAGATGATGTAGGTCAAAGAAACACTGTTTGCAAGGATCTTGACTTTATACTTGACTTATGGCTGGTTGCTTAGTATCATTTAAAGTTATAATGAACACTCCCTTCCCTCAGATATTTATGACCTAGCTCCAAAGTTCTAAATGACCACATTCACCCCTCCAGTCAGGTGACTGCATTTTAGGTGTGAGAAACTGGCCCACATTTATAGCTACTTGCAGCATCCCACAGTCACTTGACAGCAATTCTTGACATTTTGCGAAAACAACAGTATTTACTTCTGGTTTTCAGCAAAAACACCCCATAGTGACCACAAGATTCTCTTAACAACCTCAGCGGTTCATTTAACCACCACCTCAAAAAAGATCATAAAACCAGGTTGGTCATGAGGGTGACCATCATGATTTACTGTATGATTGTAATGAGCAGACTCCATTATGGCTGCAAGTCAAGGACTCCCTGTATACATAAGAAACTGCTGTTATAGATTATCACATAAAGTATAATATAATTAGGAATCTTTTAGAAGATCAGGTTTTCAATGTCCTGCACTTCTCAATTCAGGTTTACATGCATTTGAGACTGATCAGGGTTATTTTGACTGTTTTCAAATGTATTACACTCAGCTATCAGTACACTGCAAATACAGGCATTGTTCTGTAATTACAAGTCTTGAGTTTCCAAAGAGCCATCAGCTAATCAGAACTTTCCCTTTCTGGCTAAGATCTGAGCCCAGAGAATTTATGCTAGTCAGCCAGCTAGTAATTTAGTGCTTCATCCCATATCCACAGGCCAGTGCCCAATCATGCATCCCTCCTTCCTTTTCACAATATATATTGCTAGCACTTTGCTGTGTTTCTGTACTTACTCTGATTGAGTGCATATATTTTGATATGATGTTTTGTTTTTGAAACTCTCAAGTCCCTGGATTTCTGTATTCAGACTCCTTCCTCTAATAATACCAGCACAAGCTACTGGAAGATGGGGAAACTCCAGAATCCCCTGAAATAAGAGAACTGTTTCTTAAAGCACAAAGCAGTGGTTTAGGTCATTTCTGAAGCTATCTTTACCTGTCTGCAGATATGCGACTGACACAAGAATATTGAAATTGATCACAATTGCAAGACTCTTGGTAATCATCATGCAACTTTCAGAGAGTGCATGTCACCCCATTGTCAGATCTGTGTCTTTATCTAGAATAGTGGTCCCCAACCTTTTTTTGGCCATGCCCCACCTAAGCATCTCTAAAATCCTGATGCCCCCCCGCCCCCCGGTGACATATAATTCTTATTTTACTCAAAAAGTGAACTCTACTCACATGAAGGAAGCCTAAAAGGCCATTAACGATGGTTTAAACAAGGTATAAATTGCCCCCATTAAAAATCAAATTGTACCCCTGTGGGATTGGGCTCTACATTGGGAACCACTGATCTAGAATATCTCTCCAACTAGAATTTGTTCTCCAATGTCTCAGACATTTCTGTAACCCTGCTGGAACAGGACATGAAGCCAACTTTATGTAACACAGCTTTATAACATTGCTCACTCCATCCCTAATTGAATACAAGCTAAACTCATCGGCGTTGATGCGTAAGCATTTTAATGAATGCTTACGCATCATGTCCATTGTTTGTGTCCGTTTCTAGGTAACAACCAGGTTCTTTAATATATGCTTCGGCTATTGTTTCCTTTTAAATTGCTTGGGTAAGGATCTAACAATAAAAAGACAGATCCCATTTCTTTCAATCTTAATAATGAAGAAACCAGTTTCAGAAACTATGCATTCATTTTTCCCTCTTCAGGTGCCTCTTGTGGATAATTATCTCATGAAAATCAACCTTTAGGTATTCCTCTTCTATTTTAGTTAATCTATAGGGGTTTCTATGTTCCTAGGGAACAGTGCTCCATCACGCAATTGCTGAACTAAACTATTAGCATTTTTTCTCCCATCTAGTTCAAATTTAGAAAATGTTTCCAGTCCAGATAATAATTATGTAATGTTAGTGATTAACCTAGTAGAAGATGGATGGATGTGTGTATTTCTATGTAGGAAGATACATAGATGATAATAGATGATAATAGAAGATGTAGATGATAATAGATACCCTTGTGTTTTTATTGTTATTTCAACTGTTGTTGTTTAATGCCCCCTCAGTCAATTACAAGACTCCTCTGATTTCTGGCCTTATTATTGAGAAGCAGGCCAGAAATGTGCCAACCAGACTTAGGGTATGACATCAGCCAAGACCCCAGGACAGGGAATGACAGCTGGCAGTCATCATTCAGTAATCTCTGTTAGCCTTCAGGGACACTACTGCACAAGTTGCCAGTTGTGAGGTGCTGTTTATGAAAAGAGAGTCTTGGTAGCAATGGCAATGTGATCTGAAAGGGGAGCTGAAAGGGTCTAAAATGGCCTTGTGACATTGAGGTTATTTTATGCTGTCCCCCTCTGAAGGCTGGACCTTTTTGACTGATCTACCTGAGTGATGGGCCCAATGGGGTTCCAGAGAGAACTGAGAGCTATATCTGAGACTCTGCTGCATGGTCCTGTTGAGACCCTGGCCAATGACTGGAATAGGGAGAGTACCAAAGTCTTGGATAGGATCACACCTGTCAATATTTCTCTACTCTTATTGGAACTGCAAGATGTTACTGGGTTACCCAGACCTTCCCAGGGAAGAGAGGAACAGAAATTTAACTTCAGGGCTATGTGGTGGATTTTCTGTGCATTTGGCAGATGAAATTGTTTGGATCCATTCTCAACTGGAGATCGAGCATTGTACAGCTCCTTTGGAGATGCCTGGAGGGCAAACTTACTTGGTTATCTGGGAACAGTTTCATTCTGTTGGCTTGATGTAGTGGACAGTCTCCACAGGACCTCCTGTGCTTCATGCTTCTCCTGGTTGGCCACTACCCAGGAGGTGATACGTAACTCCTAATAATGGACTACAGTTAATTCATAATTGAGAGAGGGGGTATTCTCAACACCCTTTAAAGAGGTGCTGGTGTATTCTCTCTTCAAGAAGCCATTACAGGTTTCTATTGTTCTGGATAATTTTCATCTGGTTTCCCGACTTCCCTTTTTAGGGACGATAGCAGAGAAAATTGTGGCATTGCTGCTCCAGAGGAATCTGGATGAAATGGATTATCTTGATCGCCTTTCAGTCATGTTTCAGGCCTAGATATGGGACAGAGGAAACATTGTTTGTGCTTGGAGATGATATCTGATGGCTGTTCTGCCCCAGCTATGGATCCCAAAGAATGTAGCACACACAAACTCCGAACAAAACTCAGTTTACTTCAAAACACAGTCTTTTGCAAATGCAGGCTGTTAATAAAATGTTCTTAACAACTTGCCAGAAATTCCACAGATAAGATAGAGTCTTACTAGAGTTGGCAGAAAGCCCAGAAGCCAGGTTTGCAGAGAAAATTCGAACTCAATGATCAGCGAACGAACGAACACACATTGTTTCCTGCAGCTTTTTACAAGCTGTGTGCAAACTTAAATAGGCTAAGGGAGTGGCCAATTAGCCCCAAGCCTTACTCTTGAGGAGATCTCCTACTAAGTAACCACTCCTGCCTTTTGGCAGCTCTGCGTGCTCGTGCATTGAGAAGAGGCTCCTCCACTTCATCCTCTTCACTTAAAGGAGCCTCTGGAGGTTCTGAAGGCCCTGGCTGAATCCCTGCCTCTGGTACCACATCTTCTTCAGCCTCCTTGCTGTCCGACTCGAGCGCTGGGTGCACAGGCTGCTGGTGCAACACCACACCAGCCTCCTCATCATCAGGATCAGCAACAATCCGCGCAGGCCGTTGGCGGGCCACAACAATGGCAGCAGAATGGGGATAGCAGATCCATTCTCATTCTTTTGACCTCTCAGCAGGTTTCAATATTATCAATCATGGTATTCTTTTAGGTCAGCTCTTGGAATTGAGGATGAAAGGTACAGCTCTGTGTTGGTTTACCTCCTTTCTCTGTGGTCACTCCAAATCAGTATTGATAGGGAGTGAGAAGTACAACCCTAAGCCCCTGCTTTGTGGTATGTTGGTAATGCTCATGACTCTCTTCACTTCTTTTTAACGTCTACTTGAAGTCACTAGGCAATATCATCCAGTTGTATATCTCTGTTTCAGTTGAATGACGTAGTACTGTGGATGTTCTTTCATGATGCTTGGAGGCACTGGGGTCTGGATGCCCAAGAAGGGCCACTTTACAGGCAGCTGGGAGCCAGAGTAGGGTTGTGGTTATCTGGCTGGCCTGACTGCCATTTGAACATCTGGAACACGGAGCGTGGGATCGCATGTGGGGGTGTGGCCAGGCTGACTGCTTGCTCAGTGGGCTGCTTGCTGGAATCGCGTGTGGGGGTGGGGCTGGGCTAATTGTTAAATGGGTTTGATTGCTTTATAAGGTGGTGGGGAGAACAGAGCGGTAGCTCTAACAGTATTCTCCTTTCGTTGATTGTGGTTGTTGTCAGTATGTGCCGGTGTGGATAAACAAGGTTCTAACCATTTTCTATGTTTGGAGTCCTTCATTTCCAATTGGAACCTGACATTAAGACGTTGAGGAGCACAAGCGCAATTTTGAGGCAATTTTTATTTTCTAAGCTGCTCTTTACCAACCAATTTCTTTTTCCTCAATAATCTCTTTATCTGGCAATCTGCTCTTGCTAGTTTTACTAACTGAACCAAACGTTATCACTTTAAGGCAGGGGTGGGTTCTATTTACCTTTACTACCTGTTTGCATCGGTTCGTATCGCATGCACAGATCACCTATGATGACATCTGGGTCAGTGGGCGGAGCCTCCCACTGGTTTTACTACCAGTTCTTGTCCAAACCAGTCCGAACCGGGGTCAACCCACCACTGCTTTAAGAGGCCCCACTGTTATTATTTTGTTCCAATTAATCTTTTTCTCTGGCTAATTCTGCATCCAGGACGAGGTGTGACTCCTACAATGCAAGTCTAGCTATGCTTTTGACTCATGCTCTGACTTTGAGCAACCATATGCTTTTTTTTTAAATGGGAAGGCTTATACAACACAGTGCAAGGTCTCCCAGGGTAGAAGCTCTTATAAGAGCTGTGTGTGTGTGTGAGGGGTGGGGGTTGGGTGCTTTTTTCCCCCTTAAGTGATACTGGCACAGATTCACTGGACACACACATTACATAAGCCTTTATGTCAGCTCAGAAATTTGTATTCTGAAGATTCACCTGTATGTGTCACAGAAGAAGCAGCAGGAAATTAAACTGGCAGAAACGCAGCTGGAACCTTCCTTCTCATTTACATCATTGCCACCTTCTCCAGTGGGGATTAAAATCATCAGGGAACTACGAAGCCAATCTGAGTTATAACAGTAGCAATGGATAAATGAATTAACTGGAAAAAGGTTTCGCCAAGAATGCCAGCTTTGATGATCCACAGGGAAAACACCGAAATTCTTATTTGTAACTATGCAGACACTGCAAAGTATCAGAAAGAATTTAATGAAAATCCTTATCACCTCAATGTTAGATGCTGAAGAGGAACAAGGAAAGAAGTCAGCAAGTTTGCTGGAAAGTCCAGAATTGTTTTCCTAAATAGGCATCCAGAGCTAGCCACAATGATTCCAGAATATCATAATCAGCATTATGATGTTGTGACTCTGATTGTGGGTTTCTTTTTCCCTACTTAGATTGCAACAAATAGATAACAGGTAGAGTTTGTGATGCAATGTATGTGTTTTTTCACTTGCTCCCCTTTTCTGCAGTTGCTCCTGCTTTTTTTTTTTTATTCAAGCTGTTGCCCTTGGACTGCTTGGAACAAAGTATGCACTTATTATATATGTTTTTGCATGCCTGAGTCTAAAGAGAAAGCAGAAGTTTGAGAATGGGAGAAACCAGAGTTGTATCTTCCATGTTTATTTCTTCAAGTTCTCTTCTACTAACTCCTGCAAAGAATGAATTGGTTCCACTGAAAGTGTAAAATATTCTCCTTTTTAAATGTTACCTTATGTTATTCCTCCTATAATGGAATAGCTTTGAAGTACTGTACTTCACAAGGAAATAGACCATAATCATTTTAGAATAGGAAGATGCTCTTCAAGAAGAGATGAATGGGAATGGAATTGAAGCAGGAAAATACAATTAGTTATTCCTTTCGTATCATATCCCAATTTCAAACTCCTCCAATTGGCTTTGATTTGCCCTGAAGTATGTCGTTCTTTGCATGCTTTCAGTTTATGCAGAGTAATAGTGACCAATACATGCTCCAGAACCTTTCATAGTAGTCAGAGTTCTACAGAAAAATAGTGGTTTGTGGGCAAAAGGCATTGTGGCCAAGATGGAGGGGGGGAGGGAGAGAGGGAGGGAGAAAGGAGAACCCTACTGCAATAGAAAATTGGTTCCGCATTTGAATGTGTTGATTCTATGCAATATTGAATGGAAAGCCAAATGAAGAGGTTATGTTCATGCATGGATCTAAGCATGGTTTATGGTCCTAACTACAACCGCTGGCTTGACATTTCATGCTAGCCAACACCAAACAAATTGTCAAGGTGGCTGAGCCCAGCCCAGGATTTTAGTACTTACAGGACAGATATTTTATTACATTGTGCGTCACCTTTTCCACGCAGGTAAATGTTTGATTTGTAAATAAAATGCTTTACAACTACAATCATTTAAATGCTGCATGGGAAACTTCAGTTAAGACTCAGACTCTTAAATAAAGAAAAGAGTTTCCAGCGATACTGAATCATCAGGCGGAGAATTCCCAGGAAAGCAAACCAGCGCAGTGTTGACTTGACGTTGTCTGAAATGTTCCCTATGGCACCCTTCCCAAAAGCAGATTAAAGCCAAACAGCTGCTGATATGGAAACCAACTGTTTGAACTGCAGTGCACTTACATATGCTAATTGTGTCAAGCACTCCTTGTAAACGTGAGGCAGGAAATGACTAAACATTTAGTGCTGGTTATTTAGTAGTGTTCCTGGAGACACGTAGGTGGTGTGGACAGCATGGTATGTGCATTAAAATGCAATTTAGGTCAATGATTCTTTAAAAGGTCCTGTCTTCCTTTTCTTTTCCACAGCAGATTACAAAGATCATCTTCCGGAAAGTTACTGTATTGTCACAAGTCTGAAAAATACAAATTAAAATGACTCACGAGACATATACATAAAATAAATATAGATTTTCCTCCTTATACTTATTAAAAGTGTCCTAGAAGTTTGTAACAGAAACGACACATAAGAATTGTACTGTAGAGCAGTGCAAAGCAAGGCAAGCTGTAGAAATAAATAAAATCAACTAAGGAAATTGAATGTTTTCTAGAAGAAGCAATCAATACAGGGCAGTGGTGGGATTCAAATTTTTTTACTACTGGTTCTGTGGGTGTGGCGTGGTGGGCGTGGCATGCCTTGGTGGGTGTGGCTTGGTGGGCATGGCAAGGGAAGGATACTGTAAAATCTCCATTCCCACCCGACTCTAGGGGAAGGATACTGTAAAATCTCCGTTCCCTCCTCCCTCCAGGGGAAAATTACTGCAAAATCCCCATTTCCTCCTGATCAGCTGGGACTTGGGAGGCAGAGAATAGATGGGGGCAGGGCCAGCCAGAGGTGGTATTTACTGGTTCTCTGAACTACTCAAAATTTCTGCTACCAGTTCTCCAGAACTGGTCAGAACCTGCTGAATACCACCTCTGATACAGGGATAGTGTTTGGAACTTTTTTCTTATTGCTTCATGCACATCTTTTCTAGTTTTATTTAAAAGCATATCTAAGACAAAGTGTGTTCTACTAAAGACATGGGGCTCACAGATGCAACACACTGCATTGGGCTGGCCTGAAATTAATGGTCATTAAGATAGAGATGGAAACAAAGGTGCTGCTGAACAAATTCGGTATGCCTGTGATGTCATATGGATCCTTGATCTTTGGACGATGGTTGCCAGTCCACTTTGGAAAAGCAAAGGAACATGCAAATTGTAATTATAGGCTGCATGTATCTGATGAATGGAGACCAATTACTAGCCATTCACTTTCTGAGATTAGGATGTAGGTCAGAGAAACAGAACTATAGGAATGATTATATCTAATTACTAGCAATAGCACTTAGACTTATATACTGCTTCATAGTGCTTTACAGCACTCTCTGAGCAGTTTAATTAACATATTGCTCCCAACAGTCTGGGTCTTCATTTAACTGACCTTGGAAGGATGGAAGGCTGAATCAATGTTGAGTCAGTGAAGATCAAACCCCTGACAGTGGGCATAGTCAGCTTGCAATACTAACCACTGCACCATGATGGCTCTTAATCCATCTAGATCAGGGGTGTCAAATTGGCCACCCACAGGCTGGATGCATCATGTGCAGGCCACGGCATGCCCACCCCAGCTCTGCGAAGAGAAAAAAGGTTGCAAAACATCACATGATAGTAACGTGATGCTAGGAGTTTGACACCCATTATCTACATGATCAGCGGTGACCACTTTGTATCCAAGCAGCAATCTTTCCACTCCTTACTTAAGAAAACTTTTAACCACAGGATGATTTTATTCTTCTCTTTTGGCATGCAAAGCGTATTTCTTTCCATAGATTGAGGCACAATACAGGCACTTCTCAAGTCTGAATAATTGACAGTTGGAAGATTAGGGTATCAGTGGACTGGCTTGCTCTTATTAGCCCCCACAGTTTTTGATTCCCTGGATGACTCTGACCCTTTACAGAGGCTGATATCTGATTTATTTCACACGGTGTCATTAATTATAAGGTACCTTGAAGAACTTGTAGTCTGAAATTGACACATATATGGTTTAATCAAATATGTAATTAAATATATAAAACAACTGCAACCTCTTTTGCTTCCTAAATCAAGAAATAATAAATGTAAATGTATTTTCTTTTTAAAAGATTCTTTTAAATTATGTTTGGTGACATTTATTTTTAACTCTATATGTAACTCTATATTTGCTTGTTTGTTTGTTAAATTTACATGCTGACCATCTCACCATCAAAGTGACTCTAAGCTGCTTTTCTATAGAGCCTTACGTTCCCTGTAAAAACAACTTGGGATATATAAACTACTACTATCTTTTCAGAGTTGTTTACAATAGAAATTTTAAAAAGTAATATAACTAACGATTTTAAACATTTTATTGAAACAGTAAATCAACCAGCCATTAAAATATTAATGCACAATCAAATACCTAATCAATTCCAACTGCAGCCATTTTTGTTTTTTAATGAGGCATAGTTTGGTAATTAGAAGTACCAAACATAGAAATACGTTTGTAATTTTGAAGAGCAATATGAAATTATAAATAGCCTTATTCAATATTGTACCTCAAGATATGTTTGCATAGATGGAAGCTTTACATACATACACACACACACAAATATTCTGTTCATATTGCTTTATGGCAAGCCGTTAGGATGATTTCTTCACATGGTATTTCCTAAATTCTTAGTCCCTGCCAAGCCGTTGCCCCACTCCTTTTTAAAAAAAGTTTAAAATATATTTTAATTTTAAACAATAATATAAAGATAGTGGTATGTTCTAAAGCACAGCACTCTTCCAGAGCCAATTTTATTTTCATAGTTTCAACATAAGGCCCGCATAATTTTTTTGTGTTTTTTAAATGGTGAGTAGTTTGCAGGTTGATGTTATATTTATAATTGTGTCCATTTGCACAGAAACAAGCAAAAAAAAAAAAGTAAAGGAGAATTGATCATGAGGATAGTAAGAATCAATCTCACCAGATTCTATTCTGGTAAATTAGTTGGTGGTTGGGTTTTTTTGTGGTTTTTTTTTGGGGGGGGGGTGTTGACTAGTCAAATTCACAGCAGCAATGATTTTTAACTTGCCAAGATTCCTCCTGCTTTTCCTCCCAGTCTTTTTCTTTCAACACCACAGCATGCTCTGAAAATGTCTTAAGTGCCTTCTGGCTCAAAACAACCTTGGGCCTATGGGCTAATACAGTGATGGCTAACCTTTTTGCCGCCGCGTGCCAAAAGCGGGGGGAGCGCGGTGGGGTCACACGCACACGTGCCCACATCCATAATTCTATGCGCCCCACCCCCCCTGTGCTCCCTCTGCTTTTGGCATGTGATGGCACGGTGGGCCCAGTAGGACGTTTTTTGCTCTCCGCAGGCCCCAGAGCTTTTCTAGGAGCCTGGGGAGGGCAAAAACAGCCTTCCCCACACACCCAAAAGGCCCTCCGGAGGCCGGAAACAGTGTGTTTCCTGACTTCTGGTGGGCCCAGAATGCCCAAAAATCAGCTGGCTGGTGCACGCATGTGTGCCGAAGCTGAGCTTGCGTGCCCACCAATATGGCTCCGCGTGCCACCTGTGGCACCCGTGCCATAGGTTCGCCATCACGGGGCTAATAGAAGCAACAGATGGTAGATACTCAGTCATTTCAGCAGGCTTTCGAGAGGGAGACAAATTGAGAGAACTTCCTCCTGTGTAGATCTATGCAATTATATGGGTTTTAATTATTCCTTAATTGATTATGTACTATCAAGTCAGTCTTAATTCTTGTGATCACGTAGATAGCCTTCTCCAGGAATGAGCTGTCCTCAACTTGGTCCTTCAGGTCTTCCAGTGGAGTACCCTTTGCTGTTGTCACAATCCCTTGGCATAAGAATATGAGCCTAATTGTGCAATGCTGTTTATTTCTCTGGGCTTCTTCTGCACTATTGGATGCCACTCTTCTCCTTCTCCTTCTTCTTCTTCCTCCTCCTCCTCAATTAGTGTTGGTTTTAGAAAGAAAAATGGATAATGTATGAATCAGCCCTTCATTGCATTTCAGGTCTATTCCTTCAATGAGCAATGACTGCCATCTCCACAGAAACCAGAGTTTCAAATATTTTTATGCATCTCCTATGCATAAACCAACAACACAGAGCGTGTCAGTTCGTTCACAGGTTTGATTCTGAATATTCAGAATGTGCTTTTGGCTTAACTGGTTTGTGAGTCAGGTTATGTAAGATAGGTGTTTTGAAACTAGTATTTAAACAGAAATAGAAAAGGAATGAAGAGGCAAATATAATTTTGTGTGATTACACCATGTGCCATTTTTTGGGGGGAGAGTTCACTAAGCTATTTCCTAGCCCCAAACCTTGAAGAGTGAGTTCTTTCATCATTATTGACCCAAAAAAATTGAAGGAAGGAAGGCCAATTATGAATTGCTCACATTTTGTCCTGTTCACAATTCCTTGACCCAGTTTCTTGCTTGTGACTGAATACATACTTTTCACTTGTTCCACAGTCACTTTATATTTTGACTCACAAATGTGCTCTCTTGCGTTTCACACTCTGTACACTTACAGTCATTTATTATGGAGCATCACAAACATCATTATTCTCATAGTTGATGAAGGATATGCATTTCCAGGTGTCAAACTGTAGTCTATCATCTCAAGTATCACAAATGAGGAAGCAGCCTAATTTTTGCTCTTTCTTTGACCAGGATAAAGATATTTAGCATACATCATCCTCTTACTGAGATCAAGGAAGCTGTTTTGTCACAAAAATATCTAAAACAAGTGTAGAATAAGCAAAAAAGATTACAACTGCACCACTTGATTGTTGGCAGACAGACCAAGTAAGGTGGATTCTTCCTAAAAATCAAAGAACATTAAAAAGAGAAGTGTTTTTTTTCCCCTTAAGTGGTGGAGTTGTAAATGATTTAACTGCCATTCTGGGCAGCTAAATCAATTCCCAAACAGGAGGCCTTGCTAAAGGTTTTTTTAAATAGTAATTTTATTAAACATTAAAATGAAAAAGATAAGAACTATTACAAACTAAAAGAATAAAAAATAGGAACTGACAAAAGAAGAGAAAAATAAAAATAGAAAAATAAAATAAAAATAAGACTATAGTAAAGAATAAGACAAGAAATATATACAGAAATATCCCCCACTTTATCATAACAAATATAAGCATTTTAGTAACTGATTAATCTCTCTTAAAATACATCAGAAAATCTCTTCTTCCCATATCCCATCTGTTATTTATAAAGAAATCCTTAAAGCCTCATAATTCAGACCTAGTCAACAAATATCCATTAAGGGTTACCAGAGTTAACCACCTATTTATTTTAACTGATGAAATAAACCAACTTTAAATTTTTTCCTTTTCCTTTTAAAAATCTTGATTTTTAATTTCTTCAAAAACTGTCCTAAATGTCATTTCTTTTTATTTATTTATTTGTCCCTTATCATAAAATCTTTCAAAGCTTTAACAAGATTCTTTTGTAAATCCAACATAGGAAATTTATCCAGGTCACTTTTTAAATTTATTTGTACATCCCTTTTAATTATGACATCCACCAGTTTCATTTACATATCCACTGTAGAATCTTTTTTTATATCCTTCTTGTAACCTGTCATTTTTAAAGCCACTTTCAAATCACCGTCAGTCTTATCCAGTAAAGCTTGTTCTTCTGCCACAAATCTTTTAAATACAGATTATTTATAATGGAAGTTTAAAAATTAATTTCTAAGGCCATTGTTCGGAAATATCCTTCAATACATTCAATGTTAATGTATTTTGCTCCATCTGTATTAATAAGTCAAATAGATGTTCTTCTCCTTTAATTGTGTTCTTCAGTTGCTTGTGGTTTCCTTTGGTGTTCGATCTTCAAAGTCCCCTTCTATCATGTTTTGTAAGAATTCAAAGCAACAGAAAGTTCCCCACAGCAAGGATTTTTTAAATCTTATTTCAAATCCAGCTAGACCCTTAGTCTATTTGTAATGTTCCAAAACCAATGTTATAATCGCTATTTAATATGTTTGTGTATTTCTTAAATTTTACTTAAAACTTCTTTTGCTAAGAAGAGACTCACACAGTATTCTAAAACTTGCTGTTGTAAAGGTTCCTAATAGTTAAACAGCCATTAAAAGCAATTTCTGAAAATAATTAAGACATAAGACTGGGCAAACTTTATGGCCATATAGCCTTTATTACAGCTGTGAGCTTAGTTGCAATCCCTTGACTCCCAGCCACTCAATTTACAAGTCAAGCACAAAAACCTCAGTTCCTGCAGTTTACTCATAAGAAGCAGTTTTCTGGAGTATATGTGGGCGATCTCACAATCTCTCCTTTTTCCAGAGAGACTTCACTGACCAGAAAACACCATCTGGACACCATATTTGCCAGAGAGCTGTCCCTACTCCTCCTTCACTATGAATCCACACTGAATATCTGCCTTGTTAAATTTTCATTATATTTTAATTAGTAGTAGAATTTTTTTTAGATATATATTAAAGGATTTCCAATTCAGTGAAATGTAGTTAAAAAATTGAAGAACTGCTTTGTAGTCCTGAGCTTGTTAATATAGGAGTGTGATTAACAGTGGGAATGAGAAGGATACACACACACACAGACACACACACACACACACACAGAGAGAGAGAGAGACTGTTTGTAGCCCTATAAGCAGGGGTGGGTTCTACTTACCTTTACTACTGGTTCGCAGCGGGGCACATATGCGCTCTTCTGCGCAGAAGCATTTTCATGACATCGGGGTCGGTGGGCGGAGCCTTCCACTGGTTTTACTACCGGTTCTATAGAACCGGTGCGAACCGGGGGCAACCCACCACTGCCTATAACATACATTTTTTACTAATATTTTAGTGCCTAAAATATAATTGCTACTAAAGTAAAATTTCAGTTTAGAAAATGAAACGGAATGAAATAATGGGATATCAACTTCCAAGGTTGTAGGAATGTAGACTGCAATGGCCCATTGGGTGAGGTAGATGATTCTACCACAGTAATGGTGTTATCTCCATTGTTTAGGAAGTGCTTGCTGCTTGTAGTGGAAGGAGAAAGATTAACAGTCTTGCATCCATGTACAGTATCATATAGATCAGAGGAGTCTGCATTACAAAGATTAATTGCACTTGGACTTCTTAGATAACAATTGGATTCAAGCATGTGTTGTAGCTATCAGCATTATGTCAGTGCTTTACACATATTCACTTCAGCCTTTTGAAATAGCTCTGTAGGTTAAGAGTCCAAGTTCAGACAGTAAATCAGCTATTAAATATGTATTAATAAATAGGAAGGTAGTGAAACATTAAACAGCTTTGCCCTGAATCATAGCAGTAAAATCTATGACTCAGGTCCCAAACCTTCCTCAATATCAAGGGCATTCCCCGGGTGGGGTGGTGGGGAGGAGAAGGTTATGTGTCAAGAAAGTAGCCATCAAAGCATGATGGAAGCCTTGCCCTTTTCTACATATGTTGCACATCATGTGGTCGTGGCTGCAATCTTAATTTTTTAAGCCCTCCCTGCAGAGACCCATGATCGCAATCCTTGATTTAAGTAACCTGAAAAGAAAAATCACGATGTATTTGGTTTGCAAAGAATAAATTGGAGGCATAATTTTTAATGAAAGGAGACAGTCTTTGATTTAAAAACAACAACAACAAACTCATGGATATAGCAACTCCTTGATTACAACCAAGCCCCTTCTTGCCTTTCTTTCATTCCTTAAGTTATACACATAGATAGCTCAGCATATGCACGCACACACACACAAAGGTTGTGTGACCATTTGATAAACTTTAAAAAAAACACAGTACTAAGTTTGCTAAATAAAATCCTAGTTCAAAATAGTGTGAATGGGACAGGCAGCTTTGTCCTACAGTTATTGAATCCTTATAATGTCACCAACAATTGATCTGATGCAAAATTTTGATTGAAGAACTCCTTTAAGCATTAGAAAAAAAATCACTCTGAGTTAAATTCTTTGTCATAATTTATGTAAAAATGATTTTACATTATTTCTGTAAAATGCATCATACAGCTTCTCTTCTAAAATACTTCTATCTCCCAGCCTGTTCTATTCATACTATTTTAAACAAGGATTGTATTTAGCAAACATAGTTTGATCTCAATCATGTCACATTGTATTTATCGGCATGTTATTGAATGCAAAGTTATATCTGACGACCAAAATAGAGAAATACAGCAGTTTCTTTTCTGAAAAGATATTTACCCAACCTCCATTTTACATTTTGTATCGATTTTATTAATATATAAATCTCTATTACTGAAAACAGAATTTCAAATCATTTAATGACTGATGTTGCTATGGTTAAGTTAGACTCCTTATGATAGTTGTGAGGAAGTTAGCATTTCTCAAAAGTGGAATTTACCAATGTTATGGAGAATAATAGTCTATTCCCTGCAACACCATCAGTTTCTTTTTGTTCCAGATCAGTCTTCACTTTGGGAGAAATTTAGTGACATATCTTTTCATGTAAATCCATGTAAATCCTGTAAGGGTTATAAAAAGCTTAGGCTAAAAGACCCCTCATACCCTGGACATAATTTTTTTTCAACTTCTACTCTCAAAACGATGCTATAGGGGACTGCACACCAGAACAATTAGACACAAGGACAGTTTTTTCCCAAATGCCATCATTCTGCTTAACAACTAGTTCCCACAACACTGTCAAATAATTTACTAAGACTGTATTACTATTATTATTCTCTTCCTTACTAGTATCAATCTCTTCCCACTTATTACTATAATGT
This sequence comes from Ptyas mucosa, assembly GCA_012654045.1. NCBI lineage: Eukaryota > Metazoa > Chordata > Lepidosauria > Squamata > Colubridae > Ptyas > Ptyas mucosa. The sequence continues at coordinate 21,072,365 of WNWU01000011.1, read as the reverse complement.
TGCTTATATCTTTCAATTTATATTGTTTTTGTTTCCTAGTACGATTTGATAGTTTATTAGTAACCTTGACTATCACTAAGTGTTGTATCTTTTTATTCTTGATGAATGTATTTTATTCTCCTTATGTACACTGAGAGCACATACACCAAAGACAAATTCCTTGTGCGTCCAATCACACTTGGCCAATAAAGAGTTCTATTCTCACCAGAATGTTAAAGATGTGTCTTTGTTCTACTCTTACAAGATAAAAATTTCAAAGTAAAAGTTCTAAAATATATGGAATCATATATGACATAGCCAAGATCATCACAATCCCATTGAGTCAAAACAGGGTTAGAATATAGATTCCTTTATTTAATCCAAAACATCTTCAAGTTCCATTTGGAAACTCAGACAGAGCAGTTTGAAGGATGAGCAGCATAAAATTTAGAACAATCAGTATGAACTGAATATGACAAAGAATATCCAGATGATATAAATTATATTCTATATGAGCTACCCAGCTATCAAGGAACCAAATTAACTGAATACAAATAAATGATTTTATTTGCAAACAGAAGTAGGCAGAATATGAAGATATGAGAAGAGAATATAAGAAGTAGGTATTTATTCAAAGTTGATCCTACATATGTTATGGGGAATAATGGCCTGTTCCTTACAATATATAGGTACTGCTCGACTTTCAAAAGTTTGTTTAGAGACTGTTCGAAGTTACAGCATCACTGGAAAAAATGGTTTATGACCGTTTTTCACACTTACAACCATTACAGCATCTCCATGGTCATGTGAGAAAATTCAGATGCTTGGCAACGGACTCATATTTATGACGGTTGCATTGTCCTTTTGCAATCTTGTGACAAGCAAAGTCAATCAGGAAGCTAGATGCAGTTAACAACCGTGTTACTTTAATTTAACGAGTGCAGTGATTCACTTAACAATGGTGGCAAGAAAAGTCATAAAATGGGGCAAAACTCAACAAATGTCCCACTTAGCAACAGAAATTTGGGGCTCAATTTGTGGTCTTAAGTCGAGGACTACTTGTATAAAGTTCCTTTCTGTTTCAGGTCAGAATTAAGTCCAAGTTCTTCTTAATAACAGAGTCAATTCACCTTTAGTGTCATTAATTCCTCATAAATGAAAAATACAGTAATGAAGAAAGATGAAAAATAACATATGATTTTCATGTATGTTGAAGCTTTTAAAGATTCTCAAGAGTATTTCATCCAAACTCCCCATTTAGTAGCAGTAACATCCCCCTGACCTCCGTAATACATACCAGTTAATACTTTGTATCTTTGCTGCTATATTGGGGAGATAAATTGCAGTAGAATTATCACAGAATTTATTTATATTTTGTATTTCTTAAGTGCCTCCCTCCCTCAGACAGAGGCTCTGGGCTTTGTACAATATAATCAATAAAATGAACATTAACATCAGAATTAATTGAGATTAAAAAGTTTTTAAAATACAAGAAATAACATAAAAATCCTCTGACTGTCAGGGTTGCCTAACAGCATAGTGATCATTTACTGTCTTTGCTTGAATCAGCTTTATTGATGTCTTCTACATCGATTAAACTTCAATTGATTCTTTTCCTTTTCCTTTTCATCTTGTGATAGTTAAACATGGAACCACATGATGAAAAAGTCCCTCAAATTCTGTACTGGGACTTTCCTTGGTCAGCAGATGTTATTGCACTCTAGCTTGTAATCAACTAGTGAAGTTCTGTTAACAACACCACCAACAAATATTTGAAACAATAACTACAAAACCAAAACATTTTAACTTTTTTTTTTAATAACAAAGAGTTTTCTGCAATTTATGTTGCCAATGCCATTACAATCTTTTTTTATGAGTGCATGTATCGGTATATGATGATTGGGTCAAGAGGGCGGGTGAGCACACATTTCAAAAACAGCTTTCTCTCATGAATACGTATATTTAATAAGGCGGATTCTCAATAAATTTCAACCTTTTAAAATGTTTTAATGGATTCTCTCAGCGCAACAAGACTTCTATTCATAGTTAAATTCAACAGATCTATTTATCCATCGAGAAACTGACCTTTGATCATGCCGTTATAACTCAGCTGGTCACAAAAAAACATCAGCTGATAATCCCTAACCCTTCCAATACATAAAGCAAAGATCAGTGTGAGGTGAAGCAATCTCCTCTCTCAACTCTTAAAATAATACACAACCAACATAACCCATGATATTATTGTCTTTTCTGACTTGCAGAATACTGTATTATTTTATAGACTACTACTGCATTTATAAGGTAGCAGTAAAGGTCTATGGAATTTTGGCACAAAATCTAAAAAAAAAATAGTTTTACAGTTCAAAAACTCCAAATATAAAGCTAGGAGACCAACATCTTACTACACAACTAAAGCACTGTAAGGTTCATTGTCCTGTGACTGTCTTGTGCTCTGCCTTGACTGTGTGCTAACAGGGAAGACAAAAAAAGAAATGGATGAACAAAATGCATTCCCATTCTTATGAATATGCATGAAATTGCAACTGTCAATGCAATCCTGTTCTGGTCTACTCAGAAGAAGCTACACAAGTTCACTGAAGTTTATTCCTGCTTAGTGAATAGGGGTTGCTGGATAAACTTCAATAGTGAGATAGGCAGCATATGAATGTAATAAATAATAGTAATAAAATGTGGCAGTCATATCTTTTTTTATTACAGGTATTGCTGATAGTATTAGAAATGAACATCAATAGCATCTAACAGCTAGTTGAATTAGCAAAAAAAATATAAATAAAAACATTTAACAGAATAACAGATTTGGAAGGGACTTTGGACAGCCCAGCCCTCTGCTCAAACAGGAGACCTTATACCATTTCAAACAAATGGTTGTCCAATCTTTTCTTAAAAACCAGCAGTGTTGGAGCATCCACAACTTCTGGAGGCAATTTGTTCCATTGATTAATTGTTCTAATTGTCAGGAAACCTTTCATTGTTTTTAGATTGGTTCTCTCCTTGATTACTTTCCATTCATTACTTCTTGTTCTACCTTCAGATGCTTTGGAGAATAGGTTGACCACCTTTTCTTTGTGACAACCCCATAGATACTGGAACACTGCTATCATGTGGCCCCTAGTCCTTCTTTTCATTAAACTAGACATACATAATTGCAGCAACTGTTCTTTATATGTTTTAGCCTGCAGTCCCCTAATCATCTTTGTTGCTCTTCTCTGTATTCTTTCTAGAATCTCAACATCTAGTATTTAAGTATTTATTACACAAACACATAGGCTGCCTCCACTGCAGATTGCAACGTTAGGAGGTTTATTACTCTTAAAATATATAAGACCCAAAAGGAAAATCAAAAATCACAAAAACAATATAATGACCAAAAACCTGTCAGGAAACAGTAAAGCCTATCACAAAACTATATAGTCATGCCCAGGAAGTAGGATCACAACTAGCCTGCTGAAAAAGCCGGGGTGAGCTGTAATCCCAACGTGGTGGCCCTTGCATTGGTGGCCATACAAAGGTACTTAGTGTAAGAGGTGATCATTTGGAGAATAATGGTAATATCATGAAAAGAGGTATCAAGATCTGAAAGTCAAAATTGAAAGGATGGCATATATGGGTCATGGTGATTTAGTAACTGGTGCATAGGGTGTCATACTAAAAAAAAAAAATCTTGGATGGCACTTAGAAAATTTGTGCATTGAGAATATTTCCATCTATCAAACACAAAAGGCAACATTGCTTGGATCTGCACATATATTTATTTATTTATTTATTTTATTTATTTATTTTATTTCTAACTTATATACCGCCCTTCTCCCTGAGGACTCAGGGCGGTGTACAACCAAGATTAAAAAATATGTAATACAAACAATAAAAACAATTTAAAAATGTATATAAATTATGGCTTCAATTTAAAAATTTTTAAACCCCTATAAACATTTAAAATATTTCTTAAGCCAGCCGGCTTGTTTGAAAAAGTGGGTTTTAAGGGCACGGCGGAAGGCGCTGAGGTCTGGAATTCTCCTTATCTCTGGGGGCAGCTGATTCCAGAGGGTAGGTGCCCCCACAGAGAAAGCTCTCCCCCTGGGGGTTGCCAGCCTACATTGTTTGGCTGATGGCACCCCGAGGAAGCCCTCTCTGTGGGAGCGCACGGGTCAGTGGGAGGTCGCTTGTGGCAGTAGGCGGTCTCGCAGATACCTAGGCCCTATGCCATGGAGCGCTTTAAAGGTGATAACCAACACCTTGAAGTGCACTCAGAAGACCACTGGGAGCCAGTACAGCTCGCGCAGGAGTGGTGTTACATGGGAGCGCCACGTTGCTCCCATCACTACCCGCGTGGCCGCATTCTGGACCAGCTGGAGCCTCTGGGTGCTCCTCAAGGGGAGCCCCATGTAGAGAGCGTTACAGTAGTCAAGGTGAGAGGTGACAAGGGCATGAGTGACTGTGCACAGGGAATCCCGATCAAGAAAGGGCCGCAACTGGCGAATCAGGTGAACCTGACAAAAAGTCCCCCTGGTCACAGCCGTCAGATGATCCTCCAAGGATAGCTGTCTATCCAGGAGGACTCCCAGATTGCGAGCCCTTTCTGTGGGGGCCAAAGACTCGCCCCCAATAGTCAGTGATGGAGTCAACTGATTATATCGGGATGCCGGGAGCCACAGCCACTCAGTCTTGGAAGGGTTGAGCCTGAGCCTGTTCCTCCCCATCCAGATCCGCACAGCCTCCAGGCACTGGGACATCACTTCAAGGGCATCGTTGGGGTGGTTTGGGGTGGAGATGTACAGCTGGGTGTCATCAGCGTACTGATGGTACCTCACCCCAAAACCATGGATGATCTCGCCCAGTGGCTTCACATAAATGTTGAACAAAAGGGGAGAGAGGACCGATCCCTGCGGCACTCCACAGATGAGAGGCCTCGGGGTCGACCTCTGCCCCCCTGCCAACACAAACTGTGACCGGTTGGAGAGAAAGGAGGAGAACCACCGCAACACGGTGCCTCCCACCCCCAACTCTTCCAACCAGTGCAGCATTATACCATGGTCGATGGTATCAAAAGCCGCTGAGAGATCTAACAGGACCAGAACAGAGGACACCCCCTGTCCCGAGCCCTCCAGAGATCATCAACCAACGCAACCAATGCCGTTTCTGTGCTGTGCCCAGACCTGAAACCCAACTGGAACGGATCTAGATAGGATGTTTCCTCCAGGAATTGTGGAAACTGTCGCGCGACCATACTCTCAACAACCTTCGCCGTAAAGCGGAGGTTGGAGTCAGGACGAAAGTTGGCCAATACTGCCGGATCCAGGGACGGCTTCTTGAGGAGAGGACTCACCACCGCCTCTTTCAAGGCAGTGGAGAAGTGACCCTCACTCAACGAAGCGTTGATAACACCTGGAGCCAGCCTCGTGTGATCTCCTCGGAAACCAGTACCAACCAGGAGGGACACGGGTCCAGTGAACATGTGGCCGCACTAAGTCTCCCCAAAATCCTGTCCACATCATCAGGAGTCACCGAGTCAAACTCTTCTGAGATAACATTCTCAAGACTGTTCCTTGCCACCCTGTCCTGATATAGCCAGTCGGAGTCCAAATCCCCCCGGATCTGAGCGATTTTGTCATACAGGTATTGTCCAAACTCCTCCGCCCTGCCTTCCAAGGGATCCTCCCGCACTCCTGGATGGAGCAGGGAGAGGGTCACCCTGAACAGGGCAGTTGGACGATTCCCTGATGACGCAATAGAGGTGGAAAAGTAATTATGCTTTGCCACCTTTATTGCCACTAGGTAGGTCTTAATATGCGACCTTACCAGTGTTCGGTCAGATTCAGCGATACTGGCCCTCCAACTGCTCTCCAGGTGTCTTTTCTGGCGCTTCATTTCCCTTAGCTCCTCGGCAAACCAGGGAGCTACACGGGATCGGCACCGGGTCAGAGGCCGCAAAGGCACGACTCGGTCTAATGCCCCACCAGCCGCCCGGTCCCAGGCGGCTATCAGGTCCTCGGCCAAGCCGTGTGCCAGATTATCAGGAAATGGCCCAAGCTCCATCTGGAATCTATCAGGATCCATCAGGCGCTTGGGGCAGACCCAGATGATTGGGTCCGCCTCCCTGCGGCGGGGTGTAGCGGTTCAAAGATCCAGGTGAAGGAGTGAGTGGTCAGACCATGACAAGGGTTTCGTGTCTATATCCCCAATAACCAGACCACTCAACCACTGGCCAGAGACAAAAATCATGTCCAGAATGTGTTCTCCCCTGTGAGTAGGGCCATGAACTAACTGGGTCAGGTCCATGGCCACTATGGAAGCCATGAACTCCCGAGCCATCTCAGACGTTTCGCCAACAGATGGCAGATTAAAGTCACCCTTGACTAAAAGCCTGGGAGTCTCTACTGCCACTGTGGCTATCATGTCGAGTAGCTCAGGCAGGGCTGTTGCCACGCGGCAGGGAGCCAGGTATGAAAGCAACAAGCCCATCTGAACACCATGACCCCATCTCACAAAGAGGAACTCACATCCGGCAATCTGAGGCACAGTGGTCTCTCTCAGACCCAGATCTTCGTTAATAATAACCGCCACCCCCCTGCCCCTCCCATGGGCCCTCGGCTGATGGAATGCTCTGAAACATATTACACTGATATTTTATGGCAGGGATGTCAAACTCGTGGCCCGTGGGCCAGATACATCATGCGCTGGCCATGCCCACTCCTGGTTTAGTGAAGGGGGGAAAAGTCATGATATGTCACGTGACGACAATGTGACGATGCAAATTTGACACCCCTGCCTTACGACATCCTAGGTTCTTGGGAAGAATTCAGTGCCTATGAAGGCCAACACCAGCTAAAGAAATGGCAATTGTGACTTCACGTTGTTGTGAACACATAAAAATGATCTGTTAAAATTACATGCCACTTGACTCTCTCTGACTCTGGGCACCTCACAATGATGATACTTATACACATATGTTTGGGCTCGTGATCTTAATTAATATATGGCGGAAAGGTTTGTTCTTCTGTTAGGAGGAGCCTTCATATAAGGAACATGAGCTAATAGCCCCTTGCCTTTCAGATGATCTTTGCATCATGAGGAAACATTTGGATTCACAGAATAATATTTATTTTCAGGCATAATCTTCAAAGCAATTGTTCCTCCCTGGAGCCTTTGGAGACAGCAGACTAATCTGTTCTCTAATACCTGTTATGAAGAATATTGAAATCTTGCCCTTTACTTACAAGAAGCTACAAGTTGTTTACAACATAGATTGAAAAAAAAGAATGAAACTGCTTTTATATTTTGCTTGCTTGCTGAAACTGGTCAGCTTGATGTTCCTGACTTCCGTCTGCAAGAACAAAAATTCCATTCTGGGGTGAAAGCCAGCAAAGCAATCAGCCCTTCATTTTAATTTGCATTTTTCTGTCAATAGATAACAGATTCAACCTTTTCTTCCAACAGCTTTTTCTACATTCCCTTAAACTCTCTTCAGGGAAGAACTGGTCTATTACTTTAACATTTAAACTGTTTTAATCAAAACCAATTTTCATTTACACTTTACACTTTTAATGGTTTTGAAATAAAAATTATTTGTTTGACTTTTCAATCCTCTTACTATAAATATTTCCAGGGAAATATCACAAAGGTTGGTACCTCCATTACTAAAAAGTGGGGGAGTTTTCCCCCCGTTAAACCTGTGAGAAAGAAAAAAGTAACAATGACCTGGTAGAGATACATCGAAGAAGACAACATCACCACCTGACTGATATCTCTCAGAGGACCAAGTTCCAATTCTTCATCTGGCTCCACTCCTCTGGCTCATTTGGAGCTGCAGAGTTTAAGAGAGAGGGGAGAGGGAGAAGGAGAGAGAGGGGGAGAGAGGGAGGGAAGATTGCAGGGGTGTCAAACTTGCAGCCCGCAGGCCAGATGCATCAGGTGCTGGCCACGCCCACCCCAGTTTAGCAAAGGGGGAAAAAGTAGCAATACATTATGTGATGACATGACATCACAAGTTTGACAGCAGAGAGAGAGAGGGGGGGGGGG
>WNWU01000011.1:21035420-21064249 GCA_012654045.1 Ptyas mucosa | reverse complement strand
GAGAGAGAGAGAGGGAGAGAGGGAGAGAGAGGGAGGGAGGGAGGGAGGGAGAGGGGCAGGCACGCAGGCAGATAAAAGACAGTTTTTTTGCAGTTAGCATTCAGGAATAAAAAAGAGATGCTGTACAGGTGAAAAGGTCAAGTGCTTGAAATGGCAAAAGGCAATGAAAGAAAGAAAAAAGGCAATATGGTCACTTCAGGGGCAGGGCACATCACGAGAAAAAGAAACCATAGGCGTTCTTTTACTCACACGATTTATTGAATAGATTTTTTTCAACACAAATCTTGTACCAAGCTGTAATGTAAACCTAGCATTACTGCATTAAGTATGGGATGGCAGCAGTAGCTTTGTTCACCGTTATTCTGAGGATTCCTATGAAAAGAGGGTCAAGGCAACTAGATTTTGATGTATATTGCAGAGATTTTGATGTATATTGCAGTCAACAGAGCCATACTTAATGCAGTAATGCTAGTTCCTAGAAAGAATACATTATATAAACTCGGCTGCTTGTGGAATTTAAAAGATTGATTTCTTAACTGCTTCTCCAGCAGATTGTTTGGTTATCATAACCCCACCTAGCAGTGGGTGACAAGTTAATAACAGTTAAGTGATTTTCTTCTGAAAGACTTGGTTACAATTCAAACTCTTCCTCTTCTAGATTTGCAAAAGACTCTAGCCTCAGTTAAGCTCCAACAAAGTTATGCGTTTAAAGGGTTCCTTCCTGATTCCTATGCCAGAAGATAATGCGTTAAGCAAACAATTCTCTAAAGGGACTGTTGCATGTGGTTTCTCCTGCACTGATTCCAAGGATCCTTCATTGGGTTCAAAAACGATGTGCAGAACTGCTGGACCAGATGCCTGTCATTCCAGACCAATAATTAGCTTGAAGGAATGAAGCACCTTTTGTAGAGAGTTAGACCCACTGATGGGAACATCCTATTTTATTGGATCTCTGGGGGAGATGGCTCGTTAAAAATATGAAAAGAGATAGATAGATAGATAGATAGATAGATAGATAGATAGATAGATAGATAGATAGAGACAGATTATGTAAAATATATGTGACCAGAACCCCTTAGACTCACAGCTTGATTATTGAGAAGCAGTAACAATATCAAATAAACAAATCAGAAGAGGCTACTGCTTTTCTGTTATAATTGAAGATTGGGAAATAGCAATCTAAAGAGCTCTGGAAGGGAAAGTGAAATATCTAGGATTGTCCACCTGCCCAGAGTTACTGAATGGGAAAGCCTTTGTTCTTTTCTCTTATATTGATCCTAGGGACAATCATTGTTTCTTTCAAAATGTTAGTTTCAGAGAAACAGCCATCTGTTCCAGTGGTAAAATCCACATTTTTTTACTACCTGTTCTGTGGGTTTGATGGGTGTGGTGTGGCTTGATGGGTGTGGCAGGGGAAGAAAATCTCCATTCCCACCCCACTCTGGGGCCAGCCAGAGGTGATATTTGCCGGTTCTCCGAACTACTCAAAATTTCCGCTACCAGTTCTCCAGAACCTGTCAGAACCTGCTGGATTTCACCCCTGATCTGTTCCTTGTCACCAGAAAAGGAGTAGTATTTCTGGGTGCTCTAGAGGACAACTATACTTATGGCTCCCCACCTTTGTTAAAATCTGAGGCACTCTCTGAGTTGGTGTCACCAAATTTATAGCAACACAATCTTCTAATTTGATAAGTCAGACAATTCTTTTATTGTCATACAATTTTATAAAAGTTCTTTAATATTTTCCATAAAATAAAAAATGATATTTTTTTTTAAAAAAAAGCTAAACAAAAAACAAACAAATTAAAGAATTAACACTCCTATACCTGCCATATATTTCTTGAATGCACTTCTCAAGATAAAGCATGAATGAATATTTTGGAATATCTAGGATGAGTGTGACTAAATACCATTCACAAGCAGCCTGAAAGCAATCATTTCAAAATACATCAATACTAATTGGTAACCTTAATTGTATTGGCTGTGTGAGTGCCAATCACTAACATTATGAGCTGAGGAACGGCAGGATAGCTTCAGATGGAGATGTGGCACCAGCCTGATAAAGATGGCCCTTTGATGTTGATATTTGATTTCTCAAGTTTTATTAGTTTATTAAAATATAACATACAAAGAAAAAATGAAAATAATGGCAAAGTAGGAGACAAATAAATGTAGGATAAAAGGGAAAAGAAAAAAAATAGCATTGACTTTTAACTCTTTTTAGTGAGGTAGAATAAGATAATGCAGCTTCCATATTTTACTTTTGCACTGACATTGATAATTGTACTAAAAACAACCACCACAACATTTGTGAGTGCCACTGAAATCTTGCCTCACAATGCTTGGGACCATGTAGTTTATTTTTGTTGGAAACATAAATAGGAAGCCATGTTTAACTTTTCCTCCCCCTCATGCTCTGGTTCTGCTGTCCCCAAAGATAGTAGTGTTTTAATAAGAACAATAATGCATTTATACAATTAATCTTGTATCTCATTTGATTCTAAAATATTTTGGAAATGATGTTTTTAATGGTTATTGATAACACTGACATCCTTCTTGTAGACATTTTTGTTGCTTTATTTCACATACAGTAGTGTTTTATATTCTTTTTTGCCAGGGACAGTCTAAGACAGGGGTCGGCAACCTTAAGCACTCAAAAGATCCATTTGGACCTGTTTCCCACAGAAAAGAAAACACCAGGAGCCACAAAACCCTTCCAGTGCCTGACTATTTTCTGAGCAGCCACAGAACTAGCATATGTAGTTGAATTAAATATTCTGTTTTCTTCTGAAACTTTTCTTTTCTTGGATTTATCCATGGTTGGATTTATCCATGGTTGACTTACTGTTCAATAAATTGTGTGCCAGTGGGTATCACACATTGGCAGTTGTGACGCATATTTTGAGTGACAGGGAGCCGCAGCAGAGGGATGAAAGAGCCACATGCGGCTCCAGAGCCACGGGTTGCTGACCCCTGGTCTAGGAGTTGTTCTGAGAGTGAAATGGGCAGTCTCTAATTTTGATAAATAAATAAATAACAAATTAATAAATAGAGAGGAAATGTTGATTAGTGGGAAGACATTGCAGGCTTACAACAAAATTGACTCCAAAATTTCTGTTGCTAAGAAAGAGAGTTATTAAGTGAGTTTTGCCCCATTTTACGACCTTTCTTAGCACAATGGTTAAGTGAATCACTGCAGTTGTTAAGTTAATAACACAGTTAGGTGAATCTGGGTTCCCCATTGACTTTGCTTGTCAGAAAATCACAATGAACATGGACCTGGGACAGTGCAATCATGATAAATATATGCCAGTTGCCACCATCTGAATTTTGATCACCTGACCATAAGGATGCTGCAAAATGATCAAAAGCCACTTTTTCAGTGCCTTTCTAATTTCAAACTGTCACTAAACAAATTGTTGCAAGTTGAGGACTACCTGTAGTTCAGGGGTGAAATACTCCCAGATCGGACCAGATTGCCCGGTCTGGTAGTGATCTTGGCCGGTGGTTCAGCGATCCAGTAGTGATGGCGGAGCAAAGTTCTGCCTACCCGCCCAGGTGTCATTACTTCCTGGTTTTAACCCAGAAGTAATGTGTTTTTTACCTTCTGTGCATGCGCAGGTTTTGCGCATGCACAGAAGGTCTGTGCATGCGACATGTGCGCAGGGCGCGTGCACTTCTGAACCAATAAGGAAGATAAGTAGATTTCACCCCTGCTGTAGTTTTGCTTCAGTTTAATACATAGAAGTAATCCAAATACTGTTTTTTAAAACAACCCACACCCATTTCAAGAGACAAAAGCAAAACAAAAAAGGGTCCCAAAACTTCACTGGAAGTTTTACTGATGTATATTTGAATTTTGAACATAGGGCAGTAGTAAAAGGTGCAAACAACGCACAGTGAACCAAGTTAAAGTAGCAAAAAAGAACAAGTTATCCAATCTACTACATTTAAATCCCAGTGAGCAGAAGAGGAAAAGTTCCGACTCTTAAGAATGGGAATCTAATTTTAGCCAGCTCCATTGTGAGGTAAGTGTGTGAGTCAGTAATGATTATGTTAGGTTACATAACCCACTGTATGTGCTGCATTTTAAAGCACATGGTGTTAGAGAGGAAGACGTTGCTTTTACATCCTCCTCCTTCCTCCATGCATATGTTGGCACATTCACTTCAAGAGACCCCTTATGTCATTTAAATGTATTTTCAAACCTTGATTAAAAATAGCATTGAATTGGTTATATAATGTGAATAATTGCACTATTAGAATGTGTGTGTGGAGGGGGGAAGCCATCCTCCTTAAACATTCACATACAAAGTCATGTGTAGGAGTGAGATGAGAGTGAAATGCATAACTTTTAAGTTTTGTTATGTACGTTTCATAGGACACCAATTTACTCCCTTTGTAATTTAATTAGCGTAAAGTGAAATTAACTTCATCTCTGTGCTACCGAATCAAGTCAAAAAATATAAGAGCCCATAAATATCTACAAGATAACTGAACTCAAAGCACTTTCTAAATATTATGTAGCTCTTTTGCAAGGGCCAACAACACAAATAATCTGCTCATCATCATGTGTCCTGTGTCGTATTTGCAGGACTTAATTAGCATTTAGTTCGAAGAGAAGTTTACTCACATTAAGAGGAACAAGGTCACACTTTCCCTGCGACCAGTTTCCCCAAGGGCATAAGCCCTCTTCATCATTTCAGTTTATGTCTTTGTGGCTTTGAGCAGTACACTCTGAATCAGAAGGTAATTTGCATTAATTGCATAAAAGAGTGTCTCCCCATCCACTTGTGCATAATTGTCTACTTGACCCTGGCAGGTCAGGGAAAAGGGCAAAATTTCAGCCTGAATTTTTCTTACATGTGAGTAAATCTCCCGTTCCGGCTGAAGTCTTGAAGAGAGATTATTTAAAAGAAAATCTGCGCTGATTGCCTATATACCTTTCCAAAAAGGTTGGAAAGCTTACAGCAAATTTTAAACTCAAGTACCTGAAACATTTGGGCTGAAACTCATTCTGCATTTTTTTCTCCATCCCTGATTGTCACTAAGCTTGGGCTATTGGTCAGACCCTAATGTTCAGGTATGAAATTCCATCAGCAATTTGTCAAATTCTGAACTATTGCAGTTAAATGAATATGGGCATGTTTAAACCAGTGGTGGAATTCAGCCAGTTCAGACCTGTTTGGGCGAAATGGTAGTTAAATTGCTGGCTGGCCCTGCCCCTTCCAGAGTGCCCACGCGCACCATTTTGGCTCCCAGGTAAGTGCAGGGAGGCCTCCTAGGCCCAAAACAGGACGCAGGGGCTCTCCCACAGCCTATTTTCTCTCCCAGGAGGCTTCAGGGAGACTTCCTAGGCCCGTTTTCGCTTCTCAGGAGACTTCAGGGAGGTCTCCTAGGCCCAAAATGGGGTACATGGGGTGTGGCACATCCCCCCCCCCCCCGCAGCCCATTTTTGCTCCGGGGGGGTGCAGGAGACCCAATGCTGCCTGTCACATCCCCTGGCCATGCCCACCATGGCCACGTCCACCCAGCCGGTCATTAAGCAGAGAACCAGTTGTTAAATTATTTGAATCCCACTACTGGTTTAAACATAAAACAGCATGTTTAGCCACATGTCAAATTGCCTGACAAAAAGGTCAAAGGAACAGTGATGTTCCCTGGGTATAAACTAATTTAGCACACAAGTCTAGTGGTCTTCTAAAAGAGTGGTAAACCCATACCCCTAAACAAGCAAGCTAATACGGGCCAAAGAAAGATTAGAAAGTAAATCTGTTTTTTAATCTGTTTCTGTTTTTTAATCATAAGGTACTGACAGTATAGAGTTGGATGGCTTTTAAATTGAATCATTGAGTAAATAAGAGAGGCAGCAACTGATCATAAGCAAATTCTGTCCTCAATTAATATTTCAAAGGAATGACAATACTGGCAGTGAGTTCAGTTTTGCTCTTATGGTCTCAGAGTTCAGAAAGAACCTGTGGATGGCCATGGAATTGGACTGTATTAAGTAAAATGGCACCCCTATCTCAAGGAATTAAAAGAGTGACGCATGAAATCCTTTTTGACAATGCCAGCACAAATCTGTAATGTACCCGCTGATAACACACCCCACAACAAACAAACTGGCTCTCTTTCTAGGCTAAATTGACCTTCTGTGTAGCAGGGGATTCACTTTCGAAAAAGCAGCAAAATCATATTCAGAAATAAATCTAGATTCTCTCAAAAAATGTGAAACCCATGATTTCATGTAAACACTATTAAGTAGCAGCAGCAGATCTTTTTCTATGGAGAAACCTCTGTCAAGAGAAGGAAAATGCTGGCAAAAAGTGGCCTATTAAATGGTAAATAGAAAATCTTTCTTCAGTCACATCTGTAAAAATTGCTGTTTCATAAGTGGAACTCTTAGTTCACTGACATGTTTTTCCTCCAATATTTTCCCTTTTATGCTCAGCACGGGTTATAATTTAATTAAAGGGTGTCAAAGGAAAATGAAGCTGCCCCTGATATAATCACTGCATGTTGTGAGATAAGCACTGAGATAATGACAAGCAGGAAAACCTATCATGAAAATGAGAAATTAGGGAGAAGATGGGATAATTGGGTGTTCAAAAAGTTTCTGTAATAAGAGTGGATTGACATTGTTTACTGAATTGTGCTGGGTAGATGTTCTCCAATGCCCTTTAAATAATATTTAAGTATTTGTACAGAATATGTACTGAAAATGGTCAGCTTCATATTGTTCTTGGGAAGAATGTTTATTTGCAAATCAATAAACTTTCACAGTTCTTTCAGTATTTTCATTAAAAAAAATTAGCAATAAGCATAGATTTTTAACTTTGGTATTCTTTTCTTCAAGTTTCTGATGCATAGAAGGGTTCAAAGAAGGAAACATAAATTGTCAAATAACTATGCTGGTATATTACATTAAATTAAATTACAGAAAGTAAGCAAATAGGTAAATCTACATAAGACTTCTAATTTAATGTTAAGTTTTGAATGAAAACACAGTTATTAGATTTGAGGAAAAATAAAAACCCAAGCAAGTTCACGGTCATAAAAAGGGATAATACAAATAACTAAAAATACATGTAATAACAACAAAATTCATGCTATGTTTCCCATCAGAGATAAATTACTGTATTGAAAATCTGTGTGAACTTCTTGTTTATAGTGAAGTTATATGGTGCACAAATAAGATACATCTGAAATGTTGTCTTTATTTATTGGACCATTTATACCAGGGGTGTCAAACTCGCCACCCACGGGCTGGATGTGTCATGCGCTGGCCATGCCCACCCCCGTTTTAGCAAAGGGGGAAAAGTCATGATGCGTCAAGTGATGACAATGACACCGCGAGTTTGACACCCCTGATTTATACTATTAGATTTATTATCAGCTGCAATAAATTCTCAAATTTAACCAAGTTCACAAAATCTAGGAAAGTGTTTATGGCCTCGGATATAGAAGTATGGCAATTATTATGAATGGTCAGTTTATTCCTGGAATTGATAAGGTGAAAATTTTAGATTCAAAAATTGATCCTTTTGCTTGCTATTTACTCATGAGACTCTGAACCTGTTTAACTCATTCTTCTTAACTTTTTTGACTCAATCATTGACAGATTCTTCAGGGGATTACCAGTTCCAAATTTGGGATAGGATGGGGGGCAGGATCAATAGCTCCAGTGATTGACAGCAATAAGCAGAGCCTGATAACCAATAACTGACAACAGCAGGCCAAGAAGTGAAGTACCAATAATTCAAAATATGAGACTAAGCAGGTCTTTACAAGCATGAAACCAACCCATTCTAGAATTAGCTACTTCAAAAGCAAACCCAGAAAAGGCCCTGGCAAACCACTGTGCTGTTGCCATTAAAAAAGCATGTATATTTCTGCAACATTTAGGAGATTTGGGTCATCAGTTGATGAAATCCCAATGAGAGAAGGCATTCCTTCAGTTACTAGGACAAAACATTTAACTTTCCTAACCAAGTTATTTATAAATGATATATAATTTACTGGGTCACACTCCAACCACAATCAAAGTTAATACTTGTATGTCTGTAAAATTCTAAATCTATAGCCTAATGCCTCTGCTGTTTAATTAATGAACAGCAAAATAGCCTCGCCACTAATTTTACTAATTACAGTTCTCAATGATGTGACCCGATTAAAGCTGCAAGGAAGTCTTGGCATTAATGGTGCCAGTACAGAAAAAGGAGCTTCTCAGTTTACAAGAACATGTACAATTGGAACGTGGAATGAGAGAAGCATGAACCAAGAAAAATTCAATCCTATCAGATAATCATGAGAGTGTGAGGTAGAATAGAGCAGTAATGATAATCAAAAGGGCATTACTGTTTTCATGGCTACAACCCAATAAAGCCAAATTAAAATTTTCAGAATTAATGGCTATTCAATGATTATCAATGTTCTAAAGTATATGTAGTAACCTCAGATGCACTAGTGGAAAACAATGAATTCTATGGCAAATTGCAAAGAGTGATAAATGTAACATCTAGACAGGATGGAGTACAATTAATGAGTGGAATACAAGTGTTGGCAAACTTAAAGAAGATTTGAACTTCTTGCAATAAATGCAGAAAATAATATAAGTTTACATATATTTTACTTCTCTGGCCAAAAAACATGATCAAATAAACTTCATAACAAGAAAAAGAGAACTAAAAAGTACAATCTAATATGCCAAGACATTTCCTTGTGGAACAGATTATGAATTATTATTGTTTAATATGTAGATTAAATTTAGAAAGCAGATATGATAACAGTATGTCAACAGGAATTGACACGGAGGTTGTATAAGTTTCCTGTAAGGAAATCAATTCAGTGCATTTAACTTACGTGAAAGAAAATCTGAGGACCTATGTGAAGAGATAGTAAAATGAAATCTGAAAAAATGCATCATGAAAAGGAAAAAAAGAATACCACCACCATTTCCAAGAGAAAAAATCAGAGGCCTTCAGAACAAAATATCATGATAGCCAAAGAAAATCGAAAGCTTTGAGCAACAAGGACATATTAAAACTAAATACAAATTTTCAACATCAAACAAACAACTCAATCAAGAATGTTGTCAAATAGTGGGAAATAATTAAAGAAAAATGAAAGATGCATTTAAAAAGATGAAAGCAATTACAGGAAAATGTATAACTATGATAGAAGTAATAATACAAGGGCTGTAAAAGAGGCAAAATGAGGTTAAAAAAAGATCAGAGACTATACTTCAATATTGTTCAAAAGGGAATGTAGAATTACAGAAACATTTGTAGTGAGAGAATATATTCAGGAACCAGCTCCACTAGAAAACAAGACCAGCTGTCAAATAGAAAAGTGCCAGGTGCAGATGGAATACCCACTGAACTGTTTAAAGCTGCAGGAGAAGAGGTAGCAGAAGTGCTAACAGTTCTGTGTCAACACATATCTAACAAGACCATGTGGCCTACAGATTGGGAAAATGTGCATTTATTTATAACGAACGAAACTGTGTATATTACTTAACTGTTAGCATTAACTCCCTACACAAGCAATGTTTTTCTTAAGACATTACAAGGATTAGAACCATCAATGAAAGAGAACTACCAAATGAACAAGCCAGTTTTAGAAAGGCAGATAAACACAAAACCAGATAGCTACAGTAATTTGTAAAATGACAAATGGAGAGAGAAGAGAATATAAGAAGGATGTTTCCCTTGGCTTTATTGGATATAGCAATGTCTTTGTGGGCAGTTCACTCCAGTTATGGAATATTTCATATAAAGTAAATGGTGACTGCCTGACCAAGTCCCTGCAGTTTTCTTGGCAAGATTTTGGAATTAATTTGCTGCTGAAATTTTCTCTAGGGTTGAAAGACAGTGACTTGCCCAAGGTCATTCAGCTGGTTTTGTGTCCAAGGCAGGACTAGAACTCACGATTTCCTAGTTTCTAGCCTGGTATCTTAACCAGTATGCCAAATTGGGTCAAAAACAGAAGAAAAACATGGTTTTAACATTGGAGGAAGAAACATCAGTAACTTATCCTATACTGTTGACACTACTGTACTCTGGTAGACAAAAATGCAAAGGATCTGCAAGCTCTTGTAATAAAGTTCAATGAGCAAAGTGAAAAATAGGAATAAAATTAAATATAAAGAACAGCCCACTAATGACACAGGGTACAAAACCAGCATTAGAAATGGTGAATAGTGTCTGTGTTTTAGGATCAACCATCAATAGTAAAGGAACAGTCAGTCAAGAAATATGCTGCAGATTAGTACTTGGTAGAACAGTGATGAAGACATTGGAAAAAATATTCAGATGTTTATACCCACAAAAATTAAAATAGTACAAACACAGGGTATTATTTGCAACCCTCTATCGAAGTGAAAGTTGGACTCTGAAGAAGCAGCATAGAAAGAGTATTGATGCTTTTGAAATTTGGTATTGGAGAAGATTCCAAAGAGTACCATGAACAGCCAAGAAAACAAACAAATGGATCATCAGACAAATCAACGCAGAATTTTCATTGGTGCAAATGACCAGGATCAAATTATCATACTTAACTATCATAATTATCATACTTCAGACATATTATCCAAAGACCTAGTCTTTGGAGACGGTCCTAATGCTGGGAAAGGCGTAGAAAGACAATGACCAGCAACAAGTGAATCGACTCAATTACAATAACAATGGATGTGCTCCTGGAATACCTGAAGGACCAAGTTACAGATAGCTGTCATGGAGAAAATCTATGTAGTCACCAAGACTTGACACCAATCTTGATGGCACACTGGATTTAAATAAATTCAAAAGCTGATAGCTAAAATGAAAACCAGAGGCTAAACAACTAACAATTTAGGGGGTTGAGGGGTTTTTTATCTAAATTTTTAGTTAAATTTTAAGGGGTTCTAGAGAGGGGGAGGGTTTGATTAGAATGCGTGCTGTGGGTATGGGAGATAGCCCACCAAGGGGAGAGTCGGGTCTGGCAAGGAAGCGCGGCATGGGGGGTAGGGATCCCAGGTCGAGGGGGGAGTCAGAGTTTGTCCGGATAGTGCTTCGAACATCAATATTGAGGGTGGGAGGGGTAGATATGGCGGGAGCAGGGGGCCATATCGAGTTAGGGGAGTGCACACCTGCTGTTTACGAGCGATAGCGCGCTCCGGTCCCCAAGGCTCCACCCGTTCCCCAGGTTGCACAGACCCTCAGGGCCCGGGCCCTGGCCTTCGCCTGATGCTATACAATGCCAAGTCTGAGGTAAATAAAGCCCCCCTCATTTGTGATCTTATTCGTGAGGGGGGAGCGGACCTGGCAGGTATTACGGAGACCTGGTTGGGCCAGGAGGGGGGGTTCCCCTCGTTGAAATGTGCCCACCAGGTTTCCATGCATTCCATCGGCCGAGGTCACAGGGCAGGGGTGGGGGAGTAGCGGTTATTATTAAAGAAGGTCTGAGACCGAGGGAGGCCACTGTTCCTCAGACGGCCGGCTGTGAGTCCCTCCTTGTGAAGTGGGGTCATGGGGTTCAGATGGGTTTGCTGATCACGTACCTGGCTCCCTGCCACGTGGCAGCAGCCCTGCCCGAGCTTCTCAATGTTATCGCTGTGGTGGCGGTTGATACCCCCAGATTTATGGTCATGGGGGATTTCAACCTGCCATCCGTGGGTGAGACGTCAGAGGTGCCTCGGGAGTTCATGGCTTCCATAACAGCTATGGACCTGACCCAGCTAATTCATGGCCCTACCCACACGGGGGGAAACACGCTGGACCAGTCTTTCTGAATCTGACCAGACACTGGTAAGATCTCATATTAAGAATTACCTAGTGGCAATAAAAGCAGCAAAACGTACATATATTGCTGCTCTTATTGCATCATCAGATAATCGCCCGGCCGCCCTGTTTAGGGTGACCCGCTCCCTGCTCCACCAGGACCCCTTGGAGGGTAGAGCCGAGGATTTTGTTCAGTATCTGCATGACAAAATCACTCAGATTCGGGAAGACTTGGACTCCAACTGGGTAGTTTCAAGGCTGAGGCAGGTCTTGAGACTGTTATCTGGGATGAGTTTGATCCTGTGACCCCTGACGATGTGGACAGGGTTCTGGGTGGACTGAACGCGACCACATGTTTATTGGACCCTTGCCCCTCCTGGTTAGTGCTGGCTTCCTGGGAGGTGATGCGAGGCTGGCTCCAGGGGATTATAAATGCTTCATTGGGTGAGAGTGACTTCCCCACCGCCTTGAAAGAGGTGGTGGTGAGGCCTCTCCTCAAGAAGCCTTCCCTGGACCTGGCAGTGTTGGCTAATTATTGTCCGGTCTCCAACCTTCGCTTTGTTGCAAAGGTTGTTGAGAGTGTGGTTGCGCAACAATTCCCCCAGTACCTGGATGAAACGATGTATCTGGATCCATTCCAGTTGGGTTTCAGGCCTGGGTACAGCACGGAAACGGCATTGGTCGCGTTGGTTGATGATCTCTGGAGGGCTCGGGACAGGGGTTGCTCCTCTGTCCTGGTCCTATTAGATCTCTCAGCGGCTTTTGATACCATCGACCATGATATCATGCTGCACCGGTTGGAAGAGTTGGGGGTGGGGGGCACTGTGTTGTGGTGGTTCGCCTCCTTCTTCTCCGACCGGTTACAGTCTGTGTTGGCAGGGGGGCAGAGGTCGACCCTGAGGCCCCTCATATGTGGGGTCAGTCCTCTCGCCCCTTTTGTTCAACATTTATGTAAAGCCGCTGGGTGAGATCATCCGTGGTTTCGGGGTGAAGTACCACCAGTACGCTGATGACACCCAGCTGTACATTTCCACCCTGGACCACACCAACAATGCCCTTGAAGTGATGTCCCGGTGTCTGGAGGCCGTGTGGATCTGGATGAGGAGAAACAGGCTCAGGCTCAACCCTTCCAAGACCAAGTGGCTGTGGTTTCCGATGTCCTGATATAGTCAGTTGATGCCATCGCTGACTATTGGGGGCGAATCGCTGGCCTCCACGGAGAGGGCTTGCAACTTGGGCGTCCTCCTGGATTCACGGCTGTCTTTAGAAGAGCATTTGACCGCGTTTTTCATCAGGTTCACCTGATTCACCAGTTGCGTCCCTTTCTCGATCGGGACTCCCTACACACAGTCACTCATGCCCTCGTCACTTCCCGCCTGGACTACTGTAATGGTCTCTACATTGGGCTCCTCTTGAGGAGCACCCGGAGGCCCCAACTGGCACAGAGTGCGGCTGCACGAGTGGTTATGGGAGCGACATGGCGTTCCCATGTAACACCTCTCTTGTGCAAGCTGCACTGGCTCCTGGTGGTCTTCCGGGTGCGCTTCAAGGTTTTGGTCACCACCTTTAGAGTGCTCCATGGCTTAGGACCTGGCTATTTACGGGACCGCCTACTACCACAAATAGCCTCCCACCGGCCGGTACACTCTCATAGAGAGGGGCTCCTCCAGGTGCCGTCGGCCAAACAGTGTCGACTGGTGGCCCCCAGGGGGAGGGCCTTCTTTGTGGGGGAACCCACTATCTGGAACGAGCTCCCCCCAGTGATACAGAGGATCCTGGATCTGCGCACTTTCCGCCACGCTAAGACTTTCCTATTCCAGCAAGCTGGCCTGACCTAACTTTTTTACCCTTTTCTTTTAAATTGAAAATTTTAAATCTGTTTTAAAATTATTGGGATGTTTTAAATTTGTCGCGGGCTAAATTGTTTAATCTGGTTTTATCTCTGCTTCTAATTTTTGTATTTATGTATTTATTTTGTGCCTGTTCACCGCCCTGAGTCCTTCGGAAGTAGGGCGGTATATAAATCTAATAAACAACAAACAACAACAATTATCCAGAGTCCACTAAAGTTCGGCCAAAATAAATAAATAAAAAAACAAACAAACAAATAAATGTGCATTAATGGAGTGGCATCATTTTTGGGTCAATTTTAGAACATCACAGAGCACAGTCTGACTAGATGGAGGAGTAGTTATAATTGTCAGCTGTTATTTTTTATTTTTTTTTATGTTTATAATGTTATAAGTTAGGCAAGTCATTCAGCTGGAATGGGTGACTATATAATTCTATTAATTATAGGATATGCAAAAAAACCATAACTTAGGTGAAATTTTAAAAAACTTAGCAAAATGTTTTAGAGGCACAAAAATTAAAAATAAAGAATCTGTCTTAATGTTAAAAATTAAAAAGACAAAAGATAATGTCAACTATAATGATTAATGACTATGGGAAGGCAATAGGCAATTTTGTGTTAGGGGTCTTAAAAATAAAAAAGGACCCTATTTTTGAAAAGAAAATGTTAACCCTAAAAAGAAGATAATGATAACTTTAGAAAAGATTATGAACTATAATGTTATGGCAGAAAACATTGGAATAATTAATGCTCCCCCACCCCCACCCCAGTGATAATGTATGGCTGTGAAAGAAAATAGACATCTTTGAATTACGCATCTGGAGACTGTAAGACTCCAGGCCAAATAAAGATGAAGTGGTCTCCTTGGGAAGAAATTCACATATCTTGGGCAAGCTAATGGTGAACTATAAAAGAATATATGGTTGGCAGGAGTAAAGGAACTAGAAGGGGAAGGCAATGGATAAAGTGGATGAGTGGAATCAGAAATATTGTTAGAAAGTTACTGGAAGAGCTATTGACTGTTATAAGACATCTAGATATTTGTCCATATAATTCTCATGTGCTCCTATATGATCTGAAATATTGAGATTGATACCAGAGTGCTGCAAACTCCACCAGCATTAAATTTAGAGTTAAGGTACATCTCAAATTTCTTTTATCTTTCAGAGTTGAATTTAGAAGACAATAAAAAGACACTTCAGTGTTTTTGACTTGTCTTATGTAAACTGAAAAAAAATATTCCTAAAAAAAAGTTTAAAAATCATCTTCTGAATCTATTTCTGCAAAACATCTACTACAGTATCTCCCTTTTGATTGTAATATTTAAAATCCAGTTGTTAAGAAATAAGCTACATCATTTTCTCCCAGACTTCAAACTTGAAGTCTGGAATACATATCAAACTAGAAGAGCGAGGGTTTGATCACAAGTTAGCTTGGTTACTGCCGAGAAAATCAGTGTGAAGTAACTATAAATAACACACTCTTTGCAGACAGGCAATTTTGCAAACAGCATTTGTCAAATGGCTATCATGTAACCTAAAACTCAGATTGTCCCATTAACTTTCTATAGAAGTACTATCCCCAACACTCCTCAATAACAGTGAAGCCTTCTTTGAGTGACTTAGGGACCTGCCCCTGTAGTTTTCTTAGAAACCAAAAGCTTTACAATGATATCTAATGTTTTTGTGTGTGAGTGTGCACTGTGTGTTTGAGTCTGTGTAAAGAAAGAAAAGAAAATGGCATTAATAAAGAAAGTAGATTACCCACTCCCTTAAACCTGCTTTTGGCTCAATCATAGAAACATTTAGAGATAAAAACATTCATTAGAAATAAGAACAGTGTTGGGAAACAAGACCATTAAAACATAAAACCTTAAGAAAGTAGCACACCAATAGTAAATTTGAATCAAAGAATACAAACTTTGTCTCCTTTAATGAATTGTTTTTGTAATATCTCTTCTACACCTCAGTCTTCTTACTCATCATCCTACACACGGCACATCTAATCAACTATTCTGTATTGATCATGTGTATATTCAAATTTGCATAATTCTCTCAGAAGAGTTATATCTCACTCATTAAGTTTTGGCTGCTTCTGATACAGAAATAAGCAATCCGTGCTTCAACAGAGTTGTATGCTGGTCTCCAGTTTAAAGAAACTCGGAGAATTTGTGTGAAAGAATTCTACAATAATGTGTGTAGTCAGTTCAATGTACTAATAGTGGAGCTCGTGTGTTGAATAGACAACAACTTAATATTCAATTAAAGTAAGTTATATCATAACTTTTGTACATATGGATTGTTATTCTACTTGACTGCATTCATTGCAATACCTGGTTACATAAAACATAATCTGGAGGGAATTCATAGTAATTTTACAAGGTGAGAGACAATTTAGTGTAAAAAAAAAGCAGGAATATCAGCCCACCAGTCCCTGATCTTCCCAATTGTTTCTCTTCCTTACCTCCCCTCTGTTCCCTCAACTTCTGTTGACATACAAGCAGAGCATATTCTACTGATTCAACTCACTTTTGATCTTTTGGCACCTCCCCTCACCTACCTCCCCTCAGCTGCTGCTACCAGTGCTAGGGTTTGGCATATCTCCTTAACACACCACCAGCATTTTTCTAGCACCTTCTCTTCTCTCTATGCTGTCAGTTCTGACTCCCACTGATGGTCCACTATAGCATTTCCCCTTGTCTACTTTTTGCCCTCTTCCAAGCACTTTCTCTTCCTTCCTTCCCTTTCCTGCCTCCTCTGAGCTGCTATTTCTACTGTTGGTTTAAATATCCCACAAGTTCACCTGTCCCTGTACCTTCCCCTCTCCTCAGATTCTCCTCAGCTGCCATTGCTGATGACCCGTATAGCATAGTCATCCATCTCTACTTCCCAGTATCTTCTTGTCCTTCCCTCTCCTCAGTCATCACTCATGTCTGCAAACCACTACCAAAACAACCCCTCAATCATAGCCTTTCCCTCCTCATACTCCCCCTCTTCTGCATCTAAAATACAAAGATATCAGTTAAGCCACAAACCATGCAAAGCCAGCCCTTCCATGTACAGAACATTTTACATAACTCTTGGACATATTGAAGTATTATGAAAATACTTATAAAAGAAGCAATAGAGGAAGACTTTCTGTATAAGAGCGGGATATTTTATAAGGTAAAAAGTCTGCATTCTCGAACTGCTGAGTGAAGAATATTAAAGTATGCCAAGGTAAATGCTCTATGATATTTTGCTATAAAAAGATGTTCCAAATATCTTCCTGCCTAGAGTACATCCACATATAAAGCTGTCACCGCGATTTATCAGTTTTGGAAACTTGCAAACCATTCTGGAAGTACTGCTAAATCTTTTAAATCAATACATACTTTTCACAACTCAAAATCATAGGCCTAGTACATTGTCAAAGAAAGCAAAATAGATTAAATAGTCTGAACGATAGTATAATTGAGGGCTGGAACTCTTGACATGTGCAATATTTTGTTCAGTGTCCAGTTATCCATTCAAATATGGTATCTTACTAAGATTAACGGTGCATAACTATGCTGCTACTACTGCATTGCCAAAATTTAATGAAGTTTTAGCCAGAGTTAAAGTGTTAACTCTGCTCCTTGAAGCTGGTTATTGTTTGCCCCCAACTACTGCTATTAAGAACTGCTCCCATGACTTCACAAGTTCAGCTCATGCTATCATAGCTGATTATATTCTACCTCTCCTGAATAATTGCTTTCAGAGGATTTATCATTGTAAACAACCTTCATAGGGATTGGGAAGTATATTTTTTGCATGTTGCCTTTTAAGCCTGGCTAAAAAGACCAATGGTGTTCTACTTCTGAGGATGGGGGCAACTGAAATTAACACCGGGGACCCCTGTATTTTGGAAGTCAGTTAAACGTATGAAGTCTTACAATCTTGCTCCTTCCAGGTTGATCAACAGTCTACTACAGGTAGTCCCCGTCTTACAATAGTTTGCTCAGTGACTGTTTGAAGATACAACAGCACTGAAAAAAGTCACTTATGACCATATTTCACATTTATGACCGTTGCAGCATCCCATGGTCACGTGATTTAAATTCGGCCACTTGACAACTGACTCATACTTATGACGGTTGCAGTGTCCTGTGATCATGCGATCACCTTTTGCGACCTTTTGGCAAGCCAAGTCAATGGGGAAGACAGATTCACTTAACAACCGTATTACTAATTTAACAACTGCAACAATTCACTTAACAAGTATAGCACAAAAAGTCATAAAATGGGACAAAACTCCCTTAACAAATTTCTCACTTAGCAATGTATGAAATTAGCACCCACCCCCCTCCTAGAAGAAATATTCTAGAAAATATTAAAAAGGCACAATATTATACCTTCCTGGATGAGAAAAGGAGAAATATGCTCTTGGAAAGCAGCCCCCACCTTTGTTAATAGCCCCAGAAAGACTGGTGCCAACCTATCTACAAGACAAAAGACTGGACCAGTCTATCTACAAAACAAAAGAAATTGCCATTCATTGAATCACCCAGCAAGATTCAACCAAACCTGGGACACAGACAAGCTCAGCTATGACTGCATAGTCCCATGGGAGGCTGACTGCAACCAATAGGGGAAGTTCAAATTCAAAGCCCAAGAGAGGGTATAAATCTCTCTCAATCTCTCTCTCTCCCTCCCTCGCTCCCTCTTTCTCTCTCTCTCCCTCCCCCCATGTGCTCAATTGCCCAGGACCTCAAACAATGTAGTCCTGTCCACCATCTTTCCAAACAGCCCCCATGTTTCCAGTGTCTTTCTCCCCACTTGGAACTGAACCTAGATGGACATTTCTTCAAACAGCAGTATCTGGAAACAACAAAATAGAAGAGAAGGAACTGTATAAAGTCACAAACTACCAAGACCTGTAGAATGACTGGCAAAAGAAAGCAAAGATAGTATCAATCTTTGTACTATTGATAGTATTATTCTTAGTATCAATAGTGGTAGGTACAATTCCAAATATAAGAATATAATAAAGGGAAAATAAATATATAGGATAAAGACATTGGACATTTCTTCCAACAGCAACGTAGATTTTGGGCTCAATTGTGGTTGTAAGCTGAGAACTACCTGTATTTATAAAGATTAACTTCAAAGGAGAGGCGACAACTCCTGGATATTAATCGGCTATGCTGGCAGGCCCTTCTGTCAAGGGTCCTCCAGAGCTACCTGGAGCGGGTCCCCTGGGGACACTAGAGGAAAGTTAAGGTGACGTCAGTCCTCAGGCATGGGGAGGATGTTATCAAGAGCTGCCATGCCGGTCTTTGCACAAGGCAGGCGCCCAGGCACAAGTAGAGGCGAACTCTTTTGCTACCCACGTCCTTCTGCAAATAGAGGCACCTGCCTGGAATACGTTTTTGCTATTATGACCGCGTGTCAGAGACTAGACAAGAAGAGCCCTGGACAGCGTGATCAAGAAGCACCGGAAAGACGCAGGATTGCCAGCGGGGGTTTCCTAAACAAACGCAAGATTTGTGCTCAAGTCAACTCAAGATTCTACACAAAACAAAAGCAGACTTTTTTAAAAAAAAATCCGTTTTCAACTATGTTATTTTTATCTGTTTAAAACATATATAATTTAGCGTATAGAAACACTTTTTAACATTTTAATTTTTTTTTAAAAAAAACAACCCTCTAGAAACCCTGAAGGGGACCGGATAAACCCAGCCAACCAGGCAACCCGGGAAAGGTCTCCCGTTGACGTCAGCAGCCCCGCCTTCCCCCACCCCCACCCCCACCCCTCCCGTGGCGCAATTGCAATCTCTCTTCCGCCGTCTGCTCCTCGCCGACCTGCCAGCGTGCGGAGCCACGTGAGGGGGCGGCGCGCGGAAGAGAACGTGGGTGGCTGAGGCGGCGGCGGCGCGGACGTGTCGCGGCTCCAATCAGGGGGCGGGACTGCGGGGGCCTCGTGCGCTTTTCTTCGTGGACGAGCGTCGGTTTAAGTCCCGCCCCCCCTTCCCTCCCTCGGCCTAGGCTACGGCCGCCTTCGGTCGAAGCTCTGCCCTGCCTGTGGCCAGGCGACTCCCGTCTGGGGGCGATTTAAAGGGCTTCCGAGAAGGCCGGAAGGGAGAGGCTTTTGCCGCGGTGGCAAGTCCGCGGTTGGAACGGATAGCGTGTCCGAACCGAAACACGTATCCAAACAACGGTTGGAGCAATACTTGTCGCCGAACCGTATTTCGGTTTCGGCTCGGGGCCAAGAATGAGCGCGGTGTCTAAAAACGCCGCGTCTCCCTCAGCCTTCATCAAGTCGAGCCTTTTTTTTTTTTTTGCCTCACGACCAAGAAACGACTTTGGTTTTCCTCCTATATACCCTGGACGGGCTCGCTTCCACCTTCCCCCCGTCTCCCATCTGTCTGCTGGGCTCCTTCTCTGCGCCCTGTGATGCCCGTCTGGGTTGGCTCCCAGACTAACCTCCGCTCCGACAAACTCCTGCCAGTTTCTTCCTCGCTTCAAATAAACAAACAAACAAAAGACACCCCGCCCCCCTTTCCGGGAATACGGACAAATTGCTTTGGGGGAGGAAATAGAGGGGAAAAACGTCCGCCCGCCCCCCTCCCGGAGCTTGCCGGCGCCTCGTGAACGTGGGTGGCGGCGATATGACGCCTTTGCAGGTGCCTCAGTCGCCCCCGATCGTGGGCGGATCTCCATTGACGAGAAAATCAATAATCCTGGCACATAAAAGCTTTTTTTTTTCCCTCGGAAACTGAAGCTCGTTTAAAGAAAAAGGGCAGGGCGGGGAATGTGAATCAATGCCCTTCAGGGTCGGATTTTTTTTTTTGTCTAGATAGAAAAAAATATCTGGCTAGAAATAAATGCAACGCAAACGCTGGCTGCTTTGCCTGCATTTATCATCCTGTGCGTTTTTGGGTTGTATTATATAGAGAGAGTATTTGTTGTATTTATTATATATATATAGGACTACTTGTACAACACTGGACTCTTCAAAGGTTTCAGGCTGTTCCCTACAGTACAGGAAGAAGTTTTATATATATATAGAAAGAGATCATTGCTAGACCAAGTCGTATGCATAGGACTTCTTCCTGTTCTGTAGGGAACAGCCTGAAACCTTTGAAGAGTCCAGGATTGTACAAGTAGTCCTCATCTTAACAACAGTTCATTTAGTGACCTTTCAAAGTTACAGTGGCACTGAAAAAGGGACTTGTGACCATTTTTCACATGACAGTTGCGGCATCCCCATGGCCATGTGATCAAAATTCGGATACTTTGCAACTGACTCATATATATATAGGATGGTTGCAGTGTGCCGGGATCATGCAGTCACCTTGTGTGACCTTCTGACAAGCAAAGTCCAAGTGGGAAACCAGATTCACATAACAACAACCAAGTTACTAACTTAACAACTATTACAAAATGGGGCAAAATTCACTTAACAAATGTCTCACTTAACAACACAAATTTTGGGCTCAAATGTGGTCGTAATTTGAGGACTACTTGTAGATGCAGCCAACTGCTCTTTTTCTCACTCAAGAATAGTCTTCAATCCAAAAGATTTTATTCAGTTATTGTATGTATCTGACCTTCATATATGTTGTACCACTATTAAAATATTGGTGCTCACATCCAAAACTTTCTGATTATTAGATTTATATATTTCTTTAAACAGTCTTGACATTTCAAAGCCTTGTTACTGTTATCTTTGTCAAAATATTAACCCCCTCTAATTTCTGGTTACATTTTTAACACCATAATGTTCGAGACGAGGAAATTATGTATTGAATTAATTTTTTTTCACATAAATGTTCCAGAATAGACAATCTTTTAGGAAAAAAAAAATCCTAATTTTCTGGCAAATGGTGCTCTGCTGTTAAAAATTTATTGGATATTTTGCTGTTTTACAGACAATAAAAATGAAAAGTCAGTGGCATAATAGAATACTTTATTTAGCCAAGTGTGATTAGACGCAGAAGGAATTTGTCTGCGATGCAACAGAGCAACAGAATAATAAAAATCATTGTAATTGTAATGGTATTATCATTGTAATCATAATACCGATAAGAGGAGGGAGTAAAGAAGATAATGATAAATGATAATACTACAGCCAGCCCACATGGGTGAATATACATAGACATTAGACAGCACTGTTAGAATTAGGTGTTCAGCAGATTGATAGTACAAGGGGAAAATTTGGAATAGGCAAAATATGAATGACTGTTCATTCCTGACACCCACTGACTAACTTCATTAATAAGCATTTGAAGAAAAGTTGCTTGATATTTTGAAAACCAAGGTGCTATTTATCACCTGTATAATCCTTTATGGTATGGGATATGGCTATTTGAAGGTCTATCTGTCTCCTATAGTGTCTCCCAGTTCTATTCAATCCAACAGAGTTGGCATATATCCCATCAATTAAACAGTGCCACCTTGCTGGAGATGCAGGGAGTGAACCTTCTCTGCTGTGATGCCTGCCCTCTGGAACAACATCCACTTAGAGATCCATGTGTGACTCCTGCTCTGACCTCATTTTAACAAGTCTTTAAGGCTTGACTCTTCTCCCTCTGGTTAATTTAGATTGTGGGTCCTGTGTGGGAATGTTGGAGGTTGACAGAGGTTTTACTATTTTCAGTTTTTAACTTTTTAATTGTTGCTGTTATTGCTTTTAATGTAGGCTGTCCAGCATCCCTGAATTTGGAGAGCCTTATAGATTTGATAAATAAACAAATACATTTTGGATACAGTTTCATTTTCAGTAATATAACATTGTTTGACTACTGGAAAAATTAGAAGAGATTAGTATTTATTTAGATACATGAATGGTCCTGTCCACTATCCACATATAGATACTGCCAAGTCCTTCATAAATGCCTGTGGCATGCTAGAATTAGATACACAGAATATATCAAGCCCAAAACAGTATAGTTTGGATTGCCTTGCACAATCCTTGCACTTGATGGCCAAATGATTCCTTATTTCTAATATTTCTTGTTCAGGAAAAAATATAAAGAAGTATTCAAATTGTGTCTGGCCTGTAGGTTTCCAAAAAGTTTCAATATACTTTTGGCCAAAGTTCCATCTTATGACTTTTCTTGACACAGTTGATATACAGTGACTTACTGCCGTTATTAAATTAGTAATAAGGATGTTAAATGAATCTGGCTTCCCTATTAACTTTGCCTGAAAGAAGCTTGCAAAAGATGATCATGTGACCCCAGGACACTGCAACTGTTATAAATATGAACCAGTTGTCAAGCGTCTGAATGTAAATTACGTGACCATGGGGATGCTGCAACTGTCATAAGTGTGAAAAAGTATCACTTTTCTTAGAGCTGTCACTTTGAATGGTCACTAAATGAACTGTTGTAAGTTGAGTACCCGTGTTACCTACAGACTGACTATTCTGATAGTTACAACCAGGTTTTTGATTGATGTGATTTTCTCTACATGGAGTTATCTTAGAAGAGTGAGAACTCCATGTTCATCCACAGAGTCCCTTTTCTCTGTCCTAATAGTGTCAGAGGCAAATTTGCTTAAGATATTTGTTTTAGGCCAGCAATTGTACCTTTCTCCACACAATTACAGCATTTTTTTTCATGCTAGTTCCCTAATTTATATTTCTGTTAAATAGACTTCTATTTAACTTTAGAAGCTAAGCCAATTTGGGCCAGGTTAATACTTGGATGAAAGTTACCAAGCAATAGCAGGGCGGTATGCTTTGTTGGGAATGAAGGGGGGAAAAAACCTCTGATAAAGGCCGTGGGAACTCAGTTCTGCATCATTGCTCAGACAACTGCAGTGACCTGTCTACAAAGTTAGAAGGTAAATATATGAGAGATTGATAAAGTCATGATCATATTAAGAAAAAAAATGATAGTTTTGCTAGTCTTATAATGGTAACATGAGTCCCTTAAAGTGATTAACAATGTATTCAGCACAGTAAAAAGTATTTATTGATCTAATGGATAAATTCACCAGCAGAAGATAAGGAAGACTGATTGAAAAGCAGATTAAAAGCAACTGATTATCATGGTGAAATAAACTTATAAGAATAATTTTATTGCATTTGGCGAGGCCCATTTTACTTCTGCATTTTGCTTTTTAGGAAACAACTAGATGCCTCTGGGTAACTTTGAAGCAGGTAATGAGGGCATAGTATTGTTTGCCTGCAACTTGGTGGTCTGCTGATCCCAACAGGTAGTAGTATTGTTCTTATGAGACTAAGGACCATGTTAGACTTTACTCTCATGAACCTATGCAACCTTGTTTTAAAGCCATTTAAAATAGCTATCACATCTTGCAATGATAAACTCCACGTGTATAAATTAATGCATGGTGTGAAGAAGTGATGCTGCTTTCTGGTTTTTTTGTCCAATGTGTACCATTTTACACTTAACTAAAGATGAGTTGCATTTTTTATTTTGTTGACTTTTTAAACTGGACCCTTTTCTCCATTCCCTTTAGGTTTTCTTTTTAAACTATCCAGAATAATTTGGTATCAAGCAAGACTTACCTCTATTTACTCCTATGGTTATTTTTCAATATTTCTTTATTGACCTTATTTACTGATAATTACTAATTTACTCAGATGTTGCAGTGCTCTTGATATATTAGTGCTACATTACAAAATGTATGTCATTGTTATCAAAAGATAGGTTTATATCTCAAGCCCCTAAGGATGGATTACTTCTGCTTTGTCTATATTTTTAAAAATTGGGAAGTTTTTCATTGCAGAACTTGGAAAAAGGAAGTTAGAATTTAAGTTACCCTCATTTAAGTTAATTATAACTTGACAGAACCATCTTAAACTTGAATTTATTTAATGCTTATACAGTAATAAATAAAATCTGTTTTATGAGCAAGTGGAACAAAATTCTTGGATGTGAAGTTCTGGAATCTCTGGCAAAATGTTTGTACCAAAGTGCCTGGAACTTGTTTATGTGTAATTTTAAAATAAAATAACAGTAAGATAATTTTTCCTACTGGTATTTTGGAAGAATTATGCTTTCATGACAGACCAATGCTGAAAGCCTTCAGATGCAGTTCCTGCTATGAAAGATTGCCAGGTCCCCCTTTTCAGAAGCACAAATATTTCTATGTGAGCTAGACAAAATCTAACCACTTCCAAGGTCCATTCTGGTATTCTTACATAAATTGGAGGTATTCCTGTATATTTTTAAAAGCCATACTTAGCAAACATAAGAATAACAAGAATAACAAGAATCTGAAATAATTTAAGCCAAGTATAAATGAAAAAAACCATAATTTTTTTTGGGATAATAGTAATATTAGAAGTTAAACCTGGAAATAAATATAAATAAACATAATAGGATAGAGAGTTATTTGCTTCTAAAAATTGAACCTCATATTAAGAGATCCAGCAAGGCAGAGACTATCTTTTTTCAGGGTACTCTCTTCTATTGAACCTTTTGTCCCAAAGCTTCATTTCTGATGCATTCAGACTGATTTTCATGATCTCACCTGGTTATTACATGCATTGGGATTGGTGCTGCAGAAGGTAATGGGGTCCCTGGGTTTGTGTATGGTGTGATAAAAATTCCAATCCTGGCTTGCTAAGACCTCTGTCATGCATGAATGGAGTATGGTAATATTTATTTTAGAACTGAGTTTTATTTGTTATCAGAATTATGTCCAGCCTTTTGCACAGGAGCTCACAGCAACATTTGTCTTTATCCTATTATTTTCTCCACAACCACTGCCCTTGGGGTTGGTTTGGGCTGTGAAAGTTTCAGACAGAAAGTTACTCATGAGCTTCTATGGCTGAGAATGGCCAGGAACCTGAGTCTCCTCCCCACCTTAAGCATACCACCATTCTCCGCACTGTGTTCTTCTGTTCTCCTTGCAAATTGTTGGCACTAACCTACTGGTTCCCATCAAAACAACTATCAAACTCTACTTTTGGAAAAGTCTATATCCCATCTGTTTTACAGAGAAGTAAGTGTTGTAATGAAAGCCTGTCAGTCTTTTGTACTGCTGCCTTGACTCTAGGTAAACTCTTATTTTCATTCTGTTTGTAATTTTTTTATACAGCAAAATCTCAAAGAGGAGTACATGAGGCAGAGGAGTAGTCCAGCAGTAGAGTGGGAAGCTTAGCGAGAGAAAGAAGTATGCAGAGGAGGCATGAATGAGAAGGAAGAACTGGGGAAGGTTAAAGGCAGGGCAAGATGTTTGATAAAAAGGTCATAGGAGACATGGAACACAGAGTAGAAGAGACTAAGAGGTCAGGGGAGTTCATAAGACAGGAGTGGGAAAACCCCAAATTGACAGACCAGCCAGCATTGTGAAAATATCCCATCTTTCCTTCTTTAGCAGAGTCTTGGGTTGGAAGAGTGTGTGGCTATGTATGTACACGCACACATGGTAATTAAAAAGATGATGTAAAAACATATAAATGTTAAAACTGGAAGACAATGCTATCTGGATACCCCTTAAATCTCCATGAAAGAGACATAATACAATGAACAATAAAACCTTGCTACTCTACAGTCAGTCACTGTAATCTTGGCACATGTAATGTTATGTCCTATTGCTGAAAAGTTTCAAGTATAATTATTATATTGTTATATTTATGAACTTAAATGGGGTTTGGTTTCCCTTCCCACTTTTATTTAATATCTAAAATGATACATTTAAGAGATGTAAGTAGCAAAGTACATAAAGATGTAGTTGAGAAGCAATGGCAGTGTTCCTGCAACATCTGCAATTCTAATGGCTGCTGAAGCTGTCAATATTCCTGCCTCTTAGAAATGCCACTTTTTGTTCATTTGTATACCTATTCAAGTTGTGCACTTGGTAGAAGAAATTGACTATCCTGATAAGAACTACTTATCAAAGTTAATTATTCATCCACCGTCCCCAGGGATATATATATATATATATATATATCACTCTTGGATCCCCATGCTAGTTGGCAAAGCCAGGGCTTATTGCTCTTCCAAAAGACCAAAAGAATGGGGGCTAACCTCACTTCCAGGGGTAAGGTGTTCTAGAGGGCACAAGCAACAGCAGAAAAGGCTCTTCTAGATCACACTAGTTGAATTTTTTTTAAGTTGATGGGGTCCTTAACATGCCGCTCCTGCCAGACTGGGTGGGATGGGTCATATGTCGTCTAGTGGTGCCCAGGGGTAGGGCATTCTCTGTGGGTGCTCCCACCCTCTGGAATGAGTTACCTACCGAACTCTGGGCGGCTCCTGATCTCCGCTCCTTCCGTCGGGACCTGAAGACTTGGCTGTTCAAGCAAATAGGCTGACTCTGATTCCGGGTTTTATTATTTATTATTAATTAATTATTTGGTTTAAAATGGGATTTTATTGTACATGTTTCTTAACTTATGTTTGCTGCCCTGAGTCCTTCAGGAGAAGGGCAGCATATAAATACATGTAATAAATAAATATACTAGGGATGAAACGGTTCCTCAGCTAACCTGGCTTGCATCATGAAGGTCATTAGCAAGATGAGTGGCAAGCAAATAAATAAATTATAGGTCATAACCACCCTTAAATTCAATCTGAAACAAGCTAGCACCCAATGTAACTTATGCAGTAGACGTGCCATGCTGCTGAATTCTGCACCAGCTTCTTCAGGCGGACAGATGATCATGGCATAAGAGACTTGGAGGACTTTCCAATCCAGGACAAAGCTAATTCATGCATAACATGGATTGAACAAAGGCCCTAATAAGCATAATTGTCACCTGCTCCTAGAACAGGAGTTGTGAGTCCAGAAGGACCCCCAGATTACATATTGGGTCTGTCTGGAGCAATGCAACCCCATCCAGGACCAGAGATGTTAAGCCTCCAGATGCAGAACAGTACCCCACTACAGCCACTTTATCACAGTTTAGTTGAAGCCTGTTTTTCCCCATCCTGTTCACCTGTGACTAGGATGGGTCATCTGTTTAATGATGGTGCTGTATCCTATGGTGATCTTACCCAATAGCTTCATGTAGATGTCAAAAAGGAGCAGAGAGAGCACTGAGCTCTGAAGCATCCCTCATTGCAGCAGGTGTGGGCTGGACCTTTTGCTTCCTAAGAACACCTATTGCCGTGATGGCGAACCTATGGCACGGGTGCCACAGGTGGCATGCACACGAGTGTTGCCCTAGCTCAGCTCCAGCGCGCATGCACGCACCGGCCAACTGATTTTCACACCTTCCGGTCCTACCGGAAGTCAGGAAACTGTCTGTTTCTGGCCTCTGGAAGGCCTCCAGGAGGATGGGGAAGGCTGTTTTTGCCCTCCCCAGGCTCCTAGAAAGCCTTTGGAGCCTGAGGAGGGGGGAAAATGGGCCTACTGGGCCCACCGGGCCATCACGTGCCAAAAGCAGGAGGAAGTGGGGGGGTCACGTGCGCATGCGCAGGAGGGCGGAGTGCATTGAATTATGGATGTGGGCACTCATACCCGTGACCTCCCATGCTCCCCCCACTTTTGGCATGCGACGGCAAAAAGGTTAGCCATCACTGACCTATTGGGACCAGCCTTGAGAAGGGAAATAAACTATGCCCCATATTTAGGAAGTCTTAAATTTTAGCTTTTGTTCTGCATAAAGAACTGGAGGATAAAGATATAGAGAAAAGAGTTGATCTACCATTTAATCAAAGCACATTATTCATTAGGGAACTCATTAATCATAGACTTTTGTGGGAGTGTTATTGCCCATTACTTTAGTGTCTATTTGAAAATATATTCTGTGCCCATTTTTTTCCAAAAAATGCAGCTACTTAGCAATAATAATCTCTGCTTACTCTGCGTAGGTAGGTATGGAATGTTGCAAGTGCACCAGACAGTTGAAGAAGAACTTTGGGTATTGGAAGAACATCTGAAGGACAGTGAAGAAGATGCTAGTATGCCATGAAGATTTACTGAGTACTGGAGAGACCAAACTGACCTACAAGAAAGACCAAATAAAGATTAGAAATCAAATATGGCAAGGCAAAATATTACATGGCTGGTATATAAGAGCCTTGGATAGTACAGTGGTCTAAAGCCCTGTTATTAACATCAGCTGCCTGCAATTATTGCAGGTTTGAATCTCACCAAGGCTCAAGGTTGACTCAGCCTTCCATCCTTTCTAAGGTAGGTAAATTGAGGACCCAGTTTGTGGGGGCAATAAGCTGACTTTGTATAAATATACAAAAGTATGAAGGCTATTGCTTAGCGCATTGTAAGCCGCCCTGAGTCTCCGGAGAAGGGCGGCATATAAATCAAATTTTA
>WNWU01000011.1:21018187-21035020 GCA_012654045.1 Ptyas mucosa | reverse complement strand
GGGTGGGGTAGAGCTCCCTGAGAGTGCCAGATTTTACCCATAATCTGGTGCTCGAAGATGAGAGCTCCCCGCTAAGCCTGTCAGTACTCCGGACCCTGGATGTCTCTGCTTTGCAGAGCTAGATGTCGTGACCATCCCAGCAACCAACTTTAAACAAATACTTTTTGAATCAAGCTGGCGGAGCATAAGCAGCATGAATAAAACAGCAAGTATTTTCTTTTTTTTTAACTCCAAAGATTTTCCTTCTTTAAAAGATTTTCCTTAAGCTGAAAGTGAAAGCAAGATGGCGTTTGAATTTCAACGGGGCGTGAAGAAGTGAAAGTTAAAAGTAATTATTGACAAGCCCCTGTTTGAAACGTAAAACTCTTTTTTGAAAAGTGGATGAAACAAGAAAGGAAGTAATTATAATAATTGAAGCAGTAATATAAATTACAAATTGCAAAGGGTCTTTTTTTTCTTTTTGATACTTTTTTCCCCCCTGTCCTTTTGGAAGGGAAGGAAGAAGGGGGGCAAGATGGCTGGTCTTTTTGAAAGCAAAGAAAGCAAAGAAGGGTTAATTAACCCTCAGATATGATCTGATTTTGAGGAAGCTTGGAGCTCAATTACCTCTGCTTTATTGGAAAAAATTGATACTATATTTCAAGCTTCTAAAGCTGGAAACAATGAAACACATGGAAATACTGAGTTGCAATCTAGCAGTGGGGGATTGATTGAAGAGCTGGGAGAAGGAAAAGAACAACAACAGCCTATAGTAGTTTTTTGGGAGAGAAAGATGGATGCTTTGCAGAATAAGGAGCAAGAAATTTTGGGAGCTGATGAGACTTTGGCTACACGAATTTTTTCTTACAAAGTCCAACCTACGTTTTAAAGAGCTGTTTTCAGAAGAAGTTATATTTCTGCAAAAATTTTATAATATGCAATCCCAAAAAATGCAAGATTATACTGGAGTTAAAAAAGGCAGAGGGATCAAAGTTAAGAAAAGAGTTCGTAAAAAGGAGAAGAAGAAAGACTGGAGACAAGGAAAATAACCCTGCTTGATGAGATGATGGTTCTTAAAAAGTATTGTTTAAGTGTTTAAAGATTTTGAACTTTTGGAAGAAAACATCCAACAGCTTAATGCCAGTTAACTAAGCGATGAGCGACGATGAGGAGGTAACCTACAGCTGTATTGGAATATTTTGAGAAGAATAAACAGGTCACTGCAATGCTGGTGTGTTGGGTTGTGAAATAAGCCTTGACCTGAATGATTTGGAATATTTTATTAAGGACTGTAATAAATTTGGACTTAATTGCAATTGCAGAAGTTTTATTGAATATAGTAAATTGGAGTTTTCTGTTTGAAGGTAATAAATATAAGGCAAAACGACTATGGGCCTAGGACAATTGCAGTTGATCTGGTGGTTTCCCTAATACGTCTGATGAATTTATCAATCTAATTTTTGGCTGGATTTGATGGATACTATTTGAAATACAATTACAAAGTCACTCGGGTTTTTTTATATATATAAAGAAGCAATTTTTATTTAGGTGGGTAGACGTAAATGAAGACATTCTATATGCTGTTGGAAGATGTGAAGATAAGAAGATTAACAACTGGTTTAATCTAGTATGAAGAATTTAAATGTTTGATATAGCTATTAAATGATGTTTTTAGTTGATTTGTTAATATGTATTGATAAATTAATAAGAGGTTTGATTATTATTTTTTAGTTAGAAAAAAAAATTTTTTTAAGTGTTTTAACTATAATTGGACCTTGATGGTTTAAAAGTGGAGGACGGAAGAGTTTATATAGTATTTTATTTTAAATTTGGGGTTTTTGAATGAGGTTTTTTTTGTTTTCAATGAAAGAAGTTATAAAATATCTTGTTAAACTGTATAGATCTAATAATCTGTTAAGTATCTATTAGTTAAATTGAGTAATGATAGGATTGATTAGATAATATTTAACTGCTTTATTAACTGCTGTAATTATAAATGGATACTAATTCTGTTAAATTAGATGGAATGAGAAGAAAGAAGACTTGCTTTCCTTTTATCCATTTGTTTAATGATTATGATAAGTGAGAGATGGAGTTGAATTTAGAGGATTTAAGCTGTATTTTATATTTTGTATTTGCTCTGGGAAGTTGGGGGGGTGGTTGGGGGGGTGGTTGGGGAGGGGGGAGAAAATGTATGTAAAATTTTTAAAACTTTTTCAATAAAAAAAAGAAGAAGAGATTTCCAACATTTACAACAAGTACTTCACCTCATCTAAGCTTACAGAAAATATTTCCTCATCCCATAGCCCATCTCTTGTCTATAAATAAATGCATCAAACATTATCTTTTCAGTCCTGCTGTTAGCAGAAAGTCTAAAAAGGGTTGCAAGAAATAACAACATACCTTAATTTAATTTTGATCAATTGACCCAACTTTATATATCTTCCTTTTACATCTAACAATCTTAATCATGGATTCATTCAACTATTGTAGGATTTGTTTTATCATCATTTCTTCTTTGTTCTATAAGAGATTTCTTCAAGGCTTTAATAAGCCTCCTTTGTAAATCCAGTTGAAAAATATTTCTCTTGGTTTATCATTTGTATTTCCCTTTTTAATTTCTTTTGTAAATCTAGCAAAATATCCTTTTCCAAGTCATTCTCTTGGCCTGTCAGTTGTAAATTATTTTCAATGCCATCTTTATTTTGTCAGATAAAATTTATTTTATACATTTTATTCCTTCAGTAACAACTTTTGGACATAGTGTATCTGTAGAAGCAGACATCATTACTGACATTATTTATGTTCTGGCTACTAATTTTTTATTCCATTTTTCAAAAGTTTCCCCTAGTATTTTCACTTCTATAATGTTTTATATTTTATAGGCTATTATTTTAACTCAAAGTCTTTCTTCCCTTTAGTATTCAGTTACTAAAACTATAAAATTGCTTATCTCTGTTATATCTTCCAAAACCAAAACATCTATTATCCACAAGAAGCTGCTTTTCTTTATAATTAATTCTAATGTATTGCTGTAAAACTTTCAATATTCCAAATTTATTTGGAAATTTTGTCCATTTATAATTTTCTAAGATCAAAATCTTACTTAGCCTTTGGCTGTATATTTCAGATTCTTTATGTTCTTAAGCTTATAAATATGTTTTCTCTTGTTAAGAGTTGAAGATAAACTCATTTGGCAAGGACATTTCAAATTTCTTACTCTTAGGGTTAGTGTTAGGGTTCTCTAAAAGCTTTAAAATGGTTAATATGCAATTTCTGAAGTGATTAGAAACTTGGTGTCCTTTAAAAATGTTAGCTGAATATTGTTTCTGGTTTAGGCCATAAGTAGAATTAGAAAGCTTCTAATTCATTTGAAATTGTATCAAGATTTTTCCCACTGAATTAAGCCAAACAAAATCCTATTAATATTTTTCCTTCTTTTACACTGGCTCAAAAGGACCAGCAGATAATTTTAAAAAACAAACAAACCTAACATTTAACTGGCCTGGAATTTGGAGACATTACCTCATTGTCATAAGATCAGTAATAATTGGTCTGACTGAGCAATCGTGCCCTTTCAAATGACAGACTATTTTGGGTGGGCTTGGTTTTGATAAACAGTGTTGTGGTGACTGATACGCAGCCTTGTAGACTATTTAAACAATGCATCACAACCTTGCATTGGCCATTTCTGAAATAGTAAGTCTGCAAAGAAAATACTTTCATTCTCATTCGGCATAATTACCATAAAGTAAAACAGTACTTTCCGTTCCTGGGATCAAATTATTAATGGATGATGAATTATAAGATGATCTTGAGACTAATATTTCATAAAGGGTTTGTCAAGGTCACTATTGATCTTTGGTTTGGAAGTTTTTGGTAGAAGCTCCCCGAACAAACTGTTGGTGCTGGGAACAGGGAAAGGTTCCTGGCCCATTCTACCTGTAAGAGGAATGAGTGATTTTACCTCTGGCTCCCAGGTGAGAACTGGAGACCAGTTTTGGTATAGTATACACACTGATTGAGGGGGGGAAATGTAGGCTGGCTGAACTGCTGAGATAGAAATATCTCTCATACCTGGATTGGTCACCTTTTTGGAGGATCATGTTATCTGTTTGCATGATGGACACCTGGAATGCAGGAAACAATGCAAGGGTTAGAAGGTTTGATGTGTGTAGAACTTTCTGAGCTCCAGGAAAGCTTCCTCACTATTAAGAATTCAATTTTCAAGTATGTGTATGGCATAACAACATCCTAAAATATTTCATTTGAGACTGAATGAGATGGAAACAGAATGGAAGAGTGAGCCTCTCCTTACACGCAGTTAACCCAGGGGTGTCAAACTGGTGGCTTGCGGGCTGGATGAGTCATGTGCAGGCCACTCCTACCCCAGCTCCACGAAGGGAAAAAACATTGCAAAACATCACGTGACGGCAATGTGATGCAACGAATTTGACACCCGTGCATAGAGACTCTACCTAAAAATTTGCCATATACCTTTATCTATGGTGGGGTCTCCAATTCAAGTCGTTAGTCCAACTCAGTTTGTTGTTAGCCACAACACAGAAGCCTTTTTGGACATCGATACAGAGAAAACGCCACTATATGCCATAACATGAATTAATGCT
Source organism: Ptyas mucosa (assembly GCA_012654045.1). Lineage (NCBI taxonomy): Eukaryota > Metazoa > Chordata > Lepidosauria > Squamata > Colubridae > Ptyas > Ptyas mucosa. Next base: position 21,030,413 of record WNWU01000011.1, on the reverse strand, counting down.
GCAAAATAGCTACTATTTCACAATTTCACTTTGGCCATTTACCTGGCTGGAATTTGGAGGGTTTTTTTATGAACCAAAACACAAGTATTGGGTTAGGTTGCCATTGAATAACATCAAATCCTTGGATTTAATATCCTGCAACTTGTCAGGATTCATTTGAGGTCTGAATCAGTGGTGGGTGTCTACCAGTTTACCTGGTTTGGGAGAACTGATAGTGGCGGTGGCGGAGGCTCCATCCACCTGCCCAGACATCATCACTGATGTTCTGTGCATGCGCAGAAGGTTCTCACAGTTCTGAACCGGTAGCGAAGGTAAGTGGAACCCACTACTGGTCTGAATATCTCTTATTCGGCCAAGAAATTTTAAAAGGCCATTGTTCCTTTTCAAAGAAAAGCAACAGTATTATCTTCAATTTAATTTAATGTCATGCTATAATTTTTTGCAAATTTAATTATATTTCAGATTACTTTTAATGGAACGCATGTTAAAATTAAATAAGTACATCTTATTATTCCAGAAATAGACCAGGAAGTGATGAGAAATGTGCCACACAGGAAGAGAGTGTGGCCCAAACTATCCACCCTCAGAAGAAAAAGAGAAAATATATTGATAGTTCTGCACTTGCCTCTTCTGTTCCTTGCAGGAATTAGGATGCTATAGCCTCAAGAAGAAATTAAGCATAACAGACCATAATAATGCAATGGGAATTAATATTCATTTAAAGCTGATAAATTTATACATTCTTCTAAAACTTGCAGCCTGAAGTGCTGATGTTTCCGAGCATCAAAGGAACCTGTACCACGTATACTGTATATTTGGTTTCCCACATAATAATTTGACTACAGTCCTCCTCTTCACTGAGGAACCCATTGGCAGCCCAGAATTACCTTTCTGAAACTATACTGGCATTTCTCCTCTGCCAATTTCTCTTTTGTGTGCATTTTGCAAAATGCCTACCTTGAAAGGAGTGCAAGCTTGGCTGGCCACAGAGATATGTGGGCCTTAACTGATGGGAAGATATTCATTACCATAGATTTCCCTAATCTTATTCAGACATGACATGCAGATTTCCCTTTTTGATAGGGGATAACAGTAATTCTGAGAGGCACCCTCCCACAAAAGCCACAGACGTGAGGTTTGACTCAAATCTTTACCCAGGGCTTTGCAATGCAAAACTGGTGGAATTTTTGGTACTTTCTGTTTACAGCAAAAACTATTTTACAGGGGTTTTCCAGCATCACAGATAATTATACAGCTGGGGATAGTGGGCGTCACTAGAGGTAGTTTGTTCTGGTAATGGTTGATGCTCAGTCATCCAACTTTTTAAGGAAAATTGAAGGTGATAAAATGTTCAGATAGCAGTGCCATCTATTTGTTAAAACCAATTCAGTCTATTTTAGCTGCATAATGAATGGACTTACTTACTTACTTATTTACCCTGTTTCCCCAAAAATAAGACAACCCCTGATTATAAGCCCAATCGGGCTTTTGAGCTCATGCGCTAAAATAAGCCTCCCCCAAAATAAGCACACCCCACAAATATTTAAACGCAGAGCTGGAAATCAGGTAAGAGGGCAAGAGGAGCCCCATCTTGCTCCACAGGCCCCAAAATAATAAGACCTCCCTGAAAATAAGACCAAGCCCATATTTCGGGGTTCAAAAAAATATAAGACAGGGTTTTATTTTTGGGGAAAACACTATTTATTTATTTATTTATTTATTTATTTATCTATTTATTTATTTATTTATTTGTCAAGTATGTATTAGATAATATATAGAAGCATGAATTGAATACATAAAATGAATACAGTTAAAAGGAACATTACGACAGGGACAGTAGGCACGCTGGTGCTCTTATGCCCGCCTCTTAGGAATGAGGTGAGGTCAACAGTAGTCAGACTAAGGTTAAAATTTTGGGGGTTTGGGGATGAAACCACAGAGTCAGGTAGTGCATTACAGGCATTGACCACTCTGTTGCTGAAGTCATATTTTCTGCAATTGAGTTTGGAGCGGTTCACTTTTAAGTTTGTATCTATAGTGTGCTCGTGTATTGTGATTGAAGCTGAAGTAGTGATTGATAGGTAGGACATTGTAGCAGATGATTTTTATGAGCTATGCTTAGGTCATACAGAAGGCGGCGTAGTTCTAAATTTTCTAAGCCCAAAATTTCAAGTCTGGTGGCATAAGGTATTTTGTTGTGAGTGGAGGAGTGGAGGACTGTTCTTGTGAAATATTTCTGGACATGTTCAATTGAATTAATGTCTGATATGCAGTGCGGGTTCCAGACAGATGAGCTGTGTTCGAGAATTAGTCTAGTAAATGTTTTGTATGCTCTGGTTAGTAGTGTAATATTATTAGTGTTAGGTTAGTAGTGTAATAAAATTAAGATAAAGGGATCAGCAAGGATGGGTTTTTGAATCACATTTTACGAGCTAGTGCAGAAATGTTTATACTGGTGGACAAATGGAATTGCTTTGTAGTTTTGAACTGCTAGATACACATTCAGCATACCTCCATTTGAAATTCTACCTGTATTCACCTGACATTCCATATCCAAAGAATAAGAAACCAGTTGGAATAATATTTTATAATGTTTGTTCCGTACAAACAAGAGCAACCTAAGAAAAACAAAAGTTTACTCTTTCTACTTGGCCATAGGCATATGCCAATAAATATTTACTCATTTTGTTAATTTGTTCACTATTTACATTATTTACAAAGGTGTGTCTTAATTGGTTCTACAGAATAACTGTACATTAAGGAACACATGTATGAGCAAAGTATTTCATGAAAACATAGTACCCGTAATTTAAACAGCAGATATATCCATTTAAAAATACAAATCGGAAGTGACAGATGGCAGATGAAGAGTTTTACTATTACAAGCATGATATACTGCATAGATGGGAAATTTTTAGAATAACACTTTAAAAATGCTTTGCAAGGATACTGGGGAGTCATTCATACTGGGTATGTCCAGCACAAATAACCCAGAGCATTTGTTGAATTCAAAGCACAGATGTGTTTATAATTGCTACACAAGAATCTAGTCAACTAAACAGTCAAATCTAAACTGGTGTCAGATTAGAGTCAATAGAATTTTGGGGGGGCTGGACTTAGATCTCTTGTGGCGATGCAATGACTCCAAATCAATGACTTGTTTAAATCTGCCTTCCTGCTCAGCCTGCTCTCCTACAGGGTACCATTGAGATACATTTAAAGAAAAATAAATTGGAACGTGATTGTAAAATATTTGAGAGGAATAAAATTTATATATATTCCAGGAAAATCTATAGCTTAACGAAAGATGTTCCTATCAAGATTTATTATTGTAACTTATATGTCTCTCTATTTCCAGAGGAAAATAGGAAATAAATAAGCGGCTTTATCATTGTAGCAGGTTCATTATCAGAAGATTAACAACAAAAATAAATACATATTTGAATCGGTGTTTACTTGTAGTGACTGCTTGGACAGTCCATGCAGTTTTCTTGGCAAGATTTTAGAAGTAGATTGCCATTGTCTTCTTCCTAGGGCTGAGAGGAAATGACTGACTTTGTATATAGTGTGGGACTAGAATTCATTGTCTCTCGGTTTCTAGGACATGCTGTCCAAAGGAGAAGGAACTTCATTGAGAAGTCTTAAGCCTAGGATCTCTGAAGAAGGCATTCCTTTGATTGTAGAGCTCTCAGCCAACCATCTCTTCCAAATCTTACTCCACAGGCAGATTCAGTTTAAGAAGGTGGTCATAGACATATAGGATGGTAAAGGTGACTACCAGCACTAGAGCATTGTACCTGGAAGATAACAGGTAAACCCTGCAGTAAACAGACAAAACTTGATGCACTCATAATTCCTTGGTTCTTTGGAGGTTGCACCTGCTGAAGTTTCCAGATGGTCCTCACAAATAGACTCATGCAGAATGGAAGTAGGTATCATCAGCATACAGGTAGTCCTCAACTTATGGCCACAATTGAGCCCAAAATTTATGTTGCTAAGTGAGAAATTTGTTAAGTGAGTTTTGCCCCATTTTACGACTTTTCTTACCACATTTGTTAAGTGAATCACTGCAGTTGTTAAATTAGTAACATGGTTGTTAAGTGAGTCTGGTTTCCCCATTGACTATGCTTGTCAGAAGGTCACAAAAAGATGATCGCATCACCCCAGGACACTGCAATCGTCATAAATGTGAGTCGGTTGTCAAGCATCCGAATATAAATCATGTGACTATAGGGATGCTGCAATGGTCATAAGTGTGAAAAATGGTCATAAGTAACTTTTGAATGCCATTGTAACTTTGAAAGGTCACTAAGCGAATTGTTGTAAGTTGAGGACTACCTGTATTAATGTTACCTCACCCCATGCTGCTGAATGACCTTTCACATCAGCTTCATGTAAAAGGAACTGTATGTATGTAGTCCAACCACCACCTCAACCATTCTACCTACAAAAACCTTGTTCATCCTACCTGTCTTTTGACTTGCTCTGAAAACCTATTTTCCCAGGAACAAGGTCAGGAAGTTTTGTAAGCCTGTCCTGATTTGTTTATTGTTTCTCATAGTTTGAAATGCTTCTAGTACACTCTGTTCTATTAGTCTGACTCTTTCCCTCTCCCTCCACCCCCAATACCTACATGCATTTGTGTGTGTGTAAAAAGAGGAAGACAGAGCATTCATTCATAGCAAGGCTGGGTATTCAAAGTGTCAGTTAATTATGGCCTCATTTCTCTTTTGTGCCTTTAGATGCTCTAATCAGACTAAATTCAATGTAATGGGTAACTAGTCCATATTGAATCTGGAAACCTTGAGGGTGTTCCTAAATGAAGTTGTAACTATACAGTATTTTCTCACATGGAATAATTGCATTTGAGCTACTGTATTTTTCAGAGTATAAAACGCTCCGGATTATAAAATACACCTACCTTTTTTGGTGAGGAAAACAAGAAAAAGAAATCTGCCTCTGCCTCTGCCTTCCAGCAATTTTACCTTGTTGCAGCAAACAGCAAACAGCCTGCTTTACTTTCATTTTCGTTTTCAGCATAGCTTGATTAACACAAGAAAAAAAATCTGCTCCCAGCAATTTATCTCCTTGCAGCAGGCAGCAGACGCCCGCACAGCAATAGGCAATGGAAATCCCTACAGCCTGAAACAGCTGAGAGTTGGGAGGCCGATCCAAGGGACAATCAACTTGTGCTAATTAGGCAGTGCTGAAGCTGAAATGGACTGTTTCTTCTTGCTGCTTGCTGCAAGGAAGTAAATTGCTGGAAGGCAGAGGCCAAAGGGTGGGGGCCAGTGGGTGGGCGGGGCTACATTTGGTGTATAAGACGCATCTAAATTTTCACCCCCTTTTAGGGGGGAAAAAGGTGCATCTTATACTCTGAAAAATATGGTAAATATTCTCTCATTTCCATTATTTCCCACTGCTAGTTCCATTTTTTCTTCTTATTTTTGCACATGAATCCATTAAGAAGAGATAGCATATCTGCACGATGCCTTTTGATTGGTACTGCTACCATTCTGGAAGGACTCTGAGCTCCTGAAGCAGTTTATCTCTTACCCTTTAATTTCTTTTTTCTTTCTCCGATGAAGTATGCAATAGTTTCAAGAAGTTTGGATATTGGAAAGACTGAAATGCTACTGAAACGTTTCTAATAACGTACCAATATAGGTTAACTTTCTGTCCCAATGAAATAGGAGTTGGAAAGGAATTCCCCCCAGAAGTAGCTAGTCAGCAACTATTCTGGTTTTTTTCCCTGTAGCAAGTACAATTGATATATGACATCTGACTTTGAAACCAAACATTTTCCTAAGCATATATTCCACTTCTGTTGCTCCTGTTTTCTGTTTTCATATGTGGTAAACTCTGGCTCAATATCACACTTTGCTATAATATTATGGTATGTATTTTAGAGCCTTGACATTCATACTTGCTTGTTTGTCACTTTCTGATATGAATGTTAGTCATTCCTCCCATGCATGAAAAACCACTGCTGATCAAAGTAAGGTTTTCAGGTTGTTTTTCAAATTTCAGAGAAAGCTACTTTATATTTTCAGGTGCAAGTGAATGGCAATGGTTTAAGGGCCCTTTGTTATTAGCTTTTCCTCATACCCTTGAGTTGGTAAACAACTATAGTGGCTTGACATGGTTGCTGCCATTGCCTGAACTATGTCCCACCACTGCTTGAAGCCAATCCAGACCACTGACTTCCCTGTAAGGTAAAAGATGACAAAGCCTAATAGATTTTACATACCTTGAGGTTGCTTCTGAATGGCATCCAAACAAGGAGGGAAATATCTCCTTACTGGTGCTAAAGATTATTTAAGCCTGTCTCATTTAGGGACTGGGAGTGAGATGAAGATAAGATTAAGAAAGCACGATAGATACAAAGATGCCACCAGGGCACGTACTAGGTTAAGTAAAGCAGGGACATTGCATACATGATGCACTTAAGAGGGAGAAATGTGGGGTAGATGCTGCCTTTAGGCACACTGAATTTTCATATTAACTTCAATTAGTAGATGACACCCAAAATTTCTAGGGGGCACCAGGTTGAGGAAGAGATCCAGTTTCAGTACCCTCATCAGTGACTTGTAAGTCAATGATTGCCTGTGTTCAATCGATACATTACATTGTCATTTTAATCACTGTTTTTGGAAAAACTGAGAACGCATCCCAAGTTGATCTTCGAAGTGACTGTTTTGTCTAACTTTTCAAACTGCTCTGATCTCATGGTCCTGCAGATTGGTTTGAGGAGCAATCTAGATTAGACCAAAACAAAACATTTTCCAATCTAGACATCATAGCTACTTATGAATTTGGTAAGCCAGCAAAACATGGCTTGAAAGTGTAATTCAACATAATACCAAAACAAGCCAGTGACTTTTTAAAAGGCAACTGGACTTTTTTTCCTTGAAAATGTTTTGCTTCTCAACCAAGAAGCTTCTTCAGTTTTGAAAAAACAAAAATAAAAACAAAAGCCAAGAAAGTTCAATTGCCTTTTGAAAAGCATCTTTGGGACAACCATCACCTGGATGATTGAGAATGTCCATAAACATTAAGCCAGCGACTTTGTCTGATGTATGAAGCACAGCTTTTTATCTAATGTGCTTTCTTGCTGTGAGGATAATATGAAGAAGAAATCCATGTATATTTTCTTTGTAGTCTACAATAAAAAGACCGTGGCAAACAAATACAAATACAATTAATACATGTTAGCATATGCAAATCTGAGTTTGTTAAAGCAGGACCTCTTTTTCAGTTCCTACTTACTGCATTAAACTACATTATTGATTCCTTCAAATGTGGTTTGCACCGTTCACACCTCTTGACCATTTTAGACTTTTTCTGTAATGCAAAGTTCATTAGATACTTCACAAAAGGTTATGTATTTTTTCCCCTTACTGGATTTCACCTGTAATCTTGTCACTGGAAAGAAAAATCAAAGGACCTTCTTTAAAGCTTAAATACCCTAATATTCAGAACACATAGGTCATTGTTGAAAGGAGTAGGATAATTCATATTGAATTGTTGTTTGAAATAATATAGTAACTTCTTTTTAACAAAGTACCAATGGAAATTCCATTATAGAATTAGAAAGCCAACCACCCACTCTTCCCTATTGTAAAAAGACAGACCTTCGATCCATAGGAATCACATTCTGAGTCAAGATGCTGGAAAAGTGGAACTTTGAAATAGCATTATAGCTTAGTTCTGAAACATTTTGCTATGTTTCATTCCATTAGCCAAATACATAAATTTGTTATTCAAAGACAACATCTTTCCTCTTTGTAAAAACTTTGAAAATTGGAAGAAAATTCCAAAAACGAAACAAAAACAACCATCAAAAATAAACAGTAAAAAGTGTAGCATTTGTTTGCTGAATTTTAAATCATATATTTTAAATGCTTATATAGTCATTGTTTAATATATGGCAATCTCTGAGGGAGATGGGTGGTTTAGAAAGAGGAAATATAAATAATAAATGAATAAAAGTGTTATAATAAGGATAAAACTGACAGAATTCATTTGAATGGGGGTTTCAATTGCAATCTTGTGTTTGGTTACATGGGATTAACTCTTAGGAAGCTCAGTTTAACTAGAATTGAAGTGGAATTCAGTAGCTCGCACTATTAAGTAGTCAATTGTATTGTTACAGTTAGATGTTATACATTACTTTTCCGGTCATATATAGAAGATAGCAGTTGTTGCAACAATCACATCTATAATTTATAATACAATGCTATTTTATCCTGTTACTGGAATTTTATCCTGTTTTCTCCAGTTGATACGTTTTTAGATTGTCTTTACAAATCTTAGTTTCATTATTGTCAAATTTATATGATAGTAACTGAGTAGCACTCATTAATGTTATCAATAAGAATATCCTTAAACATTCTTCAGTGTTCTTCCTAAGATCAAGCAACTTTGGGTTGGTTTGTATCTTTCTTCGCATGACTGTGGATCACCCTTCATCAACCTTGGTGCCCTCTAGAGCTATTCTAGAATTCACTGAATTTTTAAAAGCAACCGAGTTGCAGAAGGCTGATTTGTCACACATGGCTGGAGGGAACTTCTGTTTCACAACACATTTCCCTAAGTTCTTACAGTAAAACTAATCAATGCATGATGCAATGAAGGCTGTTGGTGTTCAGCCAACTTGTCACACTGCCTGAAGCTGATTAGGGCTGAGAAGGAGTGTCTGACCCAAAGTGACATACATATCTAAAGGAGGATGAGAATCTGGATTGCCACACTCCTAATTCAGCACCTTAACCACCACATCACATTCTCAGACAAGCAAGAATATGAATACAGCCACACACACACAGTTATTTTAACTTGAAGGCAACAAATGTTTAGAAACCACTGAGTGCACTGATCAATATTGTGATGTTATCCTTATAATTAATAATCTGTTTGGTGTTGATGGCTAGTTTAGTGAAATCCAAATTCACTAAAGCCAGCCATCAATATGAAGGAATTCACTTCAATCAGTTCACCTATTCATGCAATTAAAAGCAGATTTTTGAGTAGCATCAGACATTCAATCCTGAATTGCAGAGTCCATTTTTAAGACATATGAAGAATATATTATGTTGAGAGAGAGACCAGAAATTTGCAATATACTAAGTATATTTGATATCAATATTCTTGGCAAAAGCTGTATTTGATAGACAATTGAAAAATTGTGTAGAAAGAAGAGAAAACCTTCTATTTTGGGATTTTATGTGCTTTGAATTGTCCATAACATAGAACATAAAGATTTATAGGTTTGGGAAAAAAAGAGTTATTTCGGTTAAAAATGTGGATTTCCCCCACCCCCTTTATAGTATTTTTTTCTAAAGTACTGTATTATTTGATTCATATGTGAAAGTAAATCTCATTGGGTGTGTTAAGCTGTACTTTAGAATTATATATCTATATATCTATATCTATCTATATCTACCTACCTACCTACCTACCTATCTATCTGAATAAATTACCCTATCTAGAAGATAATTAGTTAATAAATAAACAGATCATTTGTTTTGGATTATTAAGCAAATAGATATTTCATAAAAACAGGTTGAAATGAAAAATGTGGGGTAGTTTAGGTGAGGGGAGTCCCTCTGTAATAGGCATTTTTGAATATATGAATGTGGATAAAAGACCAAATATACTAATCTGAGAACTGAATACAACTTGATAATAAAAACTCTTTCCTCTCACATCATGTTACATTTATGAAGTTGACAATAAGAAAATCATCATGGCATAAAAATGAGCAGTGAGTAGTATAATATTCTTATTGCTTCCTATATTGAAACTACAGCACTATAAACATTTACGATCAGTCCATAAATGACTGATACAAAAAAATATCTTTGTGGAGCTGTTAAACTGTTATTGTAAATGCCTTTATAAATAAATCAGCAGGCTTTGGTTTTGCTTATTAGTCATTGGCATAAACAGAGTATGGGTATAATTACCTAAAGCAGAAGTATCAAAAAAATATGCTCCAGTCCTTTGGTTCCTTTTCACTGCGGCATAATCCTAATGTAGATGTTACCATTAATTGAGGAACACAAATGGGGAAGGAAATCAGTGGCAAAGCTTAACCAAACCTTAAGAGATTCTGATAAAATTAACACAAAGAGTAAGAGAATTCTATAGGTGTGGTGTTGCAACTGGATTTGGGTGGCATTAAAATGAAGTAAAAACCAATGGCTCATTCTTTGTTGGCTGACATGTCAATTATCCTTAAAAATGGGAAAACAGAAACTTGAGTCTGGGCACATTACAGTATTGATTGAGTATTACTTGGGTTGAATGGCTTAGAAGAGGACACATGTTTAGACACAGTGCTGTGTATGGGCTAATGCAGCAGTAAGTGATGAACTATTGTCTTTGCCACAAGAGCAAGTTCGGCTTTTAACTGCAAGCACTTCACTGAAATGTGTCTGAATAAGCAGTGTCCATATCGACAGCAGGAACAGAAGGAAGAAAAATGTGTATAAGAGAGATGCTGATAGAATTTACAGGTAGTCCTTGACTTACAACTATAACTAAGTCTACAATTTCTGTTGCTAAGCAAGATTGTTGTTAAGTGAGTTTTGCCCCATTTATGACCGACCTTTCTTGCCACAGTTGTTAAGTGAATCACTGCAGTTGTTAAGTTAGTAACAGGGTTGGTAAGTGAATCTGGCTTCCTCATTGGCTTGCCAGGTGGTTACAAAAAGTGATCACATGGTCTAGGACCTGCAACTGAACCAGTATCTGGTTGCTAAGTATCTAAATATTGATCATGTGATCAGGGGGATGCTGCAATGGTAATAAGTGTGAAAAATGGTCATAAGCAGGGGTGGGTTCTACTTACCTTTACTACCTGTTTGCAACAGGAACGGGCGCATGCGCAGATTGTTAATGATGACATCTGGGCGAGTGGGCAGAGTCTCTCGTGGCTTTTACGACTGGTTCGCAAGAACCAGACCGAACCGGGAGCAATCCACCACTGGTCATAATTCACTTTTTTCAGTACGGTTGTAACTTAGAACAATCACTGAATAAATAGTTGTAAGATGAGGACTACTTATACATCATGTAAGGATTAGGGTTACAAGGAATGCTGCTGGCAGAAGCAGCCACACCACCTGTAAGAATCCCGCAGGGGACAGAAAGGAGCACTCTTCCACTGCATTTATATAAATTTGTGGAAAAAGAAAGAAAAAGATACTAACTCATTTGGTCATGGTGAACCATATCTATATGCCCTGGTCATACACTGGTTACAAGTATGGATAGGAACCAGAAAACTGGTGCCACAGAGGACAATTTACTAGAGGTACAGAAGGGACCCAGACAATATGTGAATCCTGCCTTTTGAAGTTTAATGGGCTTCAGGCTTTATGTGGATGTGTTTCTCTCCTAAGGCAGCCCAAAAAGAGTCATGAAGGACAGCAACCAGATGAAAGGCCAAGCCAGCGGCTCCATGCAGCAACCAAGAGGAGCTTAGTTGTTGGTTGAATCAAATTAAAGAACAGCAGAGAAGCCACATGGCTCTTATAAGGCCATCCCAAAATGCAAAAATCACTTTTGAAGTGAACCAGGAAAATCTGCTTGCAGGCTGCTTCTGTGCTGGGATAGACACTTGCTGAGGTTGATATAGCACATTCAAGCCCTCTTAAGAGTAGCCACTCATGCAAAAGAGACCATGCCAGCAAAGACCATGCCAGCAATGGGAACACAAATGCACACTGCATCCCCTTAGGTTCACTTGTGTCTTCGCAGATAGTGATAAATTCAGGAGAACCCCAAAATAGGGTTCTTTATTGTTATAAAGGACTTTATTGTTCATAAGGAGTGTAAATCTATCTAAGATAGTTTTTCCTTTCCATAATACATTCCTTCTTTTCTACATTAAATGTCAACTTGTTTTGTATTCAACCCCCAAACTTCCTTGTTCCAAAAAAAAAACAAAAAACAACCCTCCACAGGTCTCTGGAATTGGCACCTGAAAACTAAGAGGCAGAGCAGGTTTTGTCTTCTTGAGAGTTGCATAGCAACAAAAGTCCTGTTATAATATTTCCCAGACATTCTTATAAAGTTATTGAAAAGCATGGGGGTTGGCCTGAATACCATAGCAATCCAGAATTCACAAGTCACAAGGTGGAAAATCAGTCCCCCTAATTCCATCTTCTTCCAGAATAGAATAGAATAGAATAGAATAGAATAGAATAGAATAGAATAG
>WNWU01000011.1:20996201-21016615 GCA_012654045.1 Ptyas mucosa | reverse complement strand
CTATCCTATCCTATCCTATCCTATCCTATCCTATCCTATCCTATCCTATCCTATCCTATCCTATCCTATCCTATCCTATCCTATCCTAACCTAGATTTGAATAGCAGTATTAAACTTCAGATAATTGCAGACAAATCATCACAGTCATGGCTCATATGTAATGATAAACCATAATAAGTTTCATTTGGTTTGGCTCTGGCTGTATATGACAGGTGCACGTTATGGTTAGCATTATACGGGAATTCAAAGGGCTAAAAAACCTGGCTTTGATTAGGAGCAATAAACCAATATAGGGTCAGGTTTCATTCACTCTCAGCTATGTTGCCTGTTTCCTTTTAATGGAGCTATGCTTTCTGAACCTATTCCTGCTCTGCTTGCATTACTGGGTAGGAAAAAACTCAAAGCAGAAAAGCACAGCTGGAACTACTTTATACAAATGAGAAGATGCAAAAAGAAATAGTTTAGCAAAATGGGCTAATATTGTTAACGTGTAATTAGGAGTCCTTGGTGCTCTCTGAGCTTGCTTGTTTTCTTGCAGACATTTCATTACCCTTAACTATGGTAGGTAGTATCATCAGTGCTAGTAAGGAGTGCTGTTTGCTGTCAGTTTATATTCTGGTGGCTTGCCTGTCAGTGTTGGTGGGGGAAGTTTTAGAGATTCTTTAGTTGGGCTGTTTACTGATATTCTCCTTTATTGGTAAGTGTAATTACACTTACTTACTTACTTACCTACTTACTTACTTACTTATTTATTAGTCGCATTTTTATGGGCATGAGTGACTGTGAGAAGAGCCTCCTGATCCAAGTAGGGTCATAATTGGTGCACTAGACGAACCTGTGCAAAGGTGCCCCTAGCTACAGCTGTCAGATGTTCGTTCCAATCTCAGCTGTGAGTCTAGGAGGACACCCAAATTGCGAGCCCGTTCTGAGGGGGGCACTTTCTCCCCCCCCAGAACCAAGGATGGGCAATCGACATAGTATTTAGGGGGCAATACCCAGAGCCATTTGGTCTTGTCTGGATTAAGTCTGAGCCTGTTTACTCCCATCCAGATCCTCACAGCCTCCAGGCACCGGCACATCACACCCACCGCTTGATAGCAACTTGAACATTTGCTATCCCGTAAACATGCAACTGCTGCCTAGGGGAAAATTCACAAGATCCCAGTTCTGTTCCAGAGCAAATTAATACAGATCATGTGCAATGGCTGAAAGTTATTTTTATTATAGCAAATGTACTTTGAGTAAGATTTGTCCTGCTTGCAGTAGATAGTATTTCAAAGCTTCTTCATAAGCCAGTGCAGAAACCAGAAGATGGTGTGTTCTAATCCTGCTACTTGTAGGCATGAAAACCGGCTGAGTGAATTTGGGCTGGTCACTCTCAGCCCAACCCACCTCCAGGGTTGTTGTTGTGGGGAAAATGGGAGGAAGAGGGAGTATTACGTATGTTGCCAACTTGAACTATTTCTAAAAATAACATAGATGGAAATACAAACAAACTAACAAACCACATTGATTTGAGGATGCTCTTCTCACCAAATCTTTTTTCTGAAAAGAAAATTCAAGTTTCTCACCAGGAATGAAGCTGTCACTCTGGAACACTGTACATATTTATTTTATCATTTATTTAAATATCTGTATTTTTGCATTTACAAACTTTAATAAGCACTCATCTCCCTGCTTCTTATTAAAAGCAGAGATTGCTTCTATAATCTCTGAGGACCATGTACAAAACTAGATGACATTTATATATATATATTTATATAATCTTTTAAGATTAACAAAGTGTGAAGAAAAACTAAAGCATAATCTATATCTAGTGGCTCTTTCACAAGTATTGGAAAATCAGTGCTCAGCTAAGGGTCCTAGAAGGCCAAGTTTATTTTTAACTGGTACAAAGTATAACTGAAGGAAATGTATCTCTGTTGGAATACAGTAACAAAATGTACAGATGATAGATGGATAGATCTACATTATTTTAAGTTCTTCTAAACCAAAATGGCACCAAAACCAAGAAAAATATTTTAGAAGATTACCCTGATTACCAGCCATTGAGAACCAGCCTGATATAATCTGTCATAACAAAAAAGATTCCCTTCAAGATTTATTCATTAATTAACGTTTTGATAACTTTTCCAGCATTATGATCGCTGGACCAGCTCAATAAATTTTGTTTAAAAAAACTTTTTTTTTTAATAGGGAGATAGATCAATGTTGGCTGGAATAAAAGAAGGCTTTATTGCCATAGTGCTTCAAACTATTTCAAATACTGTATTTTACCAAACCAAACAAACAAACAAACAAACAAAAATCAAACAGGGAATCGGGCCTGGAGAAGTAAACCCGCACTAGAAACAGTATTTGGCAGCAGCCTATATCAGCGGACACTTGATGCTGTTTTGCAAATGGAGTAAGATGACACCAGATTCAAAAATGTGCACTCCCTCTAGGATACATTCCTAAAGTAACTAGTGTGATTGCATAATTCATATTGCACAATTGTATAAAACATAAATACTAGCTATCTGAGGTTTTAAATACAAAATACAGATCATGTATTATTTTAGACATAAATCCTTTTTTTCAAGTGCAAATTAGATGTGCCTTTCTTCCTATAAAAACACATTTTGAAGGTACAAATGTAATCCTCCTCTTATAATATGCCAATATTTATAAGCCCCTTTCTTTCTCAGAGCAGTTCTATACATACAGTATTTAAAAAAAAATCAGGTTTATTTACATGAACTGGGAATACACCGAAGCAGCTTTAAGAACTGGATCTTAACTCTGGTATGAAGGAAGGAAATACAATGGGGAGACGAACCACCCATCCAATTTATGCTGGTTGTTGTGGGTTCACATTGATAGGAGGATGTCCTAGGAGACCAATACGCTGTTTTTGCTTCCTCTGCTCTGTCATCTGGAAAATTGAAACATTTACTCAGTAGACACAAATACTTCCTGTACGTCAGACCACAGAATAAGCTACTGCTATTTATTGTGGTCATCTTTATTTCCCAAAGTTGATTGCAACAAGTAATACCCTCTTGCCAGCTATAGTTAGTGAAAACAAAGCTAACCCATTTCTTTACAAAGATTGGAAACGATCCGAGAGAACTGAAGCAACCCAATGGTAATCCTGTTATTTGATCAGAAGAACTGTTCTGTTAGGCCAATAGAGTTCGTTGTGATTTAACTCTGAATACAGTCTCTTTTCATATTTCTAAATACAGTACGTTCAGTAAACATCCTTGAAGCCCACAGTCTCTATATTCCAAAATAATTCTTCGTATTAAAGAAACTGGGTTTCCCCTTTTTTCTGCTGCATCAAAGAAAACCTCTCATCACTACTATATTCCTAATTTTCATAATAGCAAGAATAACGTTTAAAAACTAAGCCAGGTGAAGATAAAAAACTTCAGTCATGTTTTTTTTCCACAAGACTAGTGAAGCTGAACCAAAGTGATAACTTAAATCATGTATTCTTGTCCCCAAAGCAACAGTTATCTAGTACACTTTGTGACATCTTTATGCACTTCATAATTTTATATGATCTTCTGGGAAGCAAGGAAAGTGGTCTATAATATCTGGAACTTGATGTGCAACCTCGGGGTACTTCCCAGTATTCCCAAACTATTATTGCTTTTAAAACAATAAGAATAGAGCCTTGGCCCTCTGCTCAGTCAAACACCACCAGGTGTAACAGATTTGGGAGATACTGAAACAAAATGCACTGCTAAAAAATACCTTATAATAACAAAGCTAAAAAAAGTCGCCTGGACAAGAGTAATTATGGTCCTGGATTAGTAATGGTGGCCTAACTAGAAACTAGAACAGAGGTAGAAATAAGAAATAGGGGGAATATTAGCAGATATGATTTTTATATAATAGAATATAAGTAATAATTAGATGGAAAGATTAGAGGTTGAAAGATGGTATTACTATGTAAGCTTAATAATATCATTGGCATTAAAATGGAACATTGAAATACTGAATAGCTACTCTAAAACAAACATGTATATTAATACTAGGATTATATAGGTTTGATTAATTTAACATATATTGTTATTATTATTATTGCTATTTGTATCAAAATGAATTATACCCAGAGGCCACACTGTTCACATACTGATATTGATGTATATTTAAAAATAAAAATCTAATAAAACTTTTTTTTAAAAAAAGAGCAATTATGGTCCTTAATCCCTTGAAATGTGATATACATTACAGAATTGAAAAAAATCAAAGAAGGAATAATATGACTGGAACTTTTGGCAAAAGTAGTATTTGGATTTGGAAAAAAAAAACAGATTACAGACAAACGTTTCAAGCTGCCCTATATATCCCATTCAAATTTGTCTTTTATTGAAAGTGGGGTGAGGGGAGTAGGTTGGTATTTGTTTGGAGTGCCACAAAATAAGCCCTGGCAAAAGTAAGGCTGTTTTTACAGTATATGCAATATTATGACAATAAATGGACACAAGCCCTGGATTTTGGCTCATCCTTCTCCGTATTCTCTCTTCTTCCTACTCTCAGTATGGAAAGCTTGGTAGTGTCAGCCCAGCATATGCCATTTTATCTCATCTAAAATAACCGTGATTTGCTTTTACGGACAAAAAGAAGAGTTAAAACAGGATTGCAACAAACTAGGATTGAAAGTTGCTTATCTCCATAAGAAAGTAGAGAAAACGTTGTGGGCATCTGTAGTTTGTTCTTGTGAGCACAACTCATTGATTTGTCAATGAAATCGAAGACGGGGCCAAGAGTTCTTGACAGTCCATCAAAGGGAACTTAAAACTTCAGGCCAATTATACAAAAGAAGGATGGAGCGCAAAGTACTCACATGGACCAAAAATCTTGACTGAACTTAAATTTGTGTGATTCTGTATACAAGCCATTCTCAGCAGCATTCCACTGGGGATGTTATGGCATATTAAGTAATGAGGCTTCCTTATATTCTTTTGCTTGCTTTTTTTAAGGGAGAGTGAGGACAGAGGAAGTTTGATTTGTTTTACTATATCTTACTGTCTTTGAAAATGTATTACTCATCCTGGCCAAGAACAAAAACAACATACATTTTAATCTGCTCAGTCAAAATGGGGATGGCAAGGGGAAACTTGTGAAATCAGATGTCAAAATGCCAATTTATTAACAGTACTATTGTTGATGTCTATATAGATCACATATACACGGCCAATTTTCCTGTTTCACATTTAATCAGGTTTACACCTTTTTCAACCAGCCTTATGGGCCTTAGTTTGGTAAACGTTTTTTCTATGTTTTGTACCTGATCTTTAAGTTCCGTCAGCTGACTGGAAAGGTTAGATACCAGCTTCATCGTTGATTCAAGCTTCTCTTGCAGGTTTCTAAGTTCATTTTGTTCTCCTTCTGAGTCGCTACTAACAAGTGACATGGCACGCATCCGGGGGAACCAATCCAGATTTCTTTCCTGAAATGTAATTTATTAAAATCATCTGCATCTTCATTATAAGCAAAAGGATATATTGTCAAAGTTTCACAAACATCTACTGTAAAGAAGAGGAAAAAAACAAATAACCTCAAACCCTAAAATATTTGCCTTGGAATATTTATCTTGGAAAATTTGCCTGATGTTCAGAAGTCACAAAACAAACCATTATTAGAATAATTGCATGTCATAGTTTTGAAGCAATTTAATCCTTAGATTTAGTGAGGAAATATTTGGATTTTGATTGCCTGGAAGCATGTGCTCCTCTCTCCATTAATTCTTTCCTACTGACATTTTTTCTTCAGTTTCCAGGAAGCAATCTGAAATTGCTTGAATTGAGAAAACATTAAGAGGAGGAAGGATGTAGAACAGGGCTGTCAAACTTGTGGGCTGCAGGCCCGATGCATCATGCACTGGCCATGCCCACGCCCAGTTTAGCGAAGGGGAAAAAAGTCATCATACATCATGTGATGATACTGTGACGACACGAATTTGACACTCCTGATGTAGAACACTGAAGCTTCATTGGAGAGAATTGCACTCTGGGTAACACATTCAGTGTTTTCTCCCAAATGAAAGGATAAGTCTAGTTTATTGATCCTGATCATTCTGAGAATACAACATATTTTCAAAGTATTTAACGCAAAAATAATGAGATATGTTCACAAGAGAGAAAGTGGGTTTGTTTACTTGGCTTTGGGGCTTCTACCACAGGTGAAAGAGGGTCATTTTGTGGTCTACTCCTTGGCCACTCTGTGGAAGAATTGTTTATTTTAATGACTAGGCCTTCCTATTCTTACAGAAAACAGCCACCTAGAAAGGCGGATGTTATTTTATACAGTCCCATAAGTCAAGAAATTTGGAACACCTAAGAGCCCTGAATACTTTTGTTATTTTTACATGATGAATATGGAGCACTAAGATAATGGAAAGAAAATTTGTTTGACTAGTTGGCCAAATATGGACTGAACACAGAATCCAATGTGTAACCTGTTAACCTCCAGTCACAGATAAGCATTTTAACTTCATATTTACTCTTCATTAACAAATTAATAGTCTGGAAATTTGTCGGTAAGTAACCCTGTCCATTGTATGCATACACGGGTATATATTTACATCAATCTTAATATTACAATACAATATTACAATTATTGAAATCTACTATAATATTGCAATACAGTATTATTCATTTTAGTGCTTCGATTCTTTGTTCTCCCACGTTGGGGACAGAGAACAGTTTGAGGAGGAAGTAAGAAAGCTGGGCTGTATAGAAAGATAACTTCTGAAACTGGAGCACAGCATATTTTATATATTGTCATGATCCATGTCTTGTAAATACCAATTTCAATTCTTCGAATGGTAGCTAAGTTGTAAATCAAGTTGTATATCAAGAAATGAAATAACATATTTACAGATGATTTAGGAATTCAACCATGTTGGCGCATTAATTACTCTACTTTTTCTACTGCTATTTATTTAATCACTTATATCTTATATCCAAATACAGCAGTGACTAAAGAGGCAAACACAGCCATACTCCTTAAAGAGTGTCTGACGTGGTCAATCCACCACAATAATAGAGGTAAATATTCAATAGAATTCAATAGAATATTCAATAGAATGAATATTGCCACTGACATCTGACTCCTTCAGCTGCATCTTGATTACTTCCATTCTATAATGTTCACCTTTTCATTTTTAACACAACCTCCACAGATTACAGGTAGTCGTCAATTTACAACAGTTCACCTAGTGACTGTTCAAAGTTACAACGGCACTAAAAAAAAGTGACCTATGATCATTGCAGCAGCCCCATGGTCACTTCATAAAATTTCAGATGCCTGGCAACTGATTCATAATATAACTCATATTGCAATGTCCCAGGGTCATGTGGTCACCTTTTGTGACCTTCTGACAAGCAAAGTCAATGAGGAAACCAGATTCATTTAGCAACCGTGTTACTAACTTAACAAATGCAGTGATTCACTTGACAACTGTAGCAAGAAAAGTGGTAAAATGGGGCAAACCTCACTTAACAAATGTCTCACTGAACAACAGAAATGTTGGGCTCAATTGTGGTCTTAGGTTGAGGACTTCCAATAGTGCGATTTTCCAATGAATGTTTAAATGTGAATGTTTAAAAATAGCTACGCTCCTAGCTAATAAAATGCTATAAAATGCTTACAATTGTGTATGTGGGAATAGAAAGCTGTACGTCTTTGGAAACCATTCGTTGCAAATACACTCATAAATTTAAAAAAAAGGCATTATTCTAGATAAATTATTGTATCCCTACATAGGCCTTCAATGTTTATGTGGTTAGAAGAAATAAAACTAAAAATGAGGTCAGGTACAAAAGACTTTCCTGGGAAAGTAATCAGCTTTGCCTTTTAATTCACCATATTAATCAGTTATCTAGCTATTCTCAACAAACATAACCCATCAGCTTAATATCAATTATTTAAGAACATTACTTCTTGAGTCACAACATTGTTTTGTCTCTGTAAGAACATTGACTCATTTTGCAACCTCCTACTCAAAACTGCATTCATTTAAAGGTTTTAGTTTAAAGGACAAATCAAAAGATTAAGTTTGGCAATCAATTTTTGTTCGAGTTGAGTAGTGAAGGATGGTGCGTGCCAATGATGCAAGGATTTTTTTTTTACTCACACCAGGTGGGCCTCAGAGGAAGTTGACAAACCTTAGCAAAATTTTCTAAGGAGAAAGAGTTTATCAATCCCACTAAGACTACCTTTCTTTTTTTAAAAAAAAACCTACTGTATTCCATATAAATGTTTCCATATAAACATATTTCATTATACTTGACTATATGATGCAGACATCTATAGGCAATCTGGTGATGCAAGTGCAAGCAGGTTTTCAACCATTAAATAAATGGAGCCATAGATTTATCTTTCCAATCCTGCAAGAGTTGTATAAATGTATTAGAAATATGTATGAATTTGAATGTATATGTATATTTGTATTAGACATGTATATAAGGAATTGTAATGTTATAAAGTTACAGTGACAGTTATTGTATGTTATGTTATACTGTATGTGTTACATGTTATAATAGGAGGTGTCATTTAATAGGGTGAAAATTAATTTTTGCAATTTCTTTTCAGTGAGGAATTCTAAAAATATGTGTTTTTACACCAAGAATTCAAAGCTGCTGTTACTTTTGCAATTGCACAACGTTTAGCTTGGTAAATCCACGTCTGATCACATACCCCACAAAAGTCTCTTGTAACTCTCATACTGTTAACTGTATCTTCTCAAAATTATACCTTCTGCTACAAAAATTAAAAGGTTTTGTCTGCGTGTTATCTAGCTAAGCAAAAAATAATCCATACAATCATAAACTAACATCAGAAAGCAATTATCTGAGTTGCAAAAATCTCTAAGCGGGTTTCATCAAGTCTTGTTTTGATTTGTTCTTCGACATCCGCTGCCAATTTGCTTCTTGGCCTCTGATACAATCCTCACGTTTCTCATGTGCTTGCTGCCTTCTCTGCTTGCTGCCTTCTGTGACCTGTTTCACACATCTCTCTATTGATTGGGCATGACAGGGCCACTGTGGTAATTGCACTGGTTCGTCAGTGAACTTCGTTATTTCCACTGTAGTCAGTTTGAACATCAAAGGCAGCTCATATACACCTTCAGACCAGTCAGTCAGCTCTAGCAGAGTGAATGCTCTGGGATTGATTAAAGGTGTTTTTCTTGCACGTACAGAAAAATCTCCCAGCGCGTCATTGTCTGCACCCCTCAAGTCAATGATCTTTTGCACACCAGCTCTCCTCTCTTGAATGTCATCTGAACACTAGAGTGTCTGGATTATCATTTCACTGAAAACGTGCCAAAGTCATCCGTTTTGTCTTTTGTCGTAATTTTTTTCCCCGTTAAAATACTTTTATGGATTCTTTTCCCCCCCCCTTTGACAATATATATATTTCCAATTCAATTATCCTTGTGTTTTACTTTTTTGCTATTAATTAAAAAGCAATAAAGTATAAATTAATAAAGAACAACATTATGGTTTTTTTTCCCCCTCGGGAAGAGCAAGTTGCCACAAAAACCATGACAAAGTGGAAAGAATAAAATTGAGCAATTCCTAGGTTTACATACCTTGGTATAATTTCTCAAGCCACCACACTTTATCCAGAATTAATAAGAGTCATTTCTGTCAAAGCTAACAATAGTACCAAGGCAATTATTTTCACTCCAACGATACAGTCCTGTTATCATTAAGCTTTCTAGAGGTGAAACGTATCCCATATGCTATATGGTACACAGATATGCATCTACTATGATTTAAAGCCTGTCATTGCTCTTTCACATCCCATACAGTGCTTTAATTGCTTTAATCTGCACAGAGGCTGATATGATTTCACCAGGAGCAAGAGTCCACATTCAAACTCTTATTGGCTTAAACCGGTGGTGAAATCCGATTTTTTAAAACTACTGGTTCTGTGGGCGTGGCTTGGTGGGCGTGATGTGGCTTGGTGGGCGTGGCAGGGGAAGGATACTGCAAAATCTCCATTCCCATCCCACTCTGGGGCCAGCCAGAGGTGGTATTTGCCGGTTCTCAGAACTACTCAAAATTTCCGCTACTGGTTTTCCAGAACCTGTCTGAACCTGCTGGATTTCACCCCTGGCTTAAACTCTTGTTTCCTAGTGGCCCATTTCATCAAGCTGGAAAGAAAAAAACTTAGTTGGCCTATGGCATTTATACTTAGTCTCTGCTGCCTCTACATTTAGAGAGAGCTAAAACTGAAATCTGTCAAACAGTCTTTGACGTTGCCAAGCAGATGCATCTAGGTGCTAAAGCCAGCATTCAGAGGTGAGTTCCAGATGAGATTTTTAAAATCACCAAACTACTTCTTCCACTTGTTTTCTCAGTAGAACCTTTTCTTTAGCCCACTTCGACATCTTACTCTCAGCAGAATTAGATGGGAGGTGGAGTAAAACTCGATTCACTGATCGTGGAGTGATATGATGAAGTCTCCCTTTTTTCATCATATTTCTGATCTACGACTAAGAAATGGATTGCTTGTCCTTCACAAAAGATTAGGATTGTATTAAGGGGTGGTGAAGTTATATCTGTGTTTAACTGGCATAGAAAGAGCAACAGCATGTGAAAGGGTCTCAGGTTTGTTTGTCTTCTGTTGCTCTTTCTATGCCAGTTAAACACAGCTATAACTTCACCACCCCTTAAAACAATCCCAAACTTTTGTGAAGGACAAGCAATCCATTTCTTAGTCGTAGATCAGAACTTTCCTTCACTAACAGAGTTTATATCTACAGCAATTTCTTTTAGAAGGTATAAGATTATCCCAGTGGTGAAATTTGAACCTGTTTATTACCGGTTTTCTGGCTGCACATGCGTGCCAAATGTGTGCCAAATGCGCACTGTGCGTGCCAATGGACAATATGCAGTAAACACAAGCTGTGCGCGCATTTGCAGTCCGGCCAAAAGGAGGCTTGGGAAGGTAAGTAGAACAGCGCGGGGGGGTGATCAGCTGTGGCGCGAGATCGTGGGAACCTTTTTAAAAGCATTTTTTACTACTGGCTCGGGCGAATAGATAGTAAAAAATGCTTTTAAAAAGTAAGAAAAGAGGCTCCGACCATCACGTGGCACAGCTGTGATTTTTGGAGCCTTTTTTTTTTACTTTTTAAAAGCATTTTTTACTACCTATTCACCAGTGGTGGGTTGCTCCTGGTTTGCACCGGTTTGCAAGAACTGGTAGTAAAAAAATTTAGTAGTTCGGAGAACCGGTAATAAGATTGGCTGGCCACGCCCCCGAACCAGTTCCTGGCCTGGTCGCTGCTCGCTTACCCCGCCCACCGTCATTGCCCATATGCAGCTCCGGGATTCCACCCTTTGCCAGCCAGGAGCGCTGCCACCAGTTGCTCCTGTGCACCTGGCTGTCAGGATTCGGTGTCGTCTCAAATAAATTGCATTTCAAACAAATAGTCCTTGATAAAAATCTTTCATTTATTAAGCACAACAACTGAAACTCTGACTCGGTTGCAGCCAACACTGACTTCCTGGCCCAAACCCTCCCTTTTCTTTCCCCACTCCTCTGCGTCTCATTGGCCATCTTCCAAGTCACTCTGCTGTAATCTACTACTTCAGCTCAAAGGAATTTCCCCCCTCCCAACCCATCTCCTAGGGGATAGTATCTCCAGGGAAAATAAATAGGTGAAAAGTCAAACATCCTCTTGCCAGCTGCCCCCACCTTCTCCTTCTTATGTCAGCACTGGAGTGAATGCAGCTTGGGGTGCTGACATTGGCTGGCTGCCTGCCTCATCACCGCCACCATGAGGAAAGGCCCCAAAGTTGCGCTGCCTGGGATCCACGTGGGCTGCCGCAGGGAGAAGCCAGGAATGGCTGGGGGGACGCTGCCTGGAGCTGAGCTCGAGGCTGGCAGGAGGAGGAATGTTGCCTCTTAGCCGGCTCGAACTGTCTGCTGCCGCAGCCTGCCGCTATCCCCTCTCCCCTGCCAGCTGCTCCTGTGCGAAAACCGCTGTCACCAAGGTTGAGGGGGCGGTGGTGGCAAGGATGGGCCATCCGGGGCTTCTTTGTCTCCTCGCCCGAGCAGACTTCTGGCATAGCCCCAGGCCTCTGGAGGGAGGGAGGCAGGGAGAGAAACCCTGGCCTGCTGCTCCTGCCACCGCCACCCCCCTTGCCCCCAGCAAGAGCGGTTCTGTCTGTTCAAGCCTGTCTGTTACCCAGTGAGAACGGCCTGCCACCACAGCCTGCCCTGCCCTCTCTGCGCCGGCAGTTGCTCCTGGTGTGCCGGAGAAGCGGCAGCACGAGAACCACTCTTGCTGGGGGCAAGGGGGTGGCGGCAGCAGGCCAGGGTTTCCCTCCTTCTCTCCCTCCCTCCAGAGGCCTGGGGCTATCTTTAGCTTTGCTTAGCTGGCGTGGGAGGCACGGGGCCCGGCGGATCCCCGGGTGAGGGATGGGAGGAAGGAGGCCTGATTGGCTGACAAAAGTGTCCATGGAAGAGCCGAGGACATGTCTATCCCTGACCCTGCTTAGCGCCTTTCTTCTTCCTAAAAGCAGGGACTGCTCCGCTCTCACAAGGTGCAGGGACTTCCCATCCCGCTCCCTCCATCGGGACTGAGGAAGACGCACCAAGCTTCTCTTTGAGGGGTTGTTAAGGAGGGGGGAGAGAAGGGCGGCTGACAGAAAGAGCGCCTCGGGGGGAGCATAGGATGTGAGGGTTCACCTCAGTGCCTCGACACCCCTTGGCTTCAGCAGGTGCTGCCGCCAGCCCCAGACAAGCTTTTCCGTCTTTGCGGCTGTGGAGCTTAGGAGGGGAGGCCGGCTGGGGTTTCCATTCAATGCTCACCAGGGGCTGAGTGAGCCTCCTTTCAGTGCACAAACTTGGGGCACCAGATAAAAGCCAGGCCGGCGGCTCCGGAGCTGCTTTGATGGAGCTGAGTAAACCAAGGGGAGGAAGGAGAAGGAACTGATGGGCAGGCTAGAGTAGCTTGCTTTCCCCTCCGCAGGGCTTCCCCGTTGGAGCAGCAGGAGTAGGAGTAGGAGTAAGCAGCGGGAGAGGCTTTGCTGGCTGCCCGGCCGGGCCCCAGATGCGGTGGCTGTAATAGGGTGCTGGGTACGCAGAGGGGGGGGGAAAAGAAGGACGGGCGATTAAATATCTTCTGAGTGTATCTGGATGTTTTTTTGCATTTTTTTTCTGCAACCTCTTAAGGTTGTAGAAAAAAATGCTTTTAAAAGTAAAAAAAAAAAGTTGGCCATGCCCACCCAGTCACATTACCCCCACAAGCCACGCCCACAAAATAAGCCATGCCCACAGAACCAGTAGTAAAAAAAAATATAACCCATCCCTGCTATTCACCCAAACCGGTAGTTTAGAAATGCCTAAAAAATAATAATAATAAAAAATTCTGATGATCAGCTGAGCGATGCATGATCATTGGAACTTTTTTTTTTTTACTTTTAAAAGTATTTTTAAAAGTACCGGAGAACCGGTAGTAAAAAAATGTTTAAAAAGTAAAAAAAAGAAAATGTTCCGTCAATCATGCATCACTCAGCTGATCGTTGGAACTTTTCTTTTCTTTTCTTTACATTTTTACTACCAGTTCGGTGAACCAGTAGCATTTTTTACTACTGGTTCGAGCCAGTTCACCCTAACCGATAGTAGCATCTCACCCCTGGATTTTTCCTGATCTTGGAGTGATATTATGAAGTCTCCCTTATGTTTCATTTCTATTAATCTTTTTTTTTCTATTTCTTTTACATTGTTTTACATTGTTTTGAGAATAATTGTTTATTTTATTCACTCTCTCTTTTACACTGTTTTTGAGTCTTAATTTTCAAGGCTTATATGACCATTACATTGTTTTTGATGTAGTTGGTCATTGTGTCTGACTTTTCTTTGTTAACTTGTGGGTTGTTGACCATAGTTAAATAAATCTTCAAGTCAAATAATCCTTCAGTTATTTCAATAGCACCCTTGAAGTTTGATTCTGCAAGCACAATACGTTAAATAGAAGTGAGCCACAATCCGAAAGCTTTATTTTGGATTTGTTTCCACCTACAATACCCCCCCCCCCCCCGTTGTTCCCAACACCACTGTTGTTATGCACTATCTGCTGTGACCCTCCAACAACCCTGACTGAGTTGTCAGCTCCCACTTCCCAGCAAAGCTTCCTCTATTGAAACAGACAAACTGAATTAACCCACTGACGGAAGCTGGCTAACCACAAGTGTTGTTTCTGGCTAGCTCTTTTCTAGGTAATGTTGGAAAAGTCCCTTTCAAGTAGCTATCATCAGAATCTCAGACATGGGGGCGGTGATGGCCGAGCTTTAAAGCATCCACAACAACGTTTAAAAAAAAAATTTAAAAGGAAGTTTCCCCACATGATGGGAAATTTAATACATTCTGAGAAACGCTCTTCCATGCTTTCACTGAATTTCGTTATAGGGGGTCTTTCCAAATGGATTTTATTTTTAATACATCATCTACCTTGGCAGTGGTTCAAAAGGACTGCATTATAAGCATTCTGACATTCCACCCACCCACAGCAACTTTCTTTTAAAATGTAGTAAATAGTTTAGTACTGAAGAAGAAAAAGAAAAAGACAGCACCCTCAAATGAAAAGATGGAGAAATTTAAGGATGGGATAGTGGTGGAGATAATACTGCCTGAATGTGTTAGATTTAACTGAAAAAAAGTTAAATCTACCCGACCCACTAGAGCAAGGAATGTTACGGGTCACATCCCCTAGGGAGGTACAACTGGCAGGACCCAGAAGAACGGCCTTCTCCGTGGTGGCTCCCTTTCTCTGGAACATCATTCCCTCAGGGATTAGATTAGCCTCCACTCTAGCACTCTTCCGGAAGGCGTTGAAGACCTGGTTCTGACAACGGGCCTGGGGAACCCAGAGCAGGATGGAGCCCATTAAATGGCTTGTGTGAATATGTGTGGTTGCCGGGATAGGGGTGTGTGTACTATTTTATTCATTTATTATTTTTTATTATTTTCTTTTATTTTTATATGATGTTTTTATATTCATGTAAGCCGCCTTGAGTCGCCATGGGCGAATAGGCAGCAATATACATTTTCTAAAATAAATAATAAATAAATAAATAAACAAATAAACAAATAAATAAATGGATGCCTCATTAAAAACAAAGAGTTGTTCGCATGGAAAAGCTAACAAACCAAGATTTAAATTGCTGAGAAAAAGTATAGGTCCAAGGGCACATTTGTATGATACATTAAGTGTTGTTGCACTGTTACTGTGATAAAACGAGGTCGTAGTACTGTATATACTAGGAATCGTATAACTCTTCCAAGATGGATACCTACTACAAAACAGTAACAACTGCCAAGAATCATGACATCAGAAGATTTGAATTCCCCTATAACAAACAAACAAACATCCAATCTCTGCCCAAGAAGATTTTGCTCCTTTCAGCAAATGAACTACTAGGCACTTAATTACATTAAGGATGGATATTTTAGAATCATCAGGAAAAATAATTCGAGAATAACTGCTTAGGCCATTTCTATGAGAACAGAAAATCCTTTTTGCAGATCCATTTCCACATTTCAATTCTGATTCTCAGAATTGTACTCACAAGGCAATGCACATGATGTGGAAAGGATGAATGCAAAGAAAAAGTGAAGTTACGATTTTTATTTTAATTTTTTTACAGATTGTAGAATGAGATGGCACAGGAAAAAAAATTAGGAAGAGTTTAAAAGGGGATTTTTTAGAACTTTGGACAAATTGAACCCTTACTGTTTAGTAATTTCTGAAAAATCTAAGTGAAACGAGCAAGACGATTGGGCTTCTGCCACTCATTACTTCTTCCCTTTATTTTATTTTTTTTAAGGAAGGGGGAAAGAAACTAACCAACTGCTTATTTTCTCTCCAGCTTATTTAACACGACTAAGAGTGAGATGCTGACTGCTCTCTGTGTCTGGAGTTAATTGTTGTCCTCCCAATTAACTAAACTTAACCACACCTAATTTGCTAGTGCCACCCATGAGCTTCCTTGTACAAATTAATAAAACAGGGCAACTATCTGACTGATATTCTGAAATTTGCCAGATGGCAACCCTTAAAATAATGAAGGAAATAAAGTTAACCTTCCATGATTTAAAAGCTAGGATGTACAAAGACTAGTGTAGTTTAAAATCATCTGGAAATAGTTCAAGGCTACAGGGAAATTCACAGTTAGCTTAGCAGCTGTTTCCTATGATGAAGTAATTTTCATGACAAGGAAGCGCCACTATGGTTTTACATAATCAGTGATGAAAAGCAGCTGAGGGATTGCCCAGAGGTAGTTCCTCTGGGTCTTTCATTCTATGACAGTGCAAGGCCTTCTGCTAACCTAGTTCTTGTTGTTTGCTACAAAAGGGATTACATAAACAAACCAGGACAGATTATAGCATGAGTGGCTCTGCTGGAATTAATTGCATAAAAAGGCTCATTTAACAACAACACTGTGTGCAGATGCATCGTCTATATACAGTAACATTTTGTAACCTGCTCAAGGTAATGGAGCTTCACTCTGAAAATATTAGGCAATAGATATAGGAGAGAATGACCAGATGAATAGAAGGGCAGAACAGGTAATGCCGAGCCCCAGTTTTTCTTCTGTTTTGACACAAATAGTTGAAAGAGGTTAGACTGATGTTTCTCGGGGTTACAGAATGAGACACGTTCCAAAATAGGGTCTGTTTTGTGCCTAATTTTAAAGATACAATTTTCTGCACTTAAAAACAACAACGACAATTAGAAATGATAGAATAGAGTACTACAAAAGCAAAATACGTAAGTTGATACGAAATGCTGTAAAATTACCATTAATGTTATGGAATGTTCAATATGTTATGTCTTGACATGTTTTGTTTTTATATATGTTTGATTGTTTTTTGTGTTGTTTTTAAAGACAAACTGTTTAATAAAAATTATTTTTTTAAGAAACAATTACTTCAAATCAAATCAAATCTTACGGTTTTTAAAACAGCAGTCTGATTAAAAATTACGATTGCAATGTTAAAAACGAATGCAAACAAAAAGGAAAAAAATACAAGGTATAGATAAGAAAAAAATAGAAAAGAAAAAATAATATAAGAAAAAAGAAAATATATATAAAGAAATCACTTCCCCCTTCATCACAGCAAATATAATCCATTTTAGTAACTTGTCACCTTACCTTAAAATATAAACAATCTCTTCCTCCCGTATCTTATCTCTTATCTATAAACAAATCCTTAAAGCCTTGTTACTGCAGTACAAAAATCCATAGGGTTACCAGAAAAAACTAACTTATTTATCCTAATTCAAATAAAACAATTGTATATTCCTTCCATTTACAGTCTTGATCTTTAGTTCCTTCAAATAATGTCCTAGCACTTTATTTCTTTTTTTCCCCTTATCCCTTCTGGCCCTGGTATGTGCCTAGAAAACCTATGAGAGGTAGCAGTGGCTACTACCAGTAGTTTATTTCCAGGTTCAATTCAAGGTTTTGATTGTTACCTATAAAGTCCTAAACAGCATATGGATTGGTTACTTGAGGAACCACTTGTCTTCCATAGCATTTGCCTGACCACTTCAATCTTGTAAGGTTGGCACCATCTGGGTTTGATTAAACAATGTGAATGATTAGGACCACAGAAGTGCACCTTTTCTGTGCCATGCTTACCCTCTGGAATAAAGTTCCTTCCAAGAACCAGAGGGTTACCACTCTCCTGTTGTTCAGAAGAGTGAAGACTTTGCTCTTCACCCAGACCTTTGGCAAGGGAGAGTGAGATCTCATACTGGTCAATTCCACTTGCCATCTTTTATTGATCTTATTGTAATTTCTTTGCTTAATAGTTGTAAGGCATTGGGAGTTAGATGGCATACAAGTATAAGCAATAATAATAACTAATATTACAAGATGTAGTCGTATGTAGATCACAATCAGCCATTTTGAAATGTTATGGCCAGTATGGGACAAAACCCGATTTTATTCAAATATCTGCAAATTCTTCTGTGTGAGTTAGGTTCTTTAAATTTAAAGACAACCCTACAAGTCAACATAAGACTACTCATGTCCCACCAATCCAATACTGTAGTTAGTACTGCTATTTCCAAAGTAGTAAAATGAGAGATGGGTGGCATACAAGGTAAGTAAGTAAGTAGGTAAATTATGTGAGTAAACAATTCTACATCCTTTCTTAAACTTAAAGTGTAATGGGGGGAAAAAGGGTTTTCTACTATTTTATTTGACTGTGAATAGTGTCCAAAACACTGTACATGGCACTATAGGAAATCTCCAGTTCCTATAGTATCTTTACAATCTCTCTCTCACACACACTCATACACTCTCTCTCTCTCACACACACACACACGTGTGTTAGAGGACTCTGCAGAGTACAATTATTTGGACTTAAGGAAGAATTAACTCCTAAACTTTAAATACACTTCATACAAGGACTTTGTGACAATTAAAAATCTGCTCTAGATCTATCTGGTCAACTAATGTTGGAATTAGACTGTGGTTGTTATAAACTGTAATATATGAACTTCTGGACAATCTGTTTTCCTACTGGTGGAAACTCTTGGCTCTTTTCGCTTTCCTGTTCCTGGCTCAAGCAAGCTATTTTGTTCAAGGCTGTAGCTAAAAAAAATAACCCACATAAAGCAGTCTGGTGATTTGCATGCTAGCTGGTCCAGGGCCAAAGGGAAGGGAGAATCAAACAGAAGTCTTCAATTTCACCCCGCTCACTTTGGCTAAGCTACAGTGTGTGGGAGAAAAGACCTACAAACAGCCAAAGCAGCCTAAATCAGCTGCAGTGGAACTCCTGCAGCTTATCTGCACTAATTACAAGTTACTTCCCTGTCCCAGACACTACAGCATCTTGCAAATACAGTTATAAATACTTTATTTTATTTATTTATTTATTTTGTAGAGTATTATTTAGATAATATATATAAGTATAAGCATGAATTGAATACATAAAACGAATACAATTAAAAGGAACATTAGAACAGGGACGGTAGGCATGCTGGTGCTCTTATGCAAGCCCCTTACAGACCTCTTAGGAATGGGGTGAGGTCAATAGTAGCCAATCTAAGGTTAAAATTTTGGGGGTTTTGGGATGAAACCACAGAGTCAGGTTGTGCATTCCAGGCATTGACCACTCTGTTGCTGAAGTCATATTTTCTGTAATCGAGTTTGGAGCTGTTCACTTTAAGTTTGTATCTATTGTGTGCTCGTGTATTATTGTGGTTGAAGC
This sequence comes from Ptyas mucosa, assembly GCA_012654045.1. NCBI lineage: Eukaryota > Metazoa > Chordata > Lepidosauria > Squamata > Colubridae > Ptyas > Ptyas mucosa. Next base: position 20,997,376 of record WNWU01000011.1, on the reverse strand, counting down.
TGAAGTAGTCATTGACAGGTAGGAAATTGTAGCAGATGATTTTATGAGCTATGCTTAGGTCATACCAAAGATGTCGTAGTTCTAATTTTCTAAGCCCAAATTTCTGGTGGCATAAGGTATTTTGTTGCGAGCAGAGGAGTGGAGGACTCTTCTTGTGAAATATTTCTGGACACGTTCAATTGTATTAATGTCCAATATGCAGTGTGGGTTCCAGACAGATGAGCTGTTTTTGAGAATTGGTCTAGCAAATTAGGTCAAAAATAAGTTACAAAAGTGCCACTGCCTTTCTATGCAATATGTGGATGGCAGAAAAGATCCATCCGTCTGTCCATCCATCCATCCATCCATCCATCCATCCATAAGATTCCCATCATAGTAGTATGGTGAGGAAATTAGTGTACAAATGTATGCTAATTTTGTTTCTAAAAGAACCACAGCATCTCAGGGTACTAGTTAAGTAATTTTTCTGCTTTGCTGTGTTGATCACAAAGAGGGAACATTGATCAGATCATATAGTAACCTCAACAAATTCTTTGTGTTTTCTTGTAAAGGCAACTGTGAATTCTTTTATACCATTTTGCAGGTTTGGGAAAATAAAATTGATGATGGCAAGGAAGTTCCATAAGGCAGGGAATCCTAGAAGCATTAAGATAGGCAATCAATGTTTAGCTGGCTAAAATGCTACCCAGAAGAAAGGATTAAAAAATGAAACCACAGAAAAAGAGAAAGGCATGTTACAAGAGAAATAACACTGATTAAACATGGTACAGATCAGTAAAAGAACAAGTCTTTATGGCCACCTAAATTTTATAGCAGTCACCTCTGCAATTTTCAGTCTGAAAGAGTTTTTAATATAAGTTATTTGTAGAAATTATTAATAATTCTATCTCAGCATGTAAGGGCTTGCAATCCCTGTTGCATTAATTTTTATGGCAACCATGGGAACCTGATAACTAGCCTACTTACCAAACCAGCAAGAAATAGTCTTTGAAATAAAGTTAGAAAGATCCGTATTTGTGGCCAGTTACAATCAAAACAAATTGATTTTACATATCCGATCATACAGGTGGTCAGCGCTGTAGACCATTCCATTTTTATCTTCAATTAATGAAGCAACGATACAACAAGGTGACCCAAAACATCAGTTTGCCATGGCAAAAGTAGATACCAACTAT
>WNWU01000011.1:20970513-20996191 GCA_012654045.1 Ptyas mucosa | reverse complement strand
AACTATACCCCTAGAGGGCAGACAATACTAGATACACACAGAATGGATTTGTTCTATCCTGCAGCAGCATGGTATGGCACACCCACTTTTAAAAGCCAATTGTTACAGCTATAAAATTATCTGGGCACATTAAATCCACACTAAACCCGTGTATCTTGCCTTTTGGGGAAAATGTCCATAATTGATTTTTCCCAAAAAAACCCAAAAACAAAACCCTTGGAAAAAGTATTTCTGCACTATACCAGTAAAGAGGAAAAGGTGCCTGTAGTCTTAAGCCTTCTAACAAAATTATTCTTTCACTTGCACCATGTCCCCTTGTTCAATATCGCTTTCCTTTAGAAATGTTTGCAGTCGCTACTCAGTACTGCATTTCATGAATGAAGTTTATGAATGATGGAAGGAGGGTGGGGCTGCAATTGATCCTCAGAGAGGGTTGCCGATTAGGGTGTGGTTGTGCTAGCAATGAGTGATTGACAGCATTGCCCTGATGCCAATCTGATAACCTGAGAAACAGGGTGTGAAAGGATGACGTAACAGGACCTTGGCCATGATGGAGAGCAAGCAGGAATGAGGAGGAGTTTGGGAGAATTAAGAGCTGGTAAGAATAAGATTGTTGTAGTAGTGGGCAATGGGAGATATTGTGGGAATCGGGATGAACTGCTTGTGAGCAGAACACAAAACCAATGTCTCTTATAGGTCCCATGTTCCAGTCCCCTGCCTCTATCTCCAGTTCCTGGTTGTCAAATTTTGAGCAGCTCTGTACTCCAGCTGGTACTTTTAAATACCAGGTCACCCTGTAATAAAGTTAATCTCATTTGGGATCTAATCCTAGATGAGAGAGCTGACTTGGCATGTGTTACTGAGACCAGGCAAAGCATGAGGAGGCGTGTCCTTCTCTGAAATGGTACTCAGAGGGTTTCTGGTTTGGCACCAGCCACGACACACCAGCTAGAGTGCAGATTGAGTTGCTATTGTTCTCTGAGGGACTCTGAGGGTTCATTCAGCTTGAGAATTTGGTATTTTTCAATACCCTTGACAGCCAAGACGAGACAAGTTGCTGTAGTTACTGGTGATGTGATTCCTGAGATAACCAACAAAGCCTATTTTTACTGATATGTGGACACACAGCTTCTTTCCATGGAATGAAAACTTTGTTGAACATGGAATATATTTTTTAAAAAGCATTTTGTTCCATAAAAAGTTCTGGTAACAATTGATTGCTTGACATTTTCACGTGTACTTAGAAAAGAAGGCCATCCTTCTCTTTAAAAAAAACCCTGCTAGATTGCTGTGTGAATGGTTATTAAATTATATTTAAAAAGCCATGCTGTTTTCTGTATCAAAAGTTCCTTAATATGTGCGATCGCATGTTTACAAAACATTTTGTCAGTTATATACCATTACAAACACAACATTCAATTATTTTTACAGGCAAACGCTTTCTGATTTAAATACAAAATTACATTCTGAAAACTTTCTAGCCCTGTGAGAACAAGATAAGGTGACAAGCTTTCCTAACCCATTAATCTACTGTCAGACGATTACTCACAACACTTTTAAAAAGAAGCTATTATTTAGGGAATACTCAGAAGTAGGACACAGACTTAAAAGAATTCAAAGCAGAATGGATTACATAACGAGAGATTTTGAGGGGATTTATCTTCAAAAACCATTTAATATATGCTGCATAATGCGCCTTCCAAGGGCAACCGCATGTATTTTATTACACATGGAGGCGAATGTTCAGCTGGAATAGTCATCCAGATAGACTTCTGATGAGGCAGAAGGCACGAGAAAAATGAAACACACGCTCCTGGGCCCATTAGTGCTTTAAGTTAATCAGGAAGCTGAATGCAGGATTAAATGAGCATTTGGCAAAACAAAGGCATTCTGCTTCTAAAAGGGTTTACAAAAAATCTTTAAAGTTAAATCCTTAAATTGACGTACAGAAATATAAACAAACAAGAAAGATATCTCATTTGCTGTTAAAGAGAAATCTAAAAGAAAAACTAGAAGACTTCTTCAGCTCAGTTTGTTCGATTCCCACAGATTCTTTTTTTTAGAAGTTTAATAACCCCAAAGATGAAGATGATGGCAGCACCATTATCTTATCAATCTGATCTGATTGTTTCAAGAATCCTTTAACCAGTTTAGTATTAAATCATATCTTTTATGAAATGAATTTAATCTTTTCATGATCACAAAATGCATATTGGGTCATATTCTGTGATTAGAATAACCAAAATATAATTACAGTTAAAACCAAGGTATATTCAACAATGGATTAAACTTAATTGGAAAATGCAACCTTCTTTTAGGAATTATTTTTTATACTATCAGCTTTCAAGGATGGCATCTGGGATCTATACACATTCAAATGCTACTCAATATTTGAAGTTGGTCTAACAGCCATATGAAAATACTATATTATCCATCCAACAGATGGCTGAGGTGGTAGAAGGGAAGAAGGGAAGGTAGTTTGGGTGGCAGTTTGGTGACTTGTAAATCTGAGATGTTGATTTAACCCAGAATCACCTGCTTTAGTATAATCTAATTTTAACTTTAGATACTGTAGATAGGGAATGATAGGCTGGAGGTGCTGGTAAGTATTTTGGGGGCAGGCAGGAGTGGAGGCACAGAAGAATGGGATTTTGATTGTGATGTGCAAGAAAAGATATTGTAGGATCCAATCTGGATCGGTCACTGGGATCAGGGATTTTGTCTTCCAAGCTTTTGGACTCATGCTGGAGCCCATCTTCAAAGAACTTCACTGCTAGAAGGCAAAACATCTCTGGTCCCGGTAACTGACCCAGATTGGATTCCTACATTATCCCGGGATAATGGGGTGGGGTGGGGAGGGCACAGAAGAATGAGACATGATTCATAAGAAAAGATTTGACAGGAGACTGAGAGTAAGCCTCACTCAGAAAATGTGACTTAGGAACCTTTAACTAATTGGACAACCTAAAACTACGCCGACAACAGTCTGACCTAAGCATAGTACACAAAATTGTCTGCTACAACGTCCTACCTGTCAATGACTACTTCAGCTTCAACTGCAATAATACACGAGCAAACAATAGATACAAATTCAAGGTAAACCGCTCCAAACTCGATTGCAGAAAATACAACTTCAGCAACAGAGTGGTCAATGCCTGGAATGCACAACCTGACTCTGTTGTTACATCCTCAAACCCTCAAAAGAGCCTGGTGGCGCAGTGGACTAAGTGCTGTTAAAAGTAACACTTAAGTTTCCAGCTGCCTGCAATTACTGCAAGTTCAAATCCTACCAGGCTCAAGGTTGTCTCAGCCTTCATTCCTTTCTAAGATAGGTAAAATGAGGACCCAGATTGTGGGGGCAATAAGCTGACTTTGTATAAATATACAAAAGTATGAAGGCTATTGCTTAACGCATTGTAAGCTGCCCTGAGTCTCCGGAGAAGGGTGGCATATAAATCAAATTTTTAAAAAAACAAAAAACTTTAACCTTAAACTGTCTACCATGGACCTCACCCCATTCCTAAGAGGTCTGTAAGGGGTGTGCATAAGCGGACCAGAGTGCCTACCGTCCCTGTCCTACTGTCCCCATGTATTCGTACTCATTTCCTGTATTCATGTCTATGTTTATACTTATACCTGTTTTCTCATACATGTTTGACAAACTAAATATTTTTTTTTTTTAAATTTCCCCTTTTCCAGGGGATTTTTACACTGGGATCCACAATTTCAGATCTTTGGAGCCCAAGGGCCTTGGCATATTAAATGCCAAGTCTGCTCATAATAAAATATAACAAAATTATTTGTATTCCTAATTAGATTGCGCATGAGAGAGAAGACTTGGATTAAGTTGTGAAAACTTGATGGCAGAGAAGGGGCTGTTTCCATCTTCAAATTCTGGCCACCTAGTAGTGCTGGAACACTGCTACCTTCCTTCCTTCTTCAAGAGTTCTGGAGAGGCCTACAGTGAATTCACAGCCACTGTGCCAACTATGGGCCTGAGGGTCCAAAGATTAAGGGTGGCCACACACTGAGTTTGTAAAAATATCAGACATTGACAAGACATTATTTTGTGACAATTTTGTGAAAACAATTTATAATTGTTCTGAAGAACAACATTTTTCCACGGGGGAAAAAAAATAAGAGTACACATCAGTGCTCATTACAAATATTTTAAAATCTTCATAGAATGTGAATTCAGACTTTCTGGCATTAGAAGAATTAAAAGAAGTATGAACAAGCCATATTTCACACACAAGATGGCAAAACTCACCTTTATCATTTCTGCTACATAACTCTCAGGCCCTGTATATTCTGTAGAGTCTTTTACTTTTACCAACACAATGAAGAATAAATAATGCCACATATTGTGCTCCTCTTTAATATGTTCTTCGAAAGTCACTGTCTTGTTATCAAACTTGTCTCTTTCCAAACCTAAAGAGGAAAATGAAAAAACGACCTCTGAACACAATTGGAGGAAGAATATTCAACCACATACAGCATATGTTTTGATATAGCACATTGACTGGTTAATTGGATGACTGGATTCCACTGAAGTTTTTTTTAAAGACAACCCAGTAATATAAAACAGTTTTTTTTAACAGCACTACATGATTTTACTGTATTTTAAGACTACCTATACATTGTAGCAAGGGATGCGGTGGCTCAATGGCTAAGACGCTGAGCTTGTCGATCAGAAGGTTGTGCAGTTCAGTGGTTCAAATCCCTAGCGCTGCATAATGGAGTGAGTTCCCGGTACTTGTACCAGCTTCTGCCAACCTAGCAGTTCAAAAGCACGTAAAAAATGCAAGTAGAAAAATAGGGACTATTCCATGCACCTTCAGCATTGAGTCATGCTGGCCACATGACCACGGAGACGTCTTCAGACAGCGCTAGCTCTTCGGCTTTGAAATGGAGATGAGCAGCGCCCCCTAGACAGAGGTGGGTTCTACTTACCTTTACTACCGGTTTGCATCGTGCCCGCATGAGCACTTATAATGACGTCCGGGTCAGTGGGTGGAGCCTCCTGCTGGTTTTACTACCGGTTCTATAGAATCTGTCTGAACTGGAGGCAACCCCCACTGCCCCTAGAGCAGGAAATGACTAGCACACATGTGCGGGAGAACCTTTATAGATTGTAGACATTTTTTTCTGGTAATGATAAGGTTCAAATGAATTTTGCTTGGCCCTTAAATGTTTTCAAATATTAAGAATACACCACATTTTATTTGTTTCTTTGTTCAATTTCTATGGCTGCCAATCTCAGTCAAGTACTGTCTGGGTGGTTCACAGTTCATAAAACTACATACAATTTTATAGAAAATGAAGATTTACAATATGTAAAGAAAACACAGACTTTCAGCAATAGCTGAGAACTGAGTATTTCTGTTTTGGTATTTATAAGTGTGTGAAGATTAAGAACAAGCAAACATAAGAAGAGCCCTGGATCAGATTATAAATGTATCTATTGCAGCCTCTTTTTTTTTTTTTACACACTAGCCAATAAGGTGCATTTGGGGAGCTCACAAGTCAGGGGCTAGATGGTGATAGTAACTTGACCTTCAGGTTTTAACATGATGAGAGACGGAGAAAGGCATTTTCTTCAAGTTACATTTTAGGTACTTTTTAAAAATGTATATCTTTTCCTATTTTTATTTGAAGCTAAACAGCTCCAATAGCTCCAGTTCTTTCTCATAGGGTTAGGGTTGGAAAGAGATTAATGATAGATTTGTACTTTTTGGTTCTATAATATCCACAGTACGCCACATCCCACCTTATATTTGTACAAGGCATTGTTACATTGGCAGTTCTGTTTTTGAGTTCCTTCCTAACTTTTTGATGCATGGAATCTGCCTTTTTTTACAGCAGCTAATCTCTGGCTTCACATTTTCATTATGTTCTCCACCATAATTCTTTCCTGTTCAGTCTCTACCAGGTCAGATCAAAGGATAGGCATAGTCTGGGTTGTTTACACAGCTTCCATGTTGTTCAGCCTTAACTACAATTCTTCTTTGTAATTTATAAAACATTATCTCAGCATCAAATCTCCAGGGGATCTTACCTTGTACATCTCTCTAATGTTAGAACTGCCCATGCATTCCTATTTTTTCAACCCTGGCTAATCCATGAGAAGACCAACCTCTTACCCTATGGCAACTGAAGTCAATAGCCTTCAGAAAGGACTCTGTTAAAGCCTTAACATTACATGCCCTCTACCAATTTATTCTAAAAACATTCATAAAATGTTGATTCCATCACAAAAAAAAATGTGCATTTTTTGGGGTGGGGAATGGAGACATTCCTCTATCTGCCTAGAACTGAACTCTTGCTGATTCTGATACTTACCACAAATAAAACATGTTGTTTTCAAAATTTCTTCTTTCTTCTGTTTCTCACTTCTTAGATCAGCAAAGGTATCGATAATGACTCCAAAAATCAGATTAAGGACAATAATGATCACCATGAAGAAGAAGAGGAGGTCATATATCACTCTTGCAGCAAACAGAGGTTCCTAAAATGCAGATAATTTTTCGATAGTAAATGGAAAGTATTAAAGAAAACAAAGCTACAAAGGGGAATGTTACTTGATGAGTGAACATTATAGATGTCTTTGTTTGATACAATGAATTGTTGATGACATACCTTTGGAGAATAAATAATCAGGACTAATCTGACTAATCTTTTAAGTCACCTGTTTAAACCACATATCTACAAAGGATTCATTTGGGATTTCCTGAAGCAATCCTTCCTTGTTTTAAAAACATATATTTGCTTAACTAGGTCTTTGTTATATTCCAACAGAATAACAGATTGGGAACACAACTTGCGACACTTAAAATAGAGCTTAAAAATTTCACCTGCGCTATGTTATTGTTAGGAAATGTGATTCAAATTGGAGTCCCATAAAATATTTTGAGAGGCAGGAGTACAGGAGTTAATGGCTAAAGCTAAAGTTTACCTGTAATTTTTAGAATTAAGTAGACATATATTTTTCAATTCCCTAAATATATGAATAACTTATATTTAAAGAAAATCTTTTTCAAAAGATAGATTAAATGTATTGCTATCAAATACAGTATACTATATGGGAGATTTTTTTTAAAAAACCTCATCTCTCAAAGATTTTGCCCCTGTAATGCTACTGATATTGTAATGGTGGATAATATTTAATTGTATTGAGAATTTTATAAGAGTCTCTGGCAGGAAATTACCTGGCCTAATTTTTAAAAACCAAGAAGAAACATTTCTGAGTAGGCAAAAAATTTATTTGCAGATAAAAATCCTAAAGGTATAGCAGCACCAGATTTTTAACTATGATGATAAAAAGCAAGGCTCTCAATAACAAATCAATGAGTTGGGGTTTTATGTCTATTATATAGTATTTATTAAATATTTTATTTGTAAAAGACTATATCTACTGCCAAATTTAGATTATATTTCTAACTTTGGGGCATTTTGGATGTAAATTAAATTGATTGATTGATATATAGATGCCAAATATAGATTGGGCATTCTTTTCTGGCAAATCATTTCTATTTTGTAGGTTTTATTTTCTATTTTTTGTTTCCTATTTCTATGTACAATACATACCACACTAGGCCACATTATACTTGTGGATTATAAAACAGGAAGTAAGATATGGGTGTGTGATATAGTTTGGATTAAACCATTAAGCATATTGAAGTACTATATTTAAAAATATATAAGAAATGACTGTGATGATGTTATAGGTGTATTGGGTGGGGAAGTGAGCATATGCAGTGAATCTTAGGTAGGCTGTATTATGCAACAAGCATACAAAATAATGTATCAAAGATCAAGTTCCCAGATTTCGCTATGAAAAACAGAATAAATGATATAATATACACAGATGATGAAAAACTAGAGCAAGTAAAGGAACACACTTATTTTGGTAGAATGTTTATAAAGATAGGGAAGTAGATAGATATATTTGAAGACACACAAATGAGATAGTATGTTGTCTGTTGCAAGGAATGAATCTTGAAAGATATTGAAAGTGCATGAGAGCATACTTTGGTCTTCTTTGTTCAATGGAAGTGAAAGTTTATCAGAAAAAATATAGAAGTAACTGAATGCAGTGGAAATGTCATATTGAAAAAGTGTGTGAAGTAAAACAGGAAAAAAACATCAAGGGCTTAAATAAATATGGATTGCTTTTGAATAAGGACTGAATACTAGTATTCAGAACTACTAGTATAAAGTAGTCTTTTTTGAAGACATTTCGCTTTTCATCCAAGAAGCTCCTTCAACTGTGGTAAGATAGTGGGGAATGGAAGGATGTAAGTGCTCTAAAAGGATGGGGATTACCAGCTGTCTGCAAGGTATATAAATCGTTCCATTTCCCACTATCCTGTCGGAGCTGAAGAAGCTTCTTGGATGAGAAGCGAAACATCTTCAAAAGGAAAAAAAAAACAAGAAAGTCCAGTGACCACCTGAAAAAAAACCTTTGGGACAAAATTCACACAATCTTAAATGCTGTGAGAAATGGGTTAAAATGAAAATATAAAATATAGCAGAGATAAATGCGAATTCTTCTTTTTAGGAAACACAAATCAAAATAGAGGATCCCTGGCTTGGCAATGCTATTTGTTACCAAATGTGGGAGAAAGGACAAATTCAATATTACAGTGCATCAACAACAGTATAGTTTAAATCACGAAAACAGATTCATGTTATACTTTGTTATTCATTTTTCACCTTACTAATTGTGTGCCATTAAGAAGGATTTAGATAAATTGCAATATGTTAAGATGATAGGAGACCTGAAACTAGATTTTGTGAACAGAGTTTGAAGGAACTGAAAAGATATAGCCTTGAGAAATTAAAACAGGATGAAATTACACTGGGGAAAAAACCTGCATAGAAGAATGTCAAGATAGGTTTGCGATTGCCCTAGAGTGCAGGACATGGAATAACAGATTTAGTTTGCAAGAAAGCAGTTTCTTACATAATATTAAAGAAAGCATGATATGCATGATTCTTACTACAGAAGCAGCTCCCCAAAGAACTGATGGATTCTTCTTCACTGGATGCATTCAGCTGGACAGCCAGTAATGTTTTAATTTGGATTCCTGAACTTAATAGCAGCTTTGACAGAATTGCCAACTTTATGATTCTACAACTAAAGTAGTGTAGGAAACGGTTTTATAGCCCTCTTGCCACACTTGATAGAAAACCTACTCGTGGTCAAAAATATGTTTACAGGTAGTTAAAAAATGGACTTTTGGGAAAGGTCTTGGCCTGGTAATATGATGTAATTACTGCAACATTAGTAAATCATTTATTAGAGTAATTATAACTATTGTTAAGACATCAGCACTGACATTTACACATTTAGCTGGCACCATACATACTGATACTTTCCACAATATTAATACTATATAAAATATCATTTCAATCTTTATTTTTAAAATTGTTTATGACTCTTCAATACTTCCTTGCTATCACATACATGTATTACTCCTTTCACATGTAATGTTAATTTACCTCCTTGGATGGTTTCCTGAGTACATCTCCTACTCCGCCCCCGCTTCTCAGCCCATGACTAAGCACGGTAACAATGCACATCAGCAACGTCTCGCATGTATGTTCTTTATCCTCTTCAGATTCTTCAGAAGCTAGCTCTATTAAATAAAAGAAGTTTGGGATATCACCGTGAGAGAGTGGGAGCCTGAAGATCACTTTCACATTTTGCACAAGCTTTTAAAGCCAAATAGGGACCGTTCATTGCTTCTCTTCCTCTCGCTTACAGTTCAAGAACCTATCTGCAGAGCTTTGTGATTCCTTGGGTTATTCAGAATTTTTATGTGAATTTTTTAAAAATTGGAAACTTGTCTTAATCTCATCCTTCAAGCTGACTCATTACATCTGGGATGTCTTTACAAGAAACGGTGTAAGCACATTTTCAATGCAAGCATATAAAGAAGCATTAGACGATCTCTAATTTCAATTCAGAAGCAAGCATGCCATGGTAGCAAGATATTTTTATAATTCTGGAGCCTTATCAGTACCCACCAATTCCAACCAAATTCATTTGCACATACATAATTTGTCTAATGAAAACTTTGAATATGCACACTTTTGTTTTTGTGTACTGAAAACTTTGAATATCTTTCTGATGCTTATTTTGTATGTTCACAAAATGACCTGGACTGTGATAATGAACAACTGAACTTAACCCTAACCCTACCCACTTTCTGGCTCCCATGTTTCCCAATGCCCACTCTTGTTCTTCCTTATCACTTTATGACAAACTCTGGAGCCCACCTAAGTCTAACCATTGTGAGACAGAAAGAGGCAATGTCATTTTGTATAAGTCTTCCTGAATTCAGAAACATATACAACTGCTACCAATTTTCCAGCAAAAATAGTCAGCAAAGTTTTACTCCATGCATTTAACACTACATCAGGACAATAATTCTAGACGAATAAAAAGCCCTGGATGTTATGGCCACTGAGGGTAGCAGTAGAGATAGGGGAACTGAAAAATGTGGAGGAAAAAAAATATGTCGGCGAGGCCCACATAAAAGAGTTAGTAATGCACAGATAACCATGAGTAACTATACATTATTGTATGATGGAGATTGGATTATAGTATTTGAGAAAGAATGAAATGTTCACGAGGCCCAGAAGAAACAAGAATTTTTCCACAATTAATGCAGCATCTTAGCCCTCTTAAACTTAATAAAAAATAAACTTGTGGCCCCTCAGAGTGATTTTAATTGTGCGTTCATTCTACAAAGAAAATGTTGCATTTGTTTTGGCTGTGGTAAATGTTACACATTAAGAAAAATGAACTAGCGGTCTCTTCAAATGACATGAATTGGGCACTCTTGCTGTGAAGAAAACATTTCTAATGGTATAAAAATATGTCCTATGTCTCATTTTCCAGGACAGAAATAGTTTACGACATACTGTATGAGTTTACATGTTACACTCCTAGCTTTTCAACACAATGAATAATTTTACTGTCCCCATCCTCCCCCCCCCCCCCAGCTAAAAAATAAGGAACAACAAAATGTGAAATATCTGAGGAAGGACTGTACGAAATAGTTGATATACCTCTGCTCTGGGAAAGCACTGTTGAGGGTAACTTGTAAATAATGTAGATTTGTTGCCTTTAACAATAACAACAAATATTAGGGTGGTAACAATAGGGAACATAGCAATGTGTGTTTTGTATTCTATTCTTTTTATGATTATGGCATGATGTCCTTCATGCCTCATACATACTACTATAGTGTTTGAGAAGGCTGATATATATATATATATATATATATATATATATATATATATATATATATATATATGTATGTATGTATGTATGTATGTATATATGTATATATGTATATATGTATATGTATATGTATGTATGTGTGTGTGTGTGTGTGTGTGTGTGTGTGTATAAAGCCGTAATGAATAAGCACCCAATTATATTAGAAGCATTCAGAAATAATTGCACTTTACAAACTACTATGTGAAAAACAAATGAAATATACTTGCCTGTAGAAGGAATAACAGAAGAACAATTCTCACCATCCTCTATTTTGCACATATTAGAATATAAGAACTCTCTAGTCATTGGTTCTCCAATTTCATTATGTTGATCTACAATTGGGTAAAACATGACATTCTAAATACTTTTAAATTAATGCTTGAAGTTGTTATGTAACTAGCACATCTATTTAACAAACATTGCTGTTACTCATTATAATACTTACTAATTTTAAAATATGTACTATTTCTGTTGAAAAAGCACCAAGAACAGTTTAGTGCAATAGTTATACGACATAACATGCTGTCAACACTGCTTAAATTCACAGGGTTTAACATTAAGAAATTCTTGATAATTGATTAAATAAAAAGCAAAAGCTATATTGCTTATCTAAACTCAATGAATAGATAGTATTTTTATGCATGTGTTGCAAAAGCAGACTGCATAATGCTTTCATTTTCCACCCACCAAATATTCCAGAAAAACAATGTGGGAGATAGGCTACCTTTGTTTGAACACCTGTGATAACATAAGGTGGCCAATGCTAATTCCCAATGTATATGCATTTAGTGACAAGTATATAGTCCCTTCAGATTGGGTTTGAAAGTAGCTAGAAGGCAAGTAGTCCTATCTCCTACTCTCACCTCTTCATATTTGACTGGGTGATGGTGATGAAGGAGTACTATATTTATATTTGCTTAAACAGACATATAGCCCTCTGGGCAATCTTGTAGGATTCCAGATTTCATAAAGAGCTGCTCTCACATCCAAGTAAATGTGAGTACAAGTCATCTCCAGGCTTTCAGGCTGAGCCCAGAGAGGTTGGAGAGAGCGAAGGATGGGGGTCAGTGCATGCACTGTATGTTGTAGCCATTATATGTGCATTCAGGTTTTGATTATTGTCACTTGTAAAATTCAACATATGGATTCATATTATTTCATACATGGAAGATATTCCAGAAATTATATGCATAGACAGAGGTTGCTTTTTGTGATATGGGGAGGGGCATATAAATGTGACTAATATCTTCTTGTAAAATGTGATATTTGGGATCAACATAATTTACAGGGGGGGAAAGGACTTTTTCATTACATTTTTCACCATATGTCATCCAAATCACATTAATTCAATATACACCGAGTATAGAATTAGATTGTACAGGACAACTGTACATTTATTTTCAGTTATATTTCTTAATGTATACATTTCTACATGTGGTCCTGATTTGCTTTGCAATCTCATTAGTTAAGTTTTCCAAATGCTAAGAACTCAATTTATAAGCATAATTAACTTAAAGTACTGGTTGCTTTAACTGATTTTAGCAAGAAATTGCCTGTGGGCTGGAGAGGGATTAGCATTCACAAAATAAATCCCCTATTTATTTATTTTTTTGTCATTTGTGGTGTATTTCCTTTATCAAGAATTGAATACAAACCTGGCAATAATGTCTCATTAGGTAGCTTATCTACTTCCAAGATAAAGTCATCCTTGAAGAAGAGGTATCCTACTATTGAGAACAGGTAAACCAAAATAAGAGCAAGAACAGCAGTCAAGATGATAGAACGTCCATTGCGAGTGACACTTTTAATGACATTCAGCAAGGTCTCCTCCCTGTACACCAAGTCAAAAAGCTGGAAAAGGACAGTTCAAAATGTTTATTCAATGCATTAACAATTTATGAGGTAATGGCCTATCAGATACATTAGCTTTACATAAACAATTGAACAACATGATCTTTAAATAAAATCCTCATACTTTTTAAAGAAAAGACAGGTCAATCTTTTGTGACATTTTGACTAAAAACCAAATAGAAGGCCACACCTTGTTAAACAATTGCTTCAGAATACAAGACACAAGAAGAGTTTTAAGTTCCAGGAACGCAGATCCTGGATGCAAGTTAGGAAAAGTTTCCTAACAGTAAGAGCAGTATGAGAGTGGAACCAATTATCTAGTGAAATGATGACCTTCTATTTGTTGGATATGATTAAGCAGAGCCTGGATAGACATTTGGTGGAGATACTTTATTTTGAATTCCTGCACTGATGGCCTTAACAGCTCCTTCCACTCCCTGATTCTATGTAAAAAAAAAAAAAAAAAAAAAAAAATCCCCAGCAACATTATTATACCAAATAAACTGAAAGAACAAAGTTGGTTTGCTGCCAGCTGTCAGCATTTCTTGATTTCTGTTCTAGAAACTTAGATGTTGCATGTTAAAAGCAAAAGAGTAATGCACTGGTCACCTAGTTGTAATGTCTCTGATGAATTTCTCTTCCTAAACCCTCTTCGATTTTTAGTCTACTTTTTTCATCGTCATCTGGGTTTATTCTTAAATTTTGAATATTCTTTAGGGGAAAAGGAATATTCAAATCAAACTGGAAAGATTATTTTGCAGTCTTAAGCACTTCCTTCCAGCTGATAAAGCAAAAAGTTAAACCTCTTCAGGTTAAGTGTGCCTCTCCCCACTCTATTGTTCGTTTTTTCTGGCAACAGTATGGAAGTAATTTGCTACCTTCTCCTGTGATGCTTTTGTATATTTACTTTTAGATGTTTCTTTTTTAAAAAATCTTGATTTTATTATTTTTACAAATGACTCAAGGCAGAGAACATACCTAATATTTCTTTCTCCTCCTATTTTGTTCACAACAACAACCCTGTGAGGTGAATTGGATTGAAAGAGAGGAACTAGCCCAAATTCACTCACTGGCTTTCATGCCTAAGGCAGGACTGAAATCCATAGTCTCCTGGTTTCTGGCCTGGAGCCTTCACCACTAGTTAAGTATTTTCCAGTCTACTCTAAAGTTTTGGCCCTCCCTTGATCGGAGTCTGCTTAGTATTCAAATTCTGATAAGATCAGCCAGATATAACCATCTGCTGAACATGTGCCACTTTAAATCCACCAAATGACGGGAAACTCAAAATTTCCTAATACAACTTTTTCAATAGCTAATGATTAGCTCTGTTAAGAGATGAGGTGGTGCAGTGGTTAGAGTGCATTACTGCAGGCTACTTCAGTTGACTGCTAGCTGCAGTTCAGCAGATCGAATGTCACTAGGCTGAAGGTTGACTCAACCTTCCATCCTTCTGGGGTGGGTAAAATGAGGACCCAGATTGTTGGGGCATTATGCTAACTCTGTAAACCACTTAAAGAGAGCTGTACAGCACTATGAAGCGGTATATAAGTTCTAAGTGCTATTGCTATTGCTAATATGAACTAAGTATCATTTTCTCTGACTTGAAATGGAAAGAAAAATACAAAGATCTGGTGAATACAGAAAAGGGAACTGTTTTTTAAAAATATATACACACAAATATTATTTACCTCAAGAACGTAATCTTGCAGAAACTTATGTTAACTGCTATGAAGCTGTTAGCCAAATCTCAGGACAGATCAAAACTTTTCCCAGAGAGTGTCTCTGCAGTTTGATCATTCTCACCATGGCTTCTTGCAAACAACTATATAATTATGTGTAGATTCCCTAGCTAAATCTTAATGAGCATCTCTCTTGGACTTGATTTTACATGTGTTTTGGAAGGGAAAAGGTATAGCTAATTTCTGATCAGTTTTGTGTCATGGGTAAAACTGATTTCCCAGGAATCAGTAGGTTAAGACATAGCCTCCTTGGCATGTACACAACACATTACAATTCAAGACAAAGCTCTAAAAAGAACAGATGCTTTCCCTCCAAACAATTGCTAATTAATTTGATGATCTGTAACCAAACTGAACTGACAGGCAGTTTAGTCATTACATATATCCTTTAAAAATGGGTAATTTCCCCTGTTAATTAATTAGCTTCACTGACATTGATTTTATTTGGGTTGAGCCATTTTTCCCCTCCTCTATCATGGAAAGAAAAAGAGGCACTCGGGCTTTTAAAAAGTACCTTCAAAGCAGAAAGGAGGATGTTAAGACCACTTTGGGAGTCCTTTTTTCCCCTTTGGAATAAAACACTCTATAGCAGTGGTGAAATCCAATTTTTTTTACTACCGGTTCTGTGAGCCTGGCTTGGTGGGTGTGGCTTGGCTTGATGGGCGTGGCTTGGTGGGCATGGCAGGGGAAGAATACTGCACAAACCCCATTCCCACCCCAACCTGGGGCCAGCCAGAGGTGGCATTTGCCAGTTCTCTGAACTGCTCAAAATTTCCGCTACCGGTTTTCCAGAACCTGCTGGATTTCACTCCTGCCCTATAGCATTTTACACTGACATTTATCAAGTGGCTTAGAAGATGCAGAATTGGTTAAAGATTTCTTTTAGATTCCATCCGGACCAGACAATTCTTTTAAACAAAGTATATTGCAACATATTATATATATAATTTCTTAGGTTGTAGATGTAAATGTATTTAGCATCATCCTCTGTCTTTCACATCAGAGGGTCACACTGATGGCGACAATAATGATACAAATCTCATCTCAAATCACCATATTGCAGGGTGAAATTTAGAAACTCCTGAAAGGTATGGGTCATAATCTGCAACATTGGTTCAATGTGGGTTGATAGATGGAAGTTTTTCAACTTTCTGGTCAACTCTAGGGAGAAAGAGATTGGGACAAGTCACCCAGCCAGCTTCCTCACAAGGGAGGATTAGAATTGGAGACACCCTGATCATAGTTCAGTACTTTAACCACTATACAGGTAGTCCTCGATTTACGACCACAATTGAGCCCAAAATTTATGTTGTTAAGGAAGTGAGTTTTGCCCACTTTACAATCTTTCTTGCCGCAGTTGTTCAGTGAGCCACTGAAGTTGATTAATTTGTAACAGGTTTATTAAGTGAATCTGGCTTCCCCATTGACTTTGCTTGTCAGAAAGGTTGCTAAAGGTAATCCCATAACTCCGGGATACAGCAACGGTCATAAATATGAACCAATTACCAAGCGTCTGAATTTTGATCACGTGACCGTGGGAATGCCGCAAAGGTTATAGCTGTGAAAAACGGTCGTAAGTCACATTTTTCGGTGCCATTGTAACTTTGACCAGTCACTAAATGAACAGTTGTAAGTCGAGGATTACCTGTATTACATTTGCTTTCAGTGTGTGTGTGTGTGTGTGTGTGTGTGTGTGTGTGAGGCCACACCCACCAAGCTACACCCACAGAACCAGTAGTAAAAAATTTTGAAACCCACCATTGATGTGTTTGCATGTGGCTGTATATTTACTAAAAGTTATAAGGTGGTCCTCAATTTACAACCACAATTATGATCAGATTTCCATTGCTAAGCAAGGCAGTTGTTAAGTGAGTTGAAGCTAATTTTATGACTTTCTTTGCTACAGCTTTTAAGCAAATCACTGCAAATCACTGGGTTACATGAATCAGGTGTTCATTAAGCTAATCTGTCTTTCCCCATTGACTTTGCTTGTCAAAAGCTGGCTGGGAAGATCGCCAATAGCAATCACAAGACTCCAGGATGCTGCAAACATCATAAATACATGCTGGCTTGTCAAGCGACCAAATTCTGCTCATTTGATTGTGGGGTTGTCACAACTATCTTAAATGCAAGAACTGGTTGCAAGTCACTATTTTTAATGTCATTATAATTTAGAAAGCTCTCTAAACAAATGTCTGCAAGTCATGAACTATCTGTAGTGTGTATTGATTGTTTGATTATGGGTCATCAAGTCAATATTGACTCTCAGTAATGACATAGATTTTCTCCATAACAATCTGTTCCTAAACTTGGTCCTTGAGGTCTTCCAATGATTGTGTATCTACTATAGTTGTACTACTCTATAGTACAGGTAATCCTCAATTTACAACCGCAACTGAGCCCAAAATTTATGTTGCTAAGTGAGAAATTTGTTAAGTGAGTTTTGTCCCATTTTAAGATCTTCGTTGCCAAGAGTTGTTAAGTGAATCACAGCAGTTGTTAATTCACTAACATGGCTGTTACGTGACTGTGGCTTCCCCATTGACCTTGCTTGTCAGCAGGTTGCGAAAGGTGTGCACATGACTGCAGGATACTGCAACTGCCATAAATATGAGTCAGTTGTCAAACATCTGAATGTGCCATTGTAGCGTCAAATGGTCACTAAGTGAACTGTTGTAACTCAAGGACTACCTGTATAGTACAGGGAGGGTGGCATGCACACTGTGTAGAATTGAAGTGGTCATCAGATTTGAGTGAGGTTGGAATTTTTAATTATTTCTCTAGGTTTTTTTAGGGGCTATGACTTTAAAGCATCAACTACAATTTTTATAACTTCTTTCCCAATATCATAGAAACATTTGCTGTACTTGTTCAACAAGTACAATCAGAATGGTTTCCTGCAGACCACCATAAAGATTTCTGGCAGGGGTGGGTTCTACTGCACGCATGCGCAGAAGCGTTTTGGTGACATCGGGGTCGGTGGGCGGGGCCTCCCACCGGTTTTACTACCGGTTCTATAGAACCGGTGCGAACCGGGGTCAACCCACCACTGCCCTCTGGTTATACATGTTTGTCAGGTAACACTATGGACATTATGATCAACAAACATTATCACAGGTAAGTTCCCAGACAGAAACGCTTACCAATAAACTGTAGAAAAATTCATGAACAAAGAGCCCCATTGCACAAATCAGAAGATATAGTAGATGATAAAGAAACTCTACATCCATGATCATGGCTCTATATCCTCTAGTAAATGTTCCACAATTACCAACAAAACTCATCAGAAATATAATTTTGTTACAAACCTGCAGAGCAAAAACAAATAAAAAGATGAACGCATGGCTAAAATGCTAAGTCTCCATTTAATATAAGGCAAGTTTAAAAATTATATACATGAGATATATCTGCAAAACCGTATCAGAGAACTTGCTTTGAAATATTTCCTCTTAAGTCTAACACAACTAGTATTCTGGGGCACAACCTTAATTTTTTTTATAACAAAATTCCTAGTTTGGTAAGTGGACAACTTTTCAAGAAATTCCAGAAAAAAATTATTTTATACTTACATTGAAAGCCCCCAGAAGAAACAATGTGGGCTGTAAACCAACAGAAAAAATTAATCGCAATATTGTAGAAGCTATTAAAGCCCTAATGCCATGGGGCTTAGGTAAAGCGATAACAATGGCAAGCGATATCAGCATGGCTGTCCAGAGTAAGCCTGACAAGTGGGGCTCCAGTGTACCTGGCAAAAGAAGACATCCAGAATTCATTATTATTTAGTCTCCCCTCATATGGCTCCACAGAGCCCTTGCCATTATTAACAACAATTTAAAACAATGCAATTTAAAACAATACCCTCACACATAAACCACAAATTAGAAGCAGAGTAAAATATAGAAAAGCTGCCCAACAGATTCCAAGAAATGTATACTAGGTCAGTCTTTTTCCAAACACATGAACCAAGGTATAATTCAGCAATTACCTTATGAATTTTCTGAAAACAAACTTATGGACAAACTGGCCTGGCTTGGCGGTTACTTTCGGGAAAGAGGTTCAAGATTTCCCAGAGAAACGCTAGTTTCTGATTTCTTCATTCAGCTTACTAACTTACTAACGTCTAAATGCTGTGATGAACAGGTCCCTTCACTACACTTGAAATAATTAGTCTGCATTCAAATAAATGTATCCATGGCCTGCCCCGATGACAACTTCTTCTATTTTTAGCCTTTAAGTCTGTAAATTTTGCAAGTATTGATGAAATACTATTTTAATCAGAATCATAAAACCTAGATCCGCTTGGATCTAATACCAAATATTAATAACCTGAAGATGACGGCATCTCCCAGCATGTTACTCTACTCCTTAGGAGAAGCATCTGCTCCTTGTCAATTGAACTGATATGCCTCTAAAGAATTCCGGTCATTGTAGTTGGTCGCACGATTTGGTTTGAGATTTTCCACTTCCCGAAGCAGCAGGGAATTTTAAGCTAAGATAAAATATGACATGCCTTAATTTGATCATTGCAGAGTTCAGTGTGAACTGACCTAACTTGACCCTGAGGACTAGAGTCCTTTAAACCCTGAGGACCATTCCTTTAGACTGAATATTTCTGCAAAAATTTGAGCATAGTTCTTAATTCAACAATATATGAAAACATACTTCAATGTGCTTATTTTAAAACAAAATTATGCAAAAATATTATGTATCATTATAATGCATATACTTTAAGTATGTATTCAAGGATATATATCCTTTTAAAAATATATCTTTTTAAAATATATATCTTTTATATATCTTTTAATGTATCTTTTTAAAAAAATGAATAAGAAAACTTGATGGACATATCAATAAAAATCATCTGGACCAGAAAGCAAGTTCTGTGAAATGATTTTGAAACGTCTTAATGACAAACGTTAATTCTCTGATATGTGTAATTATAACTGATTGGTCATTTAGGTTCCTCTAATTATTCACATCTTCCAGGCTTTGTCACAGCAAACACTTAAGAGTATAATGGTTTTTGGTGGTATTGATTAGCATAAATGAACTTGATAAATTAATAGGTGATTTGACAAAGTAACATTCACTATTCCTGATAGTCAGAATTTTATTTCCTGTTTTGGAATAAGCAGTGACATATAAATTATCCCCCAAAATTAGAGAGAATCTGGAGGACAAACAGAGATAAAACTAGCAGTAATATGAAAAGGGACAGCACTGATTTTAATTATACTGGTTCACCTTGCAGTCCAAGGGACTCGCAGGAGTCTTCTCTAGCACCATAGTTCAAAGGCCTCAATTCTTTGGCGCTCAGCCTTTCTTATGGTCCAGCCATACATTGCAACTGGGAAAACCATAGCCTTGACTATACGCACTTTTGTTGGTAGTTTGCATACTTACAAATAATATTTGTAAATAAGACAGTCATCAGAAAAGTCCAATTTCCAAAGAATAAAATAGACCAGGGATGGAAAGCTATGGCTCCTTTATGACCTGTGGACTTCAATTCAACTCATCTCTGGGGCCATTGTTGTCTACCCCTGAATTAGACTCAATACTTTCTTCTTAGGTTTCTCATCATTTAGGAAATGGTGGATTGCTTAGCATCCCAATCACTAAAATAGCTACCAAAATTGAATCCTTCATTTATTTCTCCCTCAGCCTCAAATCTTTGTGGTATATAACTATTAAATTCTATGTTTCATATATTTGAAATATTGGTACCTCCTTTGATTCCTTTAAATGGATAGAAAAATGCTACCAGTAGATTCATAAGGACTGCAAGGTTGAATGAAATACTGCTCCAGAAGGACATGTTGCGGGAACACCAATATAAGATATGCTGAGCTGCAAAATCAGGAAAACAAATGTTTGATGGATTCAAAGGTATCTTTTAACAAGGAATAAATTTTAGAAATAAATATATATTGCCAGCTTTTCCTAGAATGACACACTAGCCACAAGAGTAATCTTTATTATTTGATTTAAGTTTCTCTTTAACTGCTCTTTGCGAAGTTCAGAAGTTCATGTGAAGGGTTTTTTTTCCAGATCAAAGATCACATTAAACTTTTATATAACCATTTAAGCTTGTAAATACCATGAGAACAGAAATCACATGCATAAAATACCCATATACAAGTTTATAACAGCAGAATTTTAGTTTCAGATTGAAACTGCATGTTGCAGGATATGATTTAACCTTAAATATCCTATTTTAATTTTATTTCATCAAATCACATTGTGCACACCTTCCAGATTGGGATCCACAGGAGAAGGTGCTTCCATCAAGGTGACAAAAACAGTGCTGCACAATCTGCTCCACCACTATTTTTCATCACATACGGTGTGATGAGATAAGGACAAAAGGGTTGCACTTAAATCACAAGAGTGCAGTGCTGTTTTTGCCTTGATCCCCTTTGTGGATGCTTCTGGGTTATAAAACTGGGGGCAAACACACAGACACAAAATGCTGGAAGAGGAACATATTAAAATCTGTTACACAATAAGTCAGAAAATGCCTAAAATCAAACAGAAAAAGCTTGACTATAAGACCAAGTAGTTGCAAGTAGCCCAGAAAATTTTGTTACCTCTCATAAAACTTATTAATACCCTTCTTTTTTCCCACCTGAAACCAACAGTGACAAATTGTGACCCAGGAATCCTTTCACGGTCTATGTTGGCACAAGAAGTCTATGCTAAGATCCCAGGCTTTGGAGCAGCAGGTTCCCAGCAATAAACTGTAGGATTAGCAAGAATATAGCTGGCAGCAAAAGAGAACTATGTTTTGTCTTAGTAAGTGACAAGTTCAGCTCCCAGCCTGTGTTAAACCCACATTCTAATGACTTACATTCCCTAGCTTTTCATGTTCAGTTTAAACATTGACAGTTTATCTCATTTGCTCACATAAAATCTGTACATGAAGCTCCACTGACATTTGTACAGATCTCAACCTTTCCTTGAAAGTCTACTTCTTTTAAAACAATACAAGTTGAAAACTTGTGTTTGAAACAGGGTACTCAAGGGGGGGGGGGGAATCCAGACAATCCAAATGCTGCTCATCATTGTAGCTTAGTGAGGAAGAGAAATAATAGAATTATAGGACTGGAAGGTACCTTGGAGATCTTCAACCCCCTGCTTATGGAAATATTATGGAAGTAGCCCCCTACTTCTGGAAATATTGCTCACCCACATTATGTGACAGAGCTATTTGTCTTCTACCTTCTTTTATGTATTTTTCACCACAGGATGTCTTCCCAAACCTTTATTTTATTTATTTTATATGGTGATCCATCTTAAAATCAAACCCTGGGTAACTCATATAAGTATTCGGATTACAGCTCTCAAAACTCAGTCTAATACAACTGAGTCTGGGAGCTGCGCTTCCCATGTATCTGAAGGATGCCAAAAAATGAAAAGCTGGTACATCCTAGAAAAAAATGCAGAGGAAAGAAAGATCCAATCTGGATCAGTCACCGGGACCACTACGCATATACTAGCCCAAAATGCACATTCTGCTAGAGAGAAGCTCCCTGAGGATGGGCTCAAGCACGAGTTCGAAAACTCGGAAGACTAAACCTCTGGTCCTGGTGACTGAGCCATATTGGATCTTGCGACATTATCCTAGGACAGTGATGGCTAACCTTTTTGCCATCGCGTGCCAAAAGCGGGGGGAGCGTGGTGGGGTCACACACACACGCGTGCCCACATCCATAATTCTATGCGCCCCCTGTGCTCTCCCTGCTTTTGGCATGCGATGGCACGGTGGGCACGGTAGGCCCGTTTTTTGCTCTCCTCAGGCTCCAGAGCCTTTCTAGGAACCTGGGGAGGGCAAAAACGGCCTTCCCCACCCCCCCAGAGGCCCCCCAGAGGCCGGAAACAGTGTGTTTCCTGACTTCTGGTGGGCCCAGAAAGCCCGAAAATCAGCTGGCTGGTGCACACATGTGTGCTGGAGCTGAGCTCGCGTGCCCACCGATATGGCTCCACGTGCCACCTGTGGCACCCGTGCCATAGGTTCACCATCACGGTCCTAGGACATGTCTATTTGCCTTTATTTATGAGAGAATACAAAGATATCTACAAAATGGTAGGGTAACATGATTGCTTGACATGAAGATACAAAACTGAGCCGAGGTGGCACAGTGGTTAAGAGTGCAGTACTGCAGTTACAGTACTTCAGCTGACTGCTAGTTCAGCAGATCAGCGGATCAAATCTCACCGGCTCAAGGTTGACTCAGCCTTCCATCCTTCTGAGGTGGGTAAAATGAGGACCCAGATTGTTGGGGTCAATATGCTATTTAGTATACTGTCTTTGGTGTAAGCCATCCAGAGTCCTCAGAAAGTGGGCGGCATAGAAATATTAATAATAAAAAATAAAATAATGATAAAAACAATGTCTATGCTTTCTCTGCCTAATGAAGCAATCATCTGGGTCTTTAAAATCTGTATGTGTTTATATGGCAAACTGTGCAGTTAAACTCTCAGTGTATTTCAATTTCCCATCACTTTCTTTCCTAACAGTTAATTTCAGAGTAAGCATGACCAGAAAGAAAATCCTTGTATCTTTTTCCTACCCCCACTATCCCCCAATATTGGTTGCATTTTAATTTGTGACATCTGGAGCTACAAAACAAGCTTAGAATGTTGTAGGCCAGGTGTGTCAAACTTGCAGCCTGCGGCCAGATGTGTGATGCGCTGGCCATGCCCACCCCCGGTTTAGTGAAGGGGAAAAAAAGTTGTGATATGTCATATGACGACAACATATTGCCTACAACCCCTATTGTAGGCTGTCAAACAAGATGAGAGTGATGAGACTGTTATATTGTACAGAATGACTGTCCTTCATTAAGCCTTAGATGGGAAGGAGCTCTAGAGAACATCGTATCAAATATAACATAATACATAGTGTGTATATGTGTTCCACTGGTTTTAAATATGAATCTATTTTTTAAATAATGTTCTGCTTTCCTAAATCTGTGATGTTCTGAATGAGATGAGACTCATTTACCTCAGCAATATCTATAATGAACTAAACATGCTATTTTAATGCTTCTGCTCGCAAAATAGATGCCCTTTCACTGAGCAATCAGAAGAAATCCAGATAATGTGGCTTTTGGATCATCTTTTTAGTCACCTCAAAGGGATGTATTCCTTAGTATTTCTTTCAGAATTCCTTTTTAGTATTCCTTTCCTTCCTTTCTATCCCCAAATAGTAGCTGAAACTATATACAAGCTATCAGATGTGAACTTGCGTGAAAGCAATACAGGTAGTTCTTAACTTACAGCCACTTATCTAGTGACTGAAGTAAAAACAACACAGAAAAAAGGATTTATGACTGGTTCTTATATAGCAACCCCACAGTCACATTATCAAAATTTGGGCACTTGGGCAACGAACATGTATTTGCAATGATTGCTAGTATCATGGGGCCATGGGATTGTCCTTTGCAACCTTCCCAGACAATTTCTGACAAGCAAAGTCAGTGGGGGAATCTTGAGTCACTTAACAACCCCATGATTCTCTTAACAATTGCAGTGGTTCACTTAACAACTGTGGCAAAAAATAAAAAATACTGTTGTAAAATTGGGAGTGATTCATTAACAACAGCCTTACTTAGCAATAGAAATTCTGCTCCCAATTGAGGTTGTTAAGTCAAGGATTATCTGTATCACACAAGAGAGGTGTGAATGCCTGTACATTCAATTTATTATTATTTGTAGTTCCACCTTAGAAGTAACTTGGTTAGATAAGCAGGATTGGGGGACAGTTGGCATTGCTATCTGCTCCATAACAACAACAACAACAACAACAAAAACAACAACAACAAGCTAGTACCTGCAACATTTATTCCATCTGCCCATAGGTGCTGACAATAGCTTTGAAGGCTGGAAGATGTAGATTTATAAAGTAGGCTAAATGTAAGTCACTGTGTCTCCCCATAGTAGGGATAAGTCTTCAAGCATCCAATAAAATGTTCAAGAAATCTTATGCCATGATAAAATGGTTAGTTTTTTGTTAATCCCAGCAGAGTTGCTTTAAAATAAAAGGCACTAATATAAATAAAACTAAAACTGCTAGAGGTTAGTTGTATAGTTTAGCCATAAGGTTGCAACCTGCATAAGGATCTTGGAACTGAGCTGACAGCCCAGGTTCGAGATCTGAGCACCCTGTAATGGGGTGAGCTCCCATTCCTTGCCCCAGATCCTGTCAACCTAGCAGGAAAGCATTGAAATGCAAGTAGATTAATAGGTACCACTTCAGTGGCAAGGTAGCATATAGCCATGTTGGCCACACAACCACAGAAAATGTCTCTGTACAACACTGGCTCCCTCAGCCAAGAAATGGAGAAGAGTACCATGCCCTAGAGTCAGACATGACTGGACACGATTAGAATCAGTGGTGAAATCCTACTGGTTTGCCCCGGTTCAGCAAACTGGTAGTTAAAAAAAGCTACTGGTTGGTCCGAGTAGGTATTTTCGACAATCAGCTGTGCCACACGATTTAAATTCACTAGAAAGCAGGAAATCCTGCTTTCTAGCGAATCTAAATAGTGCGGCACAGCTGTTCTCTCCCCCACTCTTCTACTTACCTTGTTAAGCATCCATTTTCTGTGCAAAGTAAGGGGATATAATGGAATAAATAGCAACAGGCTCAAGCAGTGTTTAAGCAAAGGCCTTCTGGAAAGCTGAGAGTAGGATGTTTTTATGGAAAAAAGGAAAGGAAAGGAAAGGAAAGGAAAGGAAAGGAAAGGAAAGGAAAGGAAAGGAAAGGAAAGGAAAGGAAAGGAAAGGAAAG
>WNWU01000011.1:20941745-20969240 GCA_012654045.1 Ptyas mucosa | reverse complement strand
TTCCTTCCTTCCTTCCTTCCTTCCTTCCTTCCTTCCTTCCTTCCTTCCTTCCTTCCTTCCTTCCCTCCCTCCCTCCCTCCCTCCCTTTTGTTGTTCCATTTGAAATGATTTGGTATATAAAAAGTCATAAAAGACAAATAAATCTGCACTGGTCACCTCCATCCAAAGTCACTTTGGAATCAGGCAATGCCTAAATCAAATCAAACCACTATAATCACTTCTTCCTATTTTTAAACTGATTCCATTACTAAAAATATAAGAGTATGATTCTGTGAAAATTTAAACATGTTCATTTCTTCAAAGACTAGTTATTTTTATTTCATAAAAGCACTGAATTGGGGGAAAATTTCAGAGTTAGCATTTGATTGGGGCAATATGATAGATTTGTGTGATTTAAGAGTTTGAGGTATTTTGTAATATTGCTTGGGAGACAACTTTCATATGTGAAGCCCCAAAGCATCATGAAACTGGAAGCATGACTTTCAGGAGCCTGAGAAGCTGCTCAATATTTTAGAGAAGCCAGAGAAAAAAATAATGGCTAATACAATAGCTCTGTAATACAAGTCCTTTCCTCTGGAATGGACATTTTGTACATAGAGTCTGTGCTGTATAGCTCAGTAGCTCTGTCTATTGAAGGAAACAAAATGTTCCTAAAGAGCCAGTTCCTTTGCCTTTCTTGATACTATTTCATTTCCACTGTAAAAAGTCCTTAATCCAAGACTGTTCCTGAAGTATACTTTCAGTTTGTTTACTTAACAAAAAAAAAACTACAGTAACCCAATCAAAACACATTTTCAAGGTGCTGTTAGCCTTTTTTTAAAAAGAGAGAGAGAAAAGAAAAGAAAAATGAAGTATATTTATATTTAGAAGGATTGACATTTATTTATTTATTTATTAGTTCGATTTATATATGCCGCCCTTCTCCGGAGACTCAGGGCGGCTTACAATGCATTAAGCAATAGCCTTCATACTTTTGTATATACCTGCTTACTAAGGCTTTTTGGCCCCCCCTGAGCGGTGTTCTATTTTATACAAAGTCAGCTTATTGCCCCCACAAACCGGATCCTCATTTTACCTACCTCGGAAGGATGGAAGGCTGAGTCAACCTTGAGCCTGGTGAGAATTGAACTCGCACTAATTGCAGGCAGCTGGCAGCTAAGTACTACTTTAACAGCAGTAGTTTAGTCCACTGCGCCACCAAGGCTCTTAAAGATTCATTAAAGATTGAAAGGATTTTTTTTGGTAACAAGATATTCAGGACATACAGTAGAATTCAATTATTATTTTACTAGACTATATAGGTTCTACACCAAGTTGTTACTTTTCTTTGTACAGTTCCATTTAAGATTAATTAGATATAATTTGAGGTATTTACCTCAATTTGAGCTGTATGTTTGGCATAGAATTCCAAAGCTTCATCCCCATCTATTTGGCCTCCAGGCTTCAACATGTTTTGCAATTCTTTGTTGTGGCGAGCAAGCTATAAAATAAATGAACAATTAGGAAGAGCAGGAAGCTCGCCCTTGTCTCCTACTTAAAAAAATAAAACAAAGCAATAAAACTCAAAACTATCGAAAGACTCAATTGCAAAATAGAGAAATAGCCAATTTTATTTTACTTCAAATCAAATCAGATATTGACTTGGTTCGTTTGCACACGTGCTGCTTCTGCGCATGCACAGAGCGTATTTGATGACATCTGGGAGGGTGGGCAGAGCCTCCCGTCGCTGCTGCTATCGGTTCGCCCGAACTGGGGCAAACCGATAGCAACCCACCACTGCAGGGAACACCCCACACTCACTAGCGCTGATTATGTTACCTAGTCAGGTAATGAAACATCTGCAAGCAAACAACCAAACCTGGAGAAAAATCAAAGAATTCCTCTCTCCTGTCTTTGTTAGAACCTAGTTTAAAATGCATCCCCCAAAAGTTGGCAAGTTGAGTTTGAGAAAGAACGCACAAAAAGTACAACTCTTACTTTGCAAAAAGCCACTAGTCAGCAAACTTTTCTGTTGTTTATGAATAATGCTAAAGCAACCATTTTCAAAATGAAAACAGTTTGGTTCTCTTTTCAATCTATCAGTCAACGGGACCAGAGGTTTAGTCTTCCAAACTTTCGGACTCATGCTGGAGCCCCTCTTCAGGGAACTTCTCTCTACCAGAATGTGTGTTTTGGGCTATTCTCTTTGTAGTATTCATGTGGTATTTGTTGTATGTAGCTTTTTAGATGTTGATTGGGGTAGTGTTGGCTATTGTTTCCTTGTGCTGCTAAACCCTGGCGTCCTAAGTACTTGATAAACTGGTGGTAAGTCAGCACTCCTGTTGACTGATGAGGGGCCCATTCCCCAGGCTTCCAATCACTTCCCTGGCTGGTTTTGGGCCTGCTCATCCAACCCTCTTAGAATCTGCAAAATTGAATGTATGCCCTTGTTCATTGCAGTATGAAGCTACCAATGGTTCTCTTTTATTTGGAGTGTAGTAAGTTTGTTATATGAGGTGTATCAACTTGAGACAGACTTAAGGATGGAGAATCAGTGTAATGTTATGCTTTTAGAATGCTTATCAACAAATATATGTTTCAGCACATACTGAGAAAAACTGTATGACAAAGCACTTCATGTAAGAAAGACAAATTAATTTGCACCAAAAGCATAAATAAAGTGGGCAACAGCAGGTTTCAGGAAAACGGAACAACTGGCAGCAATGCTTTATATTAGCCTAAAAATGCATCTTTATTTTGCCTTACTACTTTTACTGTTTGTGTCAGTATTAATAATCCAACAAGGCTCATATTGACACTCCTGAAATGAATTCCTGCAGTGCATGATAGCAATAGCAATAGCACTTAGACTTATATACCATTTACAGCCCTCTCTAAGCCTATGGCCCTCAACAATCTGGGTCCTCATTTTACCAACCTCGGAAGGATGGAAGGCTGAGTCAACCTTGAGCCTGATGAGATTTGAACTGCCAAACTGCTGGCAGCCTGTGATCAGCAGAAGTAGCCTGCAGTACTGCATTCTAACCACTGTGCCACTGTGGCTCCTAAACTTTGATGTTTCAACTACTATGAATCAAATGCTCTAAACTTTGGGCTAAATTCTTCAGGTATAAATAAAAATTTACCTGATGGGCTAATATGTAAATATTATGCCCCACATTTCTAGGAGATGCAGCAAGATCTTCACCATTCTCTCCATCTTCAAATTCAACCTCACCTTGCTGATAGGCCTTTTTAATTACTTCTACCTGTAGAGAAAGAGAAATACATTTCCCAAGTTTGAAATATATGAAGTAATTTTTATTTCCTTCTATTCTTTGAAGCTCAGGATCACTGGCTCAGATTACCGATACTGCTGTTGTTTTTTAAACAACTATAATTTATATCAGAAATAAACTGACTCAGTGGAATTAATGCCAAAAATAAAGCCTTAAACTTTATCTCCAGCCCACACCTTTATTGCTGAATAATATATTCTGTCATACTCTTGACGCAGACAATTACTATAACTATATAGGTTTGAATTCCTTGCTTGCATTTTGTTGTTTGTTTAAAGCAGGACAAAAGAATACTCAGACAGCTTTTTTAAAACATCTAAATGCCTACTTCAAATCATTACCTTACAAAGTATTATTTTAAATCATATACATACATCTCATCAACATAGAGATATTGATTAAGATGTCCATCAAAATAAGTAAAATAAATCTCAGAATAAAAAAACCCAGAATGATAAAATTTCAGCAGTTTTCTTTTTTTCTTTTTCACTATTTGGTTTCCATAAGTGAAGTGCTAGAGTGTCATAACTTCCCAAGCTTCGACACTGAACTTAGGTGTTGTTGGACATGTTATCCTTAACCTCAGGTAATCCTTGACTTATAACCATAACTGGACCACAATTTCCATTGCCAATGTTAAGAGAATCACAAGGTCATTAAGTGAACCCGGCTTCCTCCACTGACTTTGTCTAAATCTGATTGGGAAGATCACTTGTCCCCGGGATGCTGCAACCATTGAAAATACGTGTTGGTTGCCAAGTGTCCAAATTTTGATCATGTGACCTTGGGTTGCTATGCAAGCATTGGTCATAAGTCATTATTTTTCAGTGCTGTTGAACGTCAAACAGTTGTTAAATGAATGATTGTGAGTCAAGGGACTACCTTTATAGGGAAACAAATGGGACATGTGACTTCTCAGGACAGCTAATTATTTCAGCATGTCTTTTCTTTCAAGTTCTTTCACTCAGTCTTTTACATTGAACGTACAAAGTAAAATCCTTCTGTCCATGAATGTTTTTGTTTCATTTTGATCCACTGGGAAGTCTGGCTAACAGAAAAGAAGGAGAGGAACTGGTTTTTTTCATCCCTTGAATTGGCTCCCACAGTACTCATGAAAGTCCTCCTATCCCTTGGAGCAAATCTTTCAAGATCACAAAAAGCCGATGGCAAAAATCAATAAACTGTCCTTGCCATCTATTTGTGAGAATGATTCCTGGATATAAATGCTACCACGTTGCCAAGATATTTTTCTATATAGTTCAATATACCGTAATTTTACCTTATAAAACACATTTTCTCTTCTCTATGTGACCTAGCTTTGCCTGTAATCCCCACCATACAAGATATGATAGAACTATATTGCCAGTACAGATGATCACAGTAAAAATGATACTGTACTGTGATAGAGACTAATGCTTCTTAAAATCTCAAATTAAGACAACCTAAAATATACCTATGTATATAGAACAAAGCTCTTTCAATTTACTGCTAACCATAATAGGGCTCAGTTAAGGAGAGGCCTCAGTTTATAAGATCCAAAATAGTGTGCTTTTAATCACACATCTGGCAGCAAGATAATTTCATGCTGTTCAAATTAATGGAAGCAAATTCTTGGAAACATACCAGTTCTTTTGGTCTCATGTTATAAAGGATCCTTTCTGCATTCTCACTGTCATGCCTACTTTCCATTATAGCCAAGAGTAACTTTGAGGCGTTATTCTGGAAAACAAAAAGGAACTTTAAGGAAAGTAAGCTGATTAAAATATCCATGTATTAACAAACAAAACAAAACAAAAACAGTATAAAGAAAGTGCAGATGAATATGAATACTCCCTACTGCATTTTAGTAAACTTGACATATGATAAAGCAACAAAGAACAAATGAAAGAGTCTAAAAAGTGCCTGTATGTACAGTGAAGATAAAACCAACTGCTAAAAACCTGTGCTCTTTAAATACTTGGGAAAAATGATTTACATTCGGAGCAAGGCTCTGGCAGTACAGTACACCTAATATCTGAGAGGCTACGAAACAGACCTCATTCTTACATAATACTTAACATAGTAAGTTAA
This sequence comes from Ptyas mucosa, assembly GCA_012654045.1. NCBI lineage: Eukaryota > Metazoa > Chordata > Lepidosauria > Squamata > Colubridae > Ptyas > Ptyas mucosa. The sequence goes on along the minus strand of WNWU01000011.1, from coordinate 20,963,892 downwards.
AACCGTGAATGTTGCATTTTACAAAGTCTTGTTTTGTAGAAATACAGATTGCAAAATTCCATTCCTGCAGTAGCTGACTACTGTTGCCATTACTATTTTTTCCTTCCTATGATAATGGACAAGGAGGTTTGTATTTGATCACAGTTTTGGATACACACTGTATCCTGTCCATTATCATAGGAAGGAAAATATATATATTCTATTTGTTTGTTTTGTTTTCTATTTTGTATTATTTATAAATTGCTTACAGGCTTTGGGAACTGAACAGCATATAAATAATAAAATGTCACACAGCAGTCTACGTTGAAAACAAGTTAGATTATGACTAACAAATTCTAGTAAGAGCTATTTGTATAAGTGTCCTTTGAAGTACAATGCTTAAAAACTTACGATTCTCTAAACTGCAATTCCCACTATAAAGTATCACTACATGAAGATTGTTTTATTGCAGATTCTTTTCTTATCTATACACCTGAATACCTGCTCCCTAAGGTCTACATTTTCTATAAAGTTTCAGTTACAAGGCATGTGTCAAACCCATCTGATAGAGCAGATTCATGACATATGTTATGATGACTATACTGGTTCCTTCAATTTCATAAATTGGAGACTGCATTTTAATAGTTAATTAAACATACAAGACATGAGTTAAGCTGCATTATTTCAAATTTACATAGGTCATGTTTAATTAATTTAGTGTAGTTTAAGTCTTATTCAAACTTAATTCCTCTACATGCTACCTTGTCCAAGACATTCAGTGAATTTCTTGGGGTACTGAGAGTTTGCACAAGCATCTTGAGCATAAATGTTTGTTTTCTCTTGATCATTTTCATTGTTAAAGTATTTATTTACCTTCAGTTCTAATACGAGATCCATCCTCTTTTTTCCCAGGGGGTTGATATCATTGAGAATTAATGCTGTAATTATATCAATACCATTGGATTCATGAGTAGCAATGCAGTTCTGCATAAGGAGCGAAGTAGTGGAAAAAGATAACAACAATATATAGTATGATTATTTTATAAAAATAACCCACAGGTCAAAATTAGGAGGGGAAGTTCTTCCCATTCCCCACCCACTGGATACAATATTTATAATTGTTTTCCCATATATATTTTATAGAAAGAACAGTTGGAAGAAAATGAGACTACTCAACATATAAATGCCATAATTAATAACATTACTTCTGTTTTGTTGATTTACTGTTGGAAGAACTGGGAAGATTAATTTTCCTTTCAGATCTTAAAAATTTGACCTCACATTTTTATTAGAGCATTTGGATTTTATTTTTGGTTGCTTTCCACAGTTTATGCAATAAGTTTGTAAACTGTTGGATTATTTACAATGTAATATAAATGTAATTACAGATTTATTTGAAGTTACGCTTTACCATAGAATAGAGAAGAATGAAGTTTGAAATATTATTGGAGAAAGACTTTCTCCAATAATTTCAACAAAATTTCAACAAAACAAACACCTGAGTCACAATTCAGTATATGTAGTGGTGTTATAGTAACATTTCTAAACAATCATTGTAAATGTCAATATGTGCATGAATTTATATGTATGATTATGTACACTAAAATAATTATGGGTTAATTTGGAACATCTGAAAAGCAGTACCCAGTGAAATTTGGATTGATATAGTGGTTAAAAAAACAAGCAAGAAACCCAGAGACGATAAGTTCTAATTCCACTTTAGGCACAAAGGCAGCAAAATGATTTGGGACCAGTCACTTAACCCTCGGAAGTAGAGGGTAATGGCGAACCACTTCCAAAATGTTGTAGAAAAACTTTCAGGGATTTATCCAAGCAGTTGCCATGAGTCAAGATTGATTTAGAGCCATCCACCTGTGTGGACATGAGTTCCCACACAGAAAAAGGAGATTTGTAATACGGTAATAGTGGAGCAACAGCGTTTACCTATAATTTTCCTCTCCCTAATAGGAAATTTCCATACTAGCAAACCATACCTTTCTAACACTGCCATAATCCTCAGTGTAGGTGGACCTCCGGTCATACTATGCACCCATAAAGTCACATGCATGTTTCTTTTCTTAACACTATAAGTTGAAACTTGAACATTCCAAAATATTAACAGGAATTCTCAGTGTTCCAAGTCAGCCTCACAATTTGCATCAAGCCAACCCCATCTCCCATTTGCCCCAACTACAATACCTGATTTTCATGACATGGTCCCTGGCAGTACTCTGTCAAACTTTCCAGAGTCTGGTTGATCAATGCTACATTTTTTTCATTAATGTACAGCCCAAGCAGTCCAAGTCCTCCAGTTGTGCTTCCACAAATGCAATCTAAAAACTGTAATGTCTCACACACTAGGTTGTAATTAGTCTTGTTGTTTTGGCAGCGCAGGAAGTTCTAGAGGTGGACATGGCAATAACAGAAAAAGAAAAAAGTTATGAATTTCATTTTTTAACATAAAAACAGTTTATTCTCATAATTTTTCAAATTCAATATATGTGCTTGCATCTGTACTGGAAACACTTTTCTATCAACCCATGGCAAAACAGTCCTCTGTATATGCTGTTGTATGTATGAGTAGACATTCCCATCTAAACAGCAGTGTGAAATTCTGCTGTGGCATGGTCTTTGAGAAGCATATTTACAATAGACATCAACAGCCAAAGCACAGAGATCTGAATGGTCCCTTGTATGTATTTTTCATCACATGGATGGGGTGAGGGGGACAAGGCATCAGAACCACCCCAATCTTTCTTCTCAGATGCTTGCTAAATCATCTTTGCCACATTGGTGGCATCCTTGTCAGTATTCCTGAAGAGTACATAACAAATCACCGATCCTTTGATCTTCTTCTACTTTCTGTTCATCTGCTCTCTTTCAGGGGCCCAGCTGAAACAAAAGAGCCAAAAGAGAAAGCTTCCTTTTGTTTTCCATTGTTTTCAAGAGCTGAGGTGGCACAGTGGTTAGAGTGCAGCACTGCAGGGTACATCAGCTGCCTGCTGGCTGCCTGTGATTTGGCAGTTCAAATCTCACCAGGCTCAAGGTTGACTCAGCCTTCCATCCTTTCGAGGTGGGTAAAATGAGAACTCAGATTGTTGGGGGAAATAGGCTGACTCTGTAAACCACTTAGAGAGGGCTGTAAAAGCACTATGAAGTGGTATATAAATCTAAGTGCTATTGCTATTGCTATTCCATGGATGATGGGGAGATGAAACCCACTCACCCACCCAAATTGAGGACAGTTTGAAAGAAATTACATTGGGTTCAGCCAGATAATCTTTCTCAAAAATGTGTTAAAATTTGCAAATAGCAATGTTTTTCTTCAACTACTAGGTGCAAAGTTAATCAATGTAAGGTGTTTTTTTTAAGAGTTCACTGGTGGAATATTGAACAACTGAAATCCTTATGAGTTCTCTGGTGTAGTCAGGGATTCAGCTGTTCTGCCTGTTTCTTCTTCTAATCCAATTGATAGAGAAAGTGGTAAAAATTGTGGTGTTTCTTTTTCCCTACTGCTCTTACTTCCGTACTACTGTGGGAAGATGTTAAATATGAGTGGGAATCAATGGGCCCATTGAAAAGATTAATCAATAGAAACCGCTTTCCCCAAATACCCAGCCACAGAAAGGAAAATAACTGGAGTTTGCTTTTCCAGGGTGGATGGGAAGGATAAAGAAGCAGGAGAGTTCACAGTTTAGGGCTGTAGTAAACAAAGTCAAGACAAAATAGACCACAGCTATTCTGTAAATAAGAAGTTGAAGTCTGGAAGGAGAGTTTCTTGAACCTGTTTCACTTCTAGCCAATTTACAGGCAGTGTCAAGCAGTTTCAAGCTGCAATATGGAAAAGCCCTAAGATAAATAATCAAGAAACAATCAAAGCAAATAAAAATGTTTTTCACATGATTTGGGGTTTCACAGCAAAAATCCTAATAATCTTGCGCACAACAGTTTAGGTCTAAGATGAAATACTCTTATCTCTGAAATGGGCAAGTTATAGGCTACAGATGTTTACACTTCCTGCCCTATTTTGCAGCCTCCATTAGCTTCCACATGCCCACAAGGCAATCAAGAAGAAAATATTATCACACAACTTCAGTTTCAGATTCTATATGATAATCCTTTTGCTGTTCAGTGAGTTGGGCTTTCCAGTTCATAAGTTAACCATACGTGTAAGAATCACCAGTTCCACACACAGCAAGGCATCAGCCAGGGGGAGGCAGGGAAAGGGAAAATTGAGGGGATGAATAAAAGCAAGAATAGCAGCCTGAGTGGTGCAGTAAGGCTTCTTACAGTCCTGATTGTGACAGAGAAAGAAAGCACCATTGGTTTTGCTTCAGGAAACCAAATTTCTTCTGCTGAAGGAAAAAACTAACAAATTATCCCTTGTTCTCAGTTTAAGTAATCCAACTCTCTTTTGAGAAGATGTAATTGTTAGACGTGTTCTTAGGTACCTCAGGGGTTCCCACTTTCTGGGTTGCTAGGCACTTTTGAAATTTGAGAGCATGATATGGATGTTCTTACAATATGGTTGCTGTGGAGTGTTTTGCTAGTCCCAAAGCGCTTGTTTACTAGTAGTTAAACCAGTGAGAATATTTTCCTTCCTTCTTTACCTCCTACCTCCTACCTTGACTATTTCAGTCCATCCATCCATTCATCCATCCACCCAAATAAAGATGAGGTTTTGAGGCTGGTGCTGGGTTTGGCAACGTGCGAGCTTCTCAACTTGCTAATTAGAAACATTCAAAATTCAGATCAGGCCAAGTGAGGTGTTGCTAGACACACTGGGGGTCATGAGTGTGTTTCATAGTTTGTGTACCTGCAAATCCCGGTTGTGGTTTTCACACAGCAACTGCAAAAACCGTAAGATGGGCTGCATTATTGTGATGACAGGACTCATCTCCAGCTCATCTTTGTTTTTATCTGCCACCGACTGTGCTCCTTCTACAGCAGAATAATGATCATCAGGGTCGGCTTCTCTTCGATAGGTGTTAAATGCTTTCCTTGTTGCGGTGGAGGCCTCAACCAACTGATCTCTCACTTCCTCTGTTATTTGGGTCAGGGGTTCCCTAGATGCTATAATGCACAATGACAAATCCCATTAGCAAATAACAATAACAATTTCCTTTACCATTTCGAAAAAACTTCATATATCTGCCATTCAGCATTTTGCCTTTTTGTAGTAAAAGTATTTAGATTAGTCTAATAAGCTTAACAAGCCAGCCTGATTCATCTCCTTTCTTAGCAATACACAGAAATAGCCTCAAAAAGACCATTCTCTGTAGATTAAATAAACATAAATGCAGTCATTAAAACTTTTAGTAAATGATGCTTAGTTATTGACTTGCTGGCAGGGGTCTAGAGACTGCCACCGAAACACCTAGTACGTGAAACACTATCAAGTCCTAATTTTCTCTGTGTTCACTGAAAGTATAGTATAATTCCTTTGGATCAACAGAAATTCCTCCTCCTTTTACACTTCAGCATATTGGATTGGATCCAGATTCTGTCACGATTAGAGCAGACTGCTCAGATTTAATGAAACTCGAGACAGCCACTGATTCAAATGAGCATAGTTTACATTTGACAAGGCAACAGACATTACGGATCACGGTTAGGGTGCTAGACTAGCGCCAGGGAGATCCAGGTTCTAGATTTCCTTGAAAGATGGTAGCTAGCTTGATGACCCCAGGTCAGTTCCTTCCCCTCAGCCCTAAATGACAACTGAAAGACTGCCTCTGTTATGTCAACAAAAGCAACTTCAGTGGAGAAAAAACACCACAGATCCTGCAGTCAAGTGGGATAAATGCCAGAAACAGCAACCACCATTTTAAATATGACCAACTGTGGATGCAGCTTATTCTCATGCTGTCATTTTTTATTGCTTAATGAATAAAAATCCAAACTCTGCTTGGACAAGGATTCAAGTTATCAAAAGAAGAGGCAACTATGCCTCCTTGACCCCCCACTGATATCTTAACTATTTATGAGGAAGAATTCTCCAAAATAGCATAGCCAGGAACCTATTGACAAAAATCCTGTGAAATACTCAGGAAAACCTGGGCATGTCCTGCTGGGCAATAAATATGTGTAAATATATATTCTCGACTAATAGAAACTACCTAGTACACCAATGTTAGGTACTTCCTAGTGCAATAACTATTAAATATTAGGAACGATCTATTTTATTTCATCCTTATTGGCAATATGCACTGCTTGATCATATTTGCATGTCAGAACAATGCACCAAGTGATAGAGAAGTTTAAGATTTAATTCTGAAAGTGCATCTTAATTCATAGGAGCATGGTGGCTCTCGTGGTTAGGATGCTGGGTTGGAGATTAGCAAAGTCTGCATTTGGGATGAGCTCTTTTCTTTTGCTCCAGCTCCTGCTGGGGACATGAAAGGAATCCCCAACTGGGTGTTGTCTCTCCCCCACCCCCCTGGAGAATGGTGATGTCACCAGCTAATCTTTCCAATCAGGAAGTGATTGAAAAAAACAATCTAATTCAACTTTAGACTGAATTGAGAAAGTCTGCTTTTAATTACAGAATTCTAGATCCTACTGCCTGCAGAGCAAAGAATGTTAAGTGAAAAAATGAAGCAACACATCAAGCTGGCTGGCATACTAATGTTGAGAATACCTGTCACCATTTCAGTAATTGCCATTTCCCAAAAGGTTGAGGAAAGAAGATGATGTCATGGCAGGACAGCACTCTTTTCCTTGCTGTGAACCAGAATCAAGGGATCAATAAAATACTTAAATCACATGATGAATTATTTACTTTCAGTTGGCCATTCTCTACAGTAGCTCTGAAACCTTACCTCTCTTCCTTGCTGGCACATCTCTGTCGGAGTCATCATCTTTCTTTTTATTTCCTAAATCACTAGTGTTAACTGTGACTGTAGCCTTGATTTCTTGCTGAGCAACTTTCATACGATCATAAAAAACTTTGAAGAATTTTTCTGATTTCTTATCTTCCATTAAGCGACAAAAAAAGGAGTGCTGTAGCAAAATAAAAGCCCAGGAAACTGATAGTTTAAAAATAAAAATGAAATATTTTTAATATCAAAGACATAAATTTTCAAAAAAACCCTAAACACACTCTTTATGAGCTCCACAATCAATCATTGACTGAACTACTGCAGTATTGCTAAACAAATACTGTTAAAGATAAACAATGGTAACCTCACAGCCAACGCAGAATTATGAATCAACTATCCACAACCGCTAATTCGGAAGTAAGAGCAGAACAAGTAAAAAAAACACCCCAGTGACTATGGAATAATTTCTCCTCAATGTGTTTTGCCATTTATATAAAAAAAAGTTTACATAGGGTCATATATTTATAACTGCTGAAAATTGGGATATGGACAAACATAGACACACATAGAATATATGACACCACCATCTTCCAAAACTTCCTGTTCCATTGCTGAATAGTCTTTCCTATTTCCATTCAAGTCTATTTTTATAGACTTTTGAAGATGATTACAAACTTTGCTCATAAGCAGTTATTAACAGGTCATTCTTCATATTTTGTATGACAATTCAATCTTGTATATATAACTCATATATACCGTAGGTGCTATCGAGATCAGTAAGGTTTACTCCTAAATAAGTGTTACAAGGTTGCTGCCTTAATATACAACCTATTTGTGGGAAGTCTTGCATATATCTCAAATGTTCATTGGAGTATTCAGTAAAACAGAATCTGTGAATGAGTCAGTCACATGCATCATACAACTACCTGCAACTATTGCAGCTATCTGTTAAGTGTATAATACCATGCCCTAAGAGAATAACAAAATAACAAGAGTAACAGAATAACAGTGTTGGAAGGAACCTTGGAGGTCTTCTAGTCCAACCCCCTGCAGAAGCAGGAAGACTTATACCAGGGCTGTCAAACTCCCGGCCCACAGGCTGGATGCGTCACACACTGGCCACGCCCAGTTTAGCAAAGAGGAAAAAAGTCTCGATACGCCACGTGACACCGCCATGACAATGTGAGTTTGACACTCCTGTCTTATACCATTCCAGACAAGTGGCTGCCCAGTCTCCTCTTAAAAGCCTCCAGAGATGCAGCACCCACAACTTCTGAAGGGGAGCCATTCCATTGGTTAATTGTTCTCACAGTTGAGAAATTTCTCCTTAATTCCAGGATGCTTCTCTCCTTGATTAGTTTCCATCCATTGTTTCTTGTCTTGCCTTCTGGGTACTTTGGAAAATAGGTCTCTTCTATTATGTAACATGTAGATCTGCTGCACCCCAAAGGATTCAAGACATAAAAGCAAAGGTATGCACTACATTGCATATACTGATCATAACAAATAACTTCGAAAGAGAATTAAAACACTTTTGCCTGTTGCTGCAATTAGCCTATATGAAATGTGTGTGTGTATGTGCATGCACACATGGGGGGGTGGTGGTAAATAAATCGTAAGAAAGACAGATAGGTTCATTTGGTGTACGTGACTTGTAATGCTGAGAAGTAACACTACTTTCAAATAACTCTGCAAAGTACTGAGCAGAGACCATATGGTTGAAAGCACCTGACAACCAAGGATATGATTATACAAATCAGAAAAGGAGCAAGTAGGTCACCTTATGCAGAGAATTACAAAGTTAGCATTCTTCTATGGATAATGTTGCAATCAGTTCTACTATGACACAAATCACATGTACTGAACTGCTCTTCTCTGGTTTCTGCATCTTGAAATGGTCTACTCTAAGCAAGATCGGGAGCTCATCTGCTATCCCATTTCACTTCAATCACATATATGAGTACCATGGCTCTTACTCTCTTTTCTTTACCAGTATTACACAATCCTATTCAGGAAGCCTCCACTGGATAACATTTGCCCAACAACTTTAACATCAGTTCTCAATGGAAAGCCAAACAGGACCCTGAATGCCCAGTTATAGGAAGATATATAAATGACCCCATAAAAAAGGTGCCAAGCTTTGAATTACATCAGCAATGAACAATCCTGACTAGGATTTGCATCTCACATGGCGTCTGCCAGGACTTTCTGTATAAATGGGGCACAGTATCTTCCCCTCAGGGTGATGGTGGGCAGGGGTGGGTTGCTCCTGGTTCTGTCCGGTTCTTTAGAACTGGTAGTAAAAGTGGCAGGAGGCTCCGCCCACCCGCCCGGACGTCATAATTGACAATCTGTGCATGTGCAGAAGTGTGCACACTCCAATTGCAAACCAGTAGTAAAGATAAGTAGAACCCACCCCTGATGGTTGGATATCAAACTCTAGATCATATGGTGACTGGCTGTAAACTGAGGGCATATACCAGTCCAATATCTGGTTTTTTTTAAAAATATAAACGATGTTGCACTTCAATGGTTAGATGGTATAGACACTAATATTTGAACATTGGATCTTTTTAACATTTATATTTTATTGGGTTCTACTAATCTAGCTGAAATTATATATATATATATATTGCTAGTCCATGTATGATATGCCATACACTAAACAAATCATCATCATCATCATCATCATCATCATCATCATCATCATCATCCATACTAGGAACTCTCTCTTCTCCTCCTCCATTTATTGTGCTTGGGAACTGCTTTCATCCAGTTTCTTTTTTGTCATGATCACAATGTCACATGCCTCTCTTTTCTTCTGAAAGCTTTAGCATCTCTCATGTATTTGGCAACATTCACAGTCGGATCATTTACTATGATGTGCTACAAGCTGTTAGGAATATTTCGCAAGTGCTGGGCATCGCAAAATCAGAATTCAGTTTAAGCACACTTATATTCCCAGAGGATATTTATTTTTGATACTCAATAGATTTCTGAATACTGTATATATCGCAGATAAGCCAAGAATTTAAGTTGCCAAAATATATCCCCCAAATTGGGTTTGCTTATCTGCAGATGGTCTTATCGGCATATATACAATATGTATATGTTGTACATATTTTCGTACAAAATAAGCCCACCTCAAACTGAATAGCAGTTTGCATGTCTCACTGCTTTAATTCCACATACCAGAGGACTGCTGTTTAAATAGTAGAAACTTAGCATGAAACTATGGGTGATACAGCAATACAGCTGACCTACTAGAACAAAAAGCTGAATTAATGATGCCTTAAGGATGGTTTTGTTCATATTAGATTTTGCTCATATTTGTGAATTTTTGCATTAATCATATGTATTGGAAACATTTACCTCAAATAGGATTACCTAGTTTTGTGCTGTACTTGTAATTATTTATTTATAGTGCTAACTTAGACAACAGGAAACATGAAAATTTGCATAAAGAAGTTTGGCTTTCACTCAAATTTAGTAATCAGAAACTCCCTACTGCCTGCTTGTTTTAACCTGACATTGCAGGTCTGTGGCCAGAATTCTACATAAGCTATAGAATTCTAGCCTATATATTTCTGTAGAATTTATTTATTTAAATGTCTGAGAAAAGAATTATCCTTATGGAAAGCATTCATTTGCAGTGGGAAAAAAAATCCAAATGGAAGTGTAATTTTTGTCTTGATTCTAAAAGGTAAGAAATATACTTTGCTAAACATTTATCCTTTTATGGATGTGATGATTCTATGAGCTTTGCAATACCAACATAATCAGCTTGGTCTAGTGCAGGGGTCTCCAAACCATGCTGGCTGGGGAATTCCAGAAGTTGAAGTCTACAAGTCTTAAAGTTGCCAAATTTGGAGATTCCTGGTCTAGGAGTTAAGAAGCCAGGCTAGAAACCAGGAGACTGTGAGTTCTAGCCCTGCCTTGGGCACAAAAGTTGGGGGACTTCAGTCTCATTCCAATTCACCTCACATAGTTGTTGTTGTGGAAAAAATAGGAGGACGAAGGCATATGTTTTCTTCCCTGAATTATTTATAAAACATAATAAAGGTGGGATTAAAGGAACTTTAAAAATGCCTGATCCTTTTTCATATTTCAAAAGTGATTAAAGAGGCTCACGTTCCTGAAAATTATGTCTAGTTTGATGAAAAGAAGGGCTAGGGGTGACATGCTGGCAGTATTCCAATATTTGAGAGGCTGCCACACAGAAGAGGGAGTCAAGCTATTCTCCAAAGCACCTGAGGGAAAGACAAGAAGCAATAGATGGAAACTAACCAAGGAGAGAAGCAACCTAGAACTAAGGAGAATTTTCCTAAGAGTGAGAACAATTAATCAGTGGAACAACTGGCCTCCAGAAGTTGTGAATGCTCCAACACTGGAAGTTTTTAAGAAGAGATTGTACAATCATTTGTCTGAAATGGTATAAGGCTTCCTCCTTGAACAGGGGTTGGACTAGAAGACCTCCAAGGTCCCTTCCAAAGCTGTTATTCTGGTCTCAGTTTTTCAAAAACAAATCATGCCAAATGAATCTTATTTCAAAAGCTTGAATTTATATCAGCTATGGTTGAGCCAATAATTGATAGTAAGACAGCAGTGGAGTACTGTAGATTACAATATCAGCTCTTTCCAGCTCCATGTGATCAGAGCAGCATCCTTTCATCAGTTGCCACTTCTACAGGAAAATACAAGAACATACCAAGAATCCAAATCACCAACAGTAATACAGCTGAAGCAGAAAACCAGGCTTGCATGAAGTAAGAATTTTGAAAATGTATTTTTCACAGATAAATACTTAAAGACTGGTTTATCACATACAACACAGGATGAGGGCAATAGTAAGAACTGAAGAAACCCTCTCAGCTTGGTTAGCTTTGGTAGGCAGTTCTTCCACAGAAGATTAGCATTTTGGGTGACTTTTAGCCAACCACTTTGGATGTATTTTTCCTTCTCCTCCTCCTCCTCCTCCTCCTCCTCCTCCTCCTCCTCCTCCTCCTCCTCCTCCTCTTCTTTTGCCATATACATCATTGGATGTTGGCAAGCTTGTTGACTATCCTATTTTTATCAACAGCCTCACGAAAAAATGCTGTTGAGTTTTGTCCAAACCAGTCCCTTAGATTTGAAGCCATGATGTTCTTCTTCTGCCTGGCCCTCATCTGCCGCCAATCTTTCCTTGGAGGATTAAGTGAAGTATGCTGTATTTTTCTGGGTGTCGTATCATATGTCCAAAATATTCTAACTTTTGCTTTTTTATGGTTTGATGATTTCCCTTGGCTTTCCCAGGCAACTTATCACCTCCACATTTTTGATTTTGTCAACCCAACTTAATTTTATATCCCACCTTTATTATTTTTATAAACAACTCAAGTAAATGAACATATCTAATACTCTTCCTTCGTCCTATTTTTCTCATACCAACAACCCTGTGAGGCAAGTTGGGATGAGAGAGAGTGACTGGCTCAAGGTCACCTTCATTAGGATCTATTTAGCTTCCTAACTTTTACTGAAGGTAAGCTTGTCTTTACACTTACAATCAAATATTAGACTAAGAACTGCAGAGCCAACAAAAACATTTTAGATGTTCAGTAGACAACCTTTCTCTTGTCCTGAAACTGTCCACTTCTGTTGATGAAATACCATAACTGAATTAAACTATTACTATCCTATGCATGGAAATAGATTAGGGCAGGGATGTCAAACTCAAGGCCTGGAAGCCGGGGGTGGCCCGCAGGGTGCTTAGATCTGGCCACCTTAGAAACAACAAAGGACCGGCCCACAGAGCCTGTGTGCAGCCCTCCCAGGCTCCGTTTTCAGCCGCGACGGCTTCCTGCTGCCCTCTGCTAGTGAAAACGGAGCTTGCGGGGGGCATGTGTGGGGCTCCCCAAATTCTGTTTTCCCTGGCAGAAGGCCATAGCAGCTGAAAATAGAGCTTGGGAACTCGTTTTTGCTGGCAGGGTGCTTGGGCCACCACAGACGCCCCTGACATGAGTGACACCAAGCTGGCCACCCCCACCCAGGGTCTAACACAACCCTGATGCGGCCCTCAGTGAAATCAAGTTTGACACCCTTGGATTAGGGCAAGGCAGCTTTTACAGCTAGCAAGACGTCTGGTAAGGGATCTCTCTTTTGTTCCTTAAGAGTTATGACTACATTCTGATTTTAAAATAACCAGAAGCACCAGTAGATTATCCATAATTAGAGACTGTAATTTTAACATACAGTCCAGTATTAGTGATGCTGCGACAAATAAATCCTCAGAACTGAGGCCAGAGTTACTAGTTTTCTTCCACTGGGAGCAAGCTACACGGTCAAATGGGCCATGGCTACCACTTGATTTCTGAAAAAGTCTTACATGAGATGAGTCTTTGCAGCCCAAAATGCTAATTAGCCACCAGCTTTATATTAGGGACAAACATCCAGGGCAAGCATAGACAGCAACAGAAAAGGGAAGAAGATTTCAAGTGAGCAAAGGGTGAGTTAATGTGCAAAAATTACAGGTAGTATCACAAGTTCTGCTTTTTTTCCCCTTGCACTGATTAAAAATGTAGCAGAACAAGCAGATGATTCTGGGTCTGTGGGAGTCGTGGGACTACAATTTCAATATTTTTTTAAAAAAAAATACCACTTTCTTCACACATTTAACACAGCTGCAGCAAACACCCACCCACAGAAGTATAGTGAGCCTTTAAACCACACATTATCCGTACAGGAGAGAGAGAGAGAGAGACACATCCTACTTCCTTCCTGAATGAAGGATGCGTATGTGGGTGTGAGAATAAGGACATTTTACTGGCTCCTGGAAGTCAGCAACCCTTTAAAATATTTTCTTTTTTTCTTTTTTTTTCTTTTTGGAAGAGACAGCAGAGAAAAGGGAACTGAAGAAAACCATGGCAACCAGTTAGTCCACCTACCCACACCACCCACTAGCTTCATTTGCTGACGCATAAAAAAAAAAGAGTCGACCAAAAGATCTCAAGCTGTCTCTACCAGCTTGAGAAGGTGAGCAAACCCTCAGAGCTCATTAAATTCCTCCCTTTGCTTGTCTTGTGTGCCTGCAGCTACTAGCCAGTTGAATATAAATAGAAGTTATATAACATCCTTGTTGGTTCCTGTGTAAAAAAAAACGTAGCATGACCTTGTTTTAAAAAAGCCTGCCTCTTCCTGCTTATCAAGGACTAATCCTTATAGGGATTAACCTGAATCCACCTGTAGCTGATTTACATGCTGAAAGTAAGTTACATTAAAAAGAAGCAAGCTCTGTGCTGTTCTGTCCTGATTTTCTGAGATGCTCTAAAATTTGTACGTTAATTACCTGGGCAAATCTCATCTTAGGAAGCCATTTTAATTAGCTTGGATAATTGCATTTTGTTTATACCTATAGAGCAGAAGACTGGACTATGATTTCCATTTGTAACAAATACATCAAAAATTAAAAACAACTAAAGCTAAACCTGTACAGGGTTGCTATTAATTCTCTTTCTCCCTTTTAACATCAGGGGTGGGTTCTACTTACCTTTACTACCGGTTCGCAACGGGAGCGCATGGGCAGATCACCTTTGATGACATTAAGGGGCAGGTGGGCGGAGCCTCCTGCCGGTTTTACTACCGGTTCTATAGAACCGGACAAAACCAGGAGCAACCCACCACTGTTTTACACCCTTGGTATTTTGTTCAGCCATTTCTCCTCCACAGTCACATAGGATGACTTGACTACCCATCAACAGGAAAGTTAGCTAGTTAAGTTTAGTACTTGAAAGTTAGTGGAGGGTTTTTGCTTATTCTGAGCTTCTGTCTAAGGAGAGTCATACCCGCTCCCTGAACTGAGTCTGCATGCTGCTCATTACCCAAATGCTATTGCTTAACCATCTCTTCTAGCTACAGTATTATAGGAATGGATGAAGCTTCAGAACTGGTGACCAGTAGACTGTGCAACTTGGAATAACTGTGCTTTTATCAGGTTGAAAAACAGTTTTTAAGACTCTTCTACTTAGGTATGGGCCAGGGGCTGGGAACGAATAAGCAATGTAATTGGTCTTCTATATATAGAGATGAGGGGAAGAAAGAAAATAGATTTGTCTTTAATGTTTTGGAACAGAAAAGAATTGAAGGTTGCTTAAATAACACTCCTGCCTATCAAACTTCTTTCTCTTACATTTTGTTATCTCAAGTTCCAGTTAAGCTTTATCTTGTTGCTACAACTTCACTATTCCATTATTTTTTTAACAGATTAATAGAATTGGAAGGGACCTTGTAGGTCATCTAGTCCAACATCCAACCCCCAAACAGGAGACCCTACACCATTTCTGACAAATGGCAGTCCAGTCTCTTCTTGAAAGCTTCCACTGATGAAGCCCTCACAACATCTGAAGCAAGCTGTTCCATTGGTTGATTGTTCTCACTGTCAGAAAATTTCTCCTTATTTCTAGGTTGAATTTTTCCTTGATCAGTTTCCATCCACTATTCCTTGTCTGACCTTCAGGTACCTTGGAAAATAGTTTGATCCCCTCCTCTCTGTGGCAGCCCTTTAAATATTGAAAGACTGCTATCATGTCTCCTTTTGGCTTTGATATGATGTCCTCCTTTTCTGTTTGAAGTCTCTTTGATTCCAGTCCTAGGTGGTTCTGTTTTTACCTGTTTATCTTTTCATGTTTCCCTCTTTAAATTAAATATTGGACAACTTGTTACAATATGTAAGAAGAATTATATCCTAGTGGGCTATTAGTCAGAATGCAGTATTCCAAGCAAACTCTGCTCACTGATTGGAATTTGATCCTGACAAGGCTCAAGGTTGACTCAACCTTTCATCCTTTCAAGTTCAATAAAACTAAACCTAGATTGTTGGGGGAAATATGCTAACTTATATGTTAACTTTGTAAACCAAGAGAATGCTCTAAAGCACTGTGCAGTGGTATATAAGTCAAAGCAGTATTGCTATTAATTTAAAATATAGCCCAGCTAAAGGATTCAGGCTTAAACATGGGAATCTGATGACATGGGGTGAAGCTGTTATCCTTATCCTGATGATATATCTTTGTCCTGGATCAAACAAATGATGTTTATACAGGTTCTGTCTCAGTGACTGGAGAATATAGGAGTCTGGATGGGAAACAACCAGATTAGCTCAACCCTGCCAACACTGAGTTTTGGGGATTGTGGCTTCAGGTTTTTTTTGCTCTTTGGTTCTAGATAGAGTTGCACTACCCCAGGAAAAAAATTGGTATGTAATTTGGAGGTCTTTCTGAAGTGAACATTTCTGTTTAAAGAGCAGGTGCCAGCCATGGCCAAGAGGGCTTTTACACTAAATATAATACTTGCAGCACTGCTCATGTTACACTTGGCTTAGACACCTGCACAGTGGTTTACTGCAATGGGCTCTATGTAGGGCTGCCCCTGAAGACTATCCAAAAGTTGCAGCTATTTCAGAATACAGTGTATGAGCAGTTATGAGCACACCTTGGTAGGCCCATTTTACACCACTCCTCTGGAGCTGCATTAGTATGCTTTCGGGTGGAATTCAAGATACTAGTGGTCACCCATAAAGCCCTCCATGGCATGGAGTTCAGATATTTGCAAGGCCACTTCTCCATGATTGTTTCTACCTATTATCCCAGTATGTTTGACAGGAGGGGCATGCAACGGGTCCTTCAGTTAAAGAATGCATCTTATGCATCCTTGGAAACATGGTATTTGGTTGTAGTATCTGCACTCTGCAGCATCATACCACTTGAAATAAGATTGTCCCTGCTAGCCTTTTGTAAACTGAAGAAGACCTGGATATGTTCCTAGGCCGGGGGATTGACAGGTGAGTTGGCCCATTGAAAACTTTTGACTTATTGTTTAGTTGGATTCATTCTGAGTGACCACTGTTGCTTTTAATTCTTTGCTAATATTATTTTTTAGTGTTTTAACATATTGTATGTATTATTAGTAGGGTTTGTGACATGGGTACTATAAATGAATGAATAGTATTTAAAAATGCTATTTTCTAACAGAAAGCCAGTTTGATATAGTGATTAAGGCACCAGGCTAGAATAGCAATAGCAATAGCACTTAGACTTATATACCATTTCACAGTGCTTTACAGCCTTCTCTAAGTGTCAGCATATTGTCCTCAACAACCTGGGTCCTCATTTTACTGACTTCAGAAGGCTGAGTCAACCTTGAGCCAGTGAGACTCAAACTGCCGAGAAACCAGGAGACTGTGATTTCTAATCCCACATTTGGTATAAATCAGCTGGGTGATCTTAGATTCATCCCTCTCTCTGAAATTGTAAGAAGCAAGCAACAACAAACCACTTGCAAAATCTTGCCAAAATCTCAGGGACTAGTGCACACAGTCACCAGGAGTAAAAACTGACTTAAAGGGACAAAAAAATGGTGTATGGCTGCAATAGAGAGTCGAGGTGACGCAGAGATTAGAGTGCAGGTTACTTCTGCTGACTGCTAGCTGCAGTTCGGCAGTTCAAATCTCACCAGCTGAAGGTTGACTCAGCCTTCCATCCTTCCGAGGTGGGTAAAATGAGGACCCAGATTGTTGGGGGCAATAAGCTGACTCTGTAAAGCGCTTAGGACTGTAAAAGCACTATGAAGCGGTATATAAATCTAAGTGCTATTGCTAATAGAGCTCTTTGTTTTTGTTTTAAAAAAATAATCTATGGTTATTGAGATACCGGAAACAGGATACTGCACCCATCTGCCTCTGAGTAAAAATATTTTTTGACCATTGATACTCCCATGGCAGCCATTTCTGAGAATTCATACACAATTCCAAATATAGTATACTAACAGATCTCTAACTAGCAGATTCCTGCTTCTTGGGTTTTTTTTTTCTGTAAAGATTCAGAAACAGAAGCATGGGAATACTTTTCCTACCTGTATAATTGTGTTGCCACCTTCCAGTAGGGCAATAGCCAACAGGATGCTTTCATGGAAAACTCTATCACTAGTGGCATTCATGATGAGGTCTATAACTAGATTGGATGCTCCTTCCTTATCCAAGTGACACTGGACTTCTGTCAAACTCATTTCACCACGGTTTGTTGAGCTGGATCCCGACCCACCTCCTACAAAAAGAAACCAACAAAAATGAAGCCTTTGGGGTTTCTCAGCATTAGAAAAGGTGTTGCTTTCCTTCAAACAATTAAAGCAAGCAAAGAAAGTTTTAACTGTGAATGTGTTCTCGTTTATTATCTGCTTTGCACTATCATGCTTTGCTCTTTATGATGTTAGCAAGTGATGGTGTTATTAGAAACGTTGTTTATTTTTTTAATATTCTCTCCAATCTCAAGGAGCTCAAATGTGATAGCATTATAAATAGAAACAATGTTAGAATGGTTTCATAACTATCATAAAACAATAATAAATTACTAAACCAGGAATACATTTAACCAATGTAATTCAAACCATTTGAAAAAGGAAGCCTACAAAACCTTTCTAAAAAGGCTAATTCAGACGCTATTGCAGACTGATTATAAATCACCCAGAGAATTTCTAGTATTAGGTACAAACCAGGGGTGAAATTCAGCAGGTTCTGACAGGTTCTGGAGAATTGGTAGTGGAAATTTTGAATAGTTCGGAGAACTGGCAAACACCACCTCTGGCTGGCCCCAGAGTGGGGTGGGAATGGAGATTTTGCAATATCCTTCCCCCAGGAGTGGGGAGGGAATGGAGATTTTGCAGTATCCTTCCCCTGCCACACCCACCAAGCCACACCATGCCCACCAAGCCCATGCCTGTGGGCCCACAGAACCGGTAGTAAAAAAAATTGAATTTCACTACTGGTGCAAACTAGTATAATCAATTAATCAATTAATTAAATGAATATAATTATTCATTTACTTCCCATTCTCCTTTCGATCCTGTTGGTTAAGTTGGTTAAGACAATAAAAATAAACGTCATTTGGGCCTGTTAGAATACATATTATGATCAGAATTTAGGATTTACGAAGATTATTATTTGTACCCATGTGGTACAAATGTGGTACCCATGTGAACTCTCCAAGTTTATCACCTCTTGTTTCATTCTTTAATACAGAGATACCACTGGACAATTTGCATGCAAATATTGAAAGTTATAATCTCTTTTAGCAGTCCCACATTTTTCCTTAGATCAGATAGTCTGACATTACATATAGTCCTCCTTTAATGACCACATGTTCAGTGACTGTTTTAAGTTATGATGGACTTGAAGACTTATGAGCAGGGGTGAAATGCTCCCGGTTTAGACCGGATCGCCTGATCCAGTAGTGATGGCAGCAGATGGTTCGGAGAACCGGTAGCAAAAATCCCTGTGCTCCCTCCATGCCCAGCTGAGCCGCATGATCATCAGAGACTTTTTTTTTTTTACTTTTAAAAGCATTTTTTCTACAACCTCTTCGGCCAAAAAAATGCTTTTAAAAGTAAAAAAAAAAGCCTCTGATGATCAGGCAACTCAGCTGGGATTGTCAGAGCCTTTTAAAAGCATTTTTTTTACAACCTCTTCGGTTGTAGAAAAAATGCTTTTAAAAGTTAAAAAAAAAGTTGGCCACACCTACCCAGTCACATTACCCCCCCCAAGCCACGCCCACAGAACCGGTAGTACTAATTTTACATTTCACCACTGCTTATGAGCCATGGTGGTGTAGTGATTAGAATGCAGTCTTGCAGGCAAACACAACCAGGAGTTCAATCCTGATCAGCTCAAGGTTAACTCAGCCTTCCATCCTTCCAAAGTTGGTAAACTGCTTAGAGAGGGCTGTAAAGCACTATGTAGTGGTATATACAGTGCTACTGTATAAGCACTGTACTAAGTGCTACTGCTGTTATGATCAGTCCTCGGAATTGCCTGCCATTATGTAATCATGATTTTGGTGCTTAGCAACCAGCTCACAATTACAAATGTCATTGTACTCCACAGTTGTGTGATTGCCATTTATGTCATTCACTGCCAGCCTCCAACATGCAAAGTCAATAGGGAAGGAGACAGGATGACAATCACATGACACCATGCACCTGACAACTTTGCAGGATTTGCTTAACAATGGCAACCAGTAATACCACAACTGTTGTCATAAATGCATGTAGGCACGAAAGCTAAGATCCCACACATGAAGATTCAATTAAACTGAAAATGGGCTACTTGGTTTTTGCTGTTTCTATCTCTTTAATAAATGCTAATATTTAATAAATAATTCCCCTGTGAGAGATGGGTGTTTCAAAATGTGATATATATATATAAATAAACAAAGAAATAAAGAAACAATAAATAAAACCAGTTACTGATTTTAATAAATAGACTGTACCAAGAAAATTATGAATATCAATAAGTTTCACACTAGTAAAAATGCATGCATAATAAATTAGAAAAAAAGGGAGGATGGGAGGAAGTTAACGAACAGACCAATTTCCAATACTTTAATTCAAGAGCCAACTTTCTGAGTGACAGAGAGGTAATAGAGAATGAAAAATACCTGCTGAAACAGCTGTGGAGACTGTCAGCCAGATTTATCTAGCAATTAGGAGACAGAAGAGCCAACATGGCAGTCTCACAAGCAGCATTCAAAACATCCTACCTGCTCCTCCAGGTTTGTTGGGACCTGCAGGAGATAAAGGTCCATTGCCAAAGCTGGTGAGGCTCTCTCGTCTTCCTCCACTTCTGATGTTCCCGTAGTAACGATTTACCAAAACCTGTCTCAGGGCCTCCCCCTTGATTCAAAGATATTGAAAGACAGAAACACACGGTGAATGGAACAAGTGAGCCAAAGTCAACAGAAATAGTAAAACTGGATTTCAGCTGGTCAGAGACACAAGAGAAATAAAATTGGGAAGAAGAGCTATGAATGTATATAAACAATAGAAATGGGTGTACCTATACCCATTTAGAAATGTTATGTCTAGATCTTCAGATACATTTATAATTGCTACTAATGAATAGCTTTACACTAAAAAAATATAGCATATTCTGATGTGAATGAAACATGGAAAAAGCAGTGAAAATTGCATATAGGACACTGTCCTTAAATATTTAGGAAAGTAATTATAGTATAGTTCTGTGACTGATCACAATTATTGAAAGTATATGTTATGCAAATTTTTCCTTCTTAGACTTCCAGAAAGATATTTCTTATCACGAAAAAAAAATATATGTGCATCTATTGTCTCTATCAGTGAAGTAAGCTGAATGGGTGTCCTTTACTTCAGAATTTCCTAATTCAGTTATATTAACTTTTAAATTCATATAATTACAACCTAAGATACACATGTTGACTAACAATTTCTTAAATTTCAAAAAGGCACGAAATGCAAATATTTCAACAGAAATGTCACATGATAGGAAATGGATACCACTGTCCCTTTCCTAATATCCTTCTTTCCTACCTTTATAAGCACAATGATAACCATTAATATTAGAACTGTCTACAAATATAAATAAGCAATTAAAGTTGTTAGTGTACACTTGTATTTCTCCTTTAATTTTCAGCAGCTGCGTATGAGGGCAAACAAGTTTTCTTGTTTAACAGAATACTGCAGAGATGATTGCCTTAAAGAAAAGCCCATCCAAATATCTCAACTTGGAGAAGTGATATTGGAAGGAAGTCCAGGTAAAGTTAACACTCTAAATCTAATAATAAATATTGTTTCAGGGTTTTTTTTTCCTGTCTTATTATTGACTTTTGAAAAAAAAAAAAAGGAAGAGCTTTTTTCCCGTCAGCAATAAACCTGCAGGATAGAATCAGAGTCCATTTATATTTTGTCTCATTTTATGCTCCATCACCCCTATCAGATGAACCACTATTCTTGACACATCTACTCCTGGCACGTTCAGCACTGCTCTCGTGAACAGTTATTGTGAAAAGGGGAACAGATTAGAATAGTTCGAAGTCCCAATAAATCAATTTTGCAAGCGGTGAATATTGGCCACTCTTTTATGAGATTGAAACACCTTTAACACTGTCTAAATATTCTTGAAGTGTAATTTCATCTAATTTCAAGATAGCATGAGGTAACTTTTTGCAAAAGGTTTCTTTTTTTTTTTTTAAGAGTCATGCCAAACTCAAATGCTTAGAAAATTCAGTATGAGCAAGCCTCTTAAGCATTCCTTTGTTGCACAACATATCCTTGGAACTGAATCAGCTGCATCCAAATTTCTTGAGAAGTTAAACACACTATTTATGATATCCCCAAATTTGGCAGGCTTTGTCCAAGCACTGGATCTATATTTCCTTTCAACGGATTCCTGAAATATAACAATGCTAAATAGATAGTTGGAAGTTATATATAATTTCTTTTTCCTTTTTTGTAGGCTTTATATGCAATTTCTTTCTAGCCAGGTTCTACCTACGTAAGCTAAGATGTTCCTC
>WNWU01000011.1:20911665-20941345 GCA_012654045.1 Ptyas mucosa | reverse complement strand
AAAAGCCTACAAAAAAGGAAAAAAAAAATATATATATGCATGCCACTCACTATCTCCCAAGATGTTCAGTATCTTTAAGAAGTGGAAAATAGATACTCTCAATAATAAAATAAATAATAATAGCAGTAAACAGCCGGGAAATAACTTTTGTATCCACATGAAATAATTATTTCCATGTGCTTTGAACATTTAACATATTAAGGTATATACTGTTTAAAAGTGGCTTAGGTACATAGTTTCTTAAGAGAGCAGGGAAAAGAATATTAATAATTTTCTGCAAATAAAAATCACTTTTGTATTTTTCATTTTTATGTACATCTCCTGTTTTACAGGAACAGATAATAGATCTCTCAGAGTCTGTACTGGTCTTACCGTAACTAAAGATAACTATATCAGGGATTACAGGAAGCATTTCCTCAAACACTAACAAGGTAATATGAATTTTGACTTCAGTAAGATATCTTATTCACACAATCTACTGACTCCAATGAGAAAGGAATGCCACTCAGATTGAATTTGGTTTGCCTGCACTTCACATAATTGCCCTTTAAAAAAAAAAGTTGAAAAATATTTGAGTCAGTTTTATCAGGTAGAAAGAATTTCAGCTCAGTTACTTGAGCTGTGTTTGACCAAGGGACAATGCTCTAGTAACAGTTTTTCATGAACTATGTTATAGTGACATTTAAATATGCTTCATTAAAGCAAACTTTTCAGTATCATGCTTTCAGATATATCGAACTTTCACTCATATAATTCTTAGCATATATACATATCCCAAATTAGGCAATACTAATATCTGCTGCAAACAGTATTAATGTAAGAACAGAATATGATTACACGTATCAAGCTGAACAATAATTATTTTCAGGCTTGATAAAAGCTGAATTCAACTAACGATGGTTGCATACAGTTTGGGTTACATAAAACAAAATAAATCATCTATCTACCTATCTACTTATCTACCTACCTACCAATCTATCTACTGAGATCAATTGTTTCATTTGTATAATTTGAAAACAATAAAATCAAGCAAATTAATTGCACTTCAACTATGTCATCTTTCTGCTTCAAAGAAAGCTTCAGTATTTGTTACCAGAGCAACAATGATATCACTACATATATTTTAGATATGCATTGAAGATAACCTTAATTGTCATCTTCATAGAAAAAAAGAAAGCACTCGTGATAATTAGATGTAGGTGTCTGTGTTATTCCCAATAAAGAGTAATTATCCAGGGAATTGCAGTATTTGTAAAAGAAAGCTATTACTACTGCAAAAGGATAAAGTCTTCCACGATTCATCCTTTCTGAAATAAGTGTTATATGTAAAAGAATTGTACACTTTATACTGCTACAATAAATCTTCAGGATGATTACAACCATTCAGTTTGTAAAGATACTTTTGTTTCTAATTCTCTGTGCAACAGATATTATTTCATTGATTGATTGATTGATTATCAAACCACTCATCCTTCTCACAGAGCAATTCTGTGCCATGCTCAACTGACAGAAAAAGATAAGGAAACATGGTTTATGAAGGCTCCAATCATTCAGAGTTAAATGGAATTTTGCTTCTACTACAGTATTTCTTTCTTAATTCATTCCCTGAAATCTAATGTGGTAAAGACATTATATAATCAAAGCAACAATGCATCACCAAATACTTCATCAGCCCACAGATTTTAGGAACATTGTTGATTGACTTGTTTTTCAATATCATACGAAGCAAATCGGGAATCAACAAATCTTGCAGGTAAAATTCAGCAGTAGTAACATTTAAGATTTAAATATGTTTAAATCTTAAAGATTTAAGAGAGAATATTGTTTATCAACCTATATAACAACTTCTAAATGCACAATCCACGCTTTAAAAACAGATTAAAGCCTCTTGTTTTCATAACATTTTGAGAGAACATTCTCATTCTTTAGATATGTATTTTCCTTAATTAAAATAAATATATAAAAAACAACGAAGCCCTTCTGCAATTCACATCATAGTCATCTTTAGTCCACTGCTGAAGATACATACCCTTTTTTGATCTTCAAGCTGTCTCTCTGGTAGACTTTGATCAAGCTCCTGGCGAGTATGGAGAAATTTTTTAAAAGATTGGTACTACAGAGATACTAAATAAATTTAAAATGAACAAGCATTGCTCTTATACAATGGTTTATATCGCTCAGAGTACTACAGGAGATTAAATCATGTGATTAAACAAATGCAGGGGTGGGCAATCTGCAGCCCGCAGATCCCAATTGCCACCACACACTCAAAAAATACGGCCAATTTTGAGCAGCAAAAATTTTCAGGATAAAAGTGGAAATTGGTATCTTCTGCCTAATCTTATGCATCGTTTCCATCACCCATCTCCTCCCACTTATGACTGTATGACTATAACCTTGTTGCTGGTATCCTTACGATTTATATTGATATTGTTTCCTGATTGCTTATTTGTAACCTATGACTATCATTAAGTGTTGTACTTTATGATTCTTGATGAACGTATCTTTTCTTTTATGTACATTGAGAGCATATGTACCAAGACAAATTCCTTGTCCAATCACACTTGGCCAATAAAAATTCTATTCTATGGAAATTCGTTTTATCCTTAAAAATCTCCAATCCTTAAAATTCTCACCAAAAGATCCACTTTTTTCATCTTTCATGCCTCTCAGGAACATCAATAGGTCCACTTTCTGTGGATCTTGGAGACCAGCACAGTGGAGGGAAGGGTTTAAACTCAAGGATTGCCCACTCCTGAACTACTGAAAGTTTCCATCATTTAACTTTGATAGTATTAATATTTACATTCATGGTTTGCTTGCTGCTTTGCATAATAAATACAGAAAACAGTTTGACTTACGTAACAATAGCAAACGCCGTCACCATGCAAACACATATTTTACACTGAACACACTGAACTTTACATACAATTCACTTTACTCAAAATCTTTCCAAATGTGGAAAAAACATTTATTTTCTGCCTGAAGAGATATCCTCCATCATAACTTTTTTCCTAAATATGGTAATTTATGTGTTGTCTTAATTACCTTTTAAAAGATTCTAGGGGTGAATGATTTTTTTTAAAGACAATGCTAAAATTATGGCTAAATAGTGAGTGCATGAGGTATAGTAAAGCTTTGATTTATAGGAATTAGAAGATGATCAGGCTCAAAACTGATAGATATGAGTTTTATTGCTGCAAATATGTTACATATGTATGGCACATTTGCCTGATACAAAAAATAATAATTATATAGAAATCATATAAAATAAAGTCCTCAGGATTTAACTCCTCTTATTTTCCCTGATCGATGAATTGTTGATTGTTCTTTTCCTGGACTTCACATTTATTTTATCCATATAATAATTTTGTTTGGTCTCCTTATCAATTTTTGCTCTTGTTTCCCCACTAGAACTAGAAG
The DNA here is from genome assembly GCA_012654045.1 of Ptyas mucosa. Taxonomy (NCBI): domain Eukaryota; kingdom Metazoa; phylum Chordata; class Lepidosauria; order Squamata; family Colubridae; genus Ptyas; species Ptyas mucosa. Next base: position 20,937,922 of record WNWU01000011.1, on the reverse strand, counting down.
CCCACATGGATCTCCTATTCCTACTCTCTGATCAAGAGGAAATGAAAGAAATTATACTTTTCCATTTCTACATTTTTGTCCCCCTGGGTGGAGATTCAATTCTTTGTCATAAATAAGGGATGATTCATTTATTTTGAGGTATTCTACTGTGTCTTCCTCCAGACAATAGGAAAGGATAGGTGTAGGTGGAGATTAATTTCTTGTATTTGTCAGTACCCCCTCCATTCCAAAACTCTCCTCTGCAACTTTCATCCCTAACCCTAATCCACTTCCCTTTCTTCTAAGAATCAGAATTCCTAGGAATCACTGAAGACAGAACTTGTGTCCAGTTAGGTGATTTGGCTATTAAGGTGCTGCAAATACTACTGTCAGATGAGAAAATGGGCATATGTGTCTTCTGCTGCTTCCCATGATCTTCCCATATCTGCATAGCCCTTTTCTTAATAGTAGTGACAAAAATGAGCCTTGGTGGTGCAGCGTACTAAGTGCTGTTATGTAGCACTTAGCTGCCAGCTGCCTGCAATTAGTGCGAGTTCAAATCTCACCAGGCTCAAGGTTGACTCAGCCTTCCATCCTTCCGAGGTAGGTAAATTGAGGACCCGGATTGTGGGGGCAATAAACTGATGTTGTAGAAACACCGCTTCGGGGGGGGCCAAAAGCCCTAATAAGCAGGTATATACAAAAGAATGAAGGCTATTGCTATAAGTGCATTGTAAGCCACCCTGTGTCTTCGGAGAAGGGCGGCATATAAATTGAACTAATAAATAAATAAAACTATCAAAGACAGCAGAGCACTTGTAGGAACTCATGACATCATCCAATTGATTTTTGAAGTGGTTCTGGGTGACTTCTCTTGAGAAAATGGGAGATGTCTGAAATGGAAGGGAGTCAAGAGAAGAGGTGGTGGCTATTACAGGTAGCTTAAAATGAAGAGCTGTGGTGATGCAGTAGTTGGAATGCAGTACTGCAGGCTAATTCTGCTGACTGCCAACAGTTTGCTCCTCAGCAGCTCCAGGTTGACTTAGCCTTCTATCCTTCCGATGTTGACATTTTAATAGCAATAGCACTTAGATTTACATATCACTTCACAGTGCTTTATAATCCCCTCTAAGAGGTTTACAGAGCCAGCATATTGCCCCAACAATTTGGGTCCTCATTTTACCAACATCGGAATGGAAATATGAACAAAGTTATTATAAGCAAACTCAGCCTCACATAAAAGATGAGATCAATTGTTCTATTGGTAATATGCCTACCCACTGATGTATTGTTCTAAAGTGGGCAGTAGCCTCCTCTCTTTTACTATGTAACTTTTGTCAATCAGCAAAGGATATGTTGTTTGTTCAAAAGAGAACACATAAAGTCCAAAAACATACCAGAAGAGAACTTCTATCATAAATGAGGTTGTGATAAAACCTATACGTTTTTTTTTAAAAAAAACCACATGCTGAATATTAATCAGATGAGCCATCTCAGGAGCAAAAGAAAAAGATGAAAGGAACTAACTTTTCATCCAGATAAGAAGCTTGGCAGGGCAACATGTTTGATAAGAAGAAACATGAGCCTTGAAAACTGTTCTAACACGAGATCACCAAAAGTCATGACGAAGGAGACAGGAATTTCAAATAGTCAAATATTCCATTGGCCAGATGTCATGGAAAAACTGAAAAAGTTTTTTTCAACAGAAGGAGCAAATTATTAAAGTAATAAAGGTGAGCTAAAAATAAAAATGAATTCTGGCACAGTTTTTCCCATTCCTAAGAAAAGAGATGGAGACAAAAAGAAGTTCCTTGAAGGCAATCTACCCCAGCCCATGCATACAGGTCTTGCTCTTGATGAGTATAGATTCAATCAGGCACAAAAAGAGCTTCCTTTCTGTGTGTCCCCTGCTCCCCATGTTCCAAAGGGTTAATAGGCATTTATAAAAACACTGAACAGCAGAAGGTCTAGACTGCAACTTTCAGTATGCTATTTGATACTTCTCTTCAGTGGACCCAATGACAAGCAGTTGTTTGGTTATGATTTTTCAACCAGTTGTACACCCATCCAATGTGGAAGTTTCCACCTAACTGCTGGAAAATTGGTCGCTTGTTGACGTTATCTGGTCCAACTGGATAGCAACGTGATTCTGGAGCAAAGAACTTGATCCACAGCCAACAGCATTGCAGTAATATTTGTATAAAGTGTTTACTCTCATGGTTGAAGCATTTTCTTCCCGAGATGAAAAGCATGCAGGTCTCACTGCCAGACTTCAAATCCAAAATAGCTATAATTTTCTTCTCTCTAGAAACACAATACTGCGTCCAGGAACATAATCCCAATCAAGGCTTAGAGGTATGATTTATTGCAAACAAGATGCAAGGCAGAACAGCTGTCTACCGCAGAACACAGAAAGCAAGGCCTATAAATAAGCCATTTAACAGCCTTAAGATTTAAATCTGAAGCCTCTTCTTCCCTTCTGGTCAATATACTCTTGACTGCTCATTTCCCCGGCTTCAGACCAGATCTACCTATTTTGTGTTAATGCAACAGTTTTGTAGTAGCCTGGGAATGGCTCTTTTCTGATGCATTTACAACTATATGCTGTATCTAGAGAAAAGCAGTTTAGGGAAAGCTCATTTGAGCTATTTTCAACTTTGCATTATATGTCTTTTGGGGAAATGCAGTTAGTTGGCAGCAATTTTATTTTTAACTTTCTGAAGGACCGCACTTACACCTGAGACTAGTTGTCTGTCATGAATATAACGTTAACTATAGTTTAACATATGTCTAAATCAGAAGCAGAATTTCAAATGGAGTTTTAGAGAATATTTCAGGCTTTTGGATAAATCAGTGATAATCTAGAAGTAAAAGTGAATGTGAATATCATTCTGTTATTATTTAACACAAATTAACATATCTAGAAAACAAAAACAGGAAGAGCTTAGACATTTGTAGCTATGGTACATTTCTTTAACGTGAAGTAATGAAAGATCATGTTCTTGATCTGGTCAAGAGTCTTTCTGGTCAAGAGTTTAGGAAATATGTGTGTACAAGGAAGACAAGGACACAGCAGAGAAAAAGATCAGTATGTTCAGTAGAGTTAATTGTGTTTATAAATTTACAGTAATATGTGTTCTTGAACTAAATACACTGACAAGTCCTACAAAGTTACTACAATAATTAGAAGATGGGGTAAATATATTAGCTGTCTCTATTGCACATAGATATTCCATAGATCTGCTAATTTGCAGAATTTTTTTTCTATGCCAGCAAAAGTAAGAATTGTGCAAGTCATGACATTCCCTATGAATCTCTATGGAAGTAAAAGACTTTATAGAAGAAAGATAAGAAGGGTATTGGTGCCTTTAAATGATAATTGTTTTCTAGTACTTGGGGGGCTGTCACTAAGAAGTGGGGTTGGCTTATTCTCTAAGGCACCAGACAGCAGGACAAGAAATAATGGGTGGAAGTTTGTTAAAGAGATATCCAATCTAGAAGTAAGGAGATTTTTTGTGATAGGAGAACAAATAATCAATGGAATAGCTTGCTTCCTGTGGTTGTGGTTGCTTCATCACCAGAGATTTTCAAAAACAGACTGGACAATCATTTGACTGGGATGGTATATGGCATCTGCCGTGAGCAGGGGCTGGTCTAGAAGACTTCGAAGGTTTCTTCCAGCCGTATGATTTTATGATTCCTGAGTACACCATGGACAGCCAAGAAAACAAACTGATAGATCATTGAACAAAGGACCAGGCTTAAATTATCCTATTCCAGACACATTATGCAATCATCCAGCTTTCTGGAAAAAGCTCTAATGCTGAGAAATTGGAAGGAAATAGAAAACAACAAACCAGCAAAAAGGTGATGGATTCAATTATAGTGGCTATGGGTATTCCTCTTGAAAGAAAGGGTTAGAGATAGATCTCTATGGTCACTAAGAGTTGAAAAATGACTTTAATCCTTTTTTAAACTCTAAATTCTTAATTGGAAATTATGACACAGGATGGAAATTACTGTGATTAATGTCTGCAATATCCAGATTCAGGGTGAAATTTCTGATAAACCAAAATAAATCTGAATTTTATTTTCAGATCTACTTTTGATAAGTAAATACACACACACTTACATGCACTAAGGTTTAAATTTCTAGTTCTATCACTGCATAATTATTTTGCAATGATTTTACACTTTTAAAATAATGTACATTAATTTTAATTCATTAATTTTAGTGGTCATCTCCATGGTAGGTTCAAATACTAAGAGATAAAACATATAAGGGTCACTGAATAATATCTAACAATTAGTTTAAAATTTCAAACATCCCAAAACACAGATCTATGCTCAACCACAGCTATTCTCAAAATCACCAATGTTTCTACATTTTACAAATATAGGTGAATAAGTGACACACCTCTATATCGTTTTCCATTTCAGGTGACTTAGGCAGCTGTTTAAAAGCAAATATTAAAACAGAAAGCTTTACATTTAAATGTATGGCTAAGACACACAAGTGAAGATAAATAACATTAAACAATAACAACAGTACGGTGCTGATATGACTAATATACATAAAAAATTAAAATATACAAAGTATAAGTAGTTATATCCCTCATTTGAATGATAAGCCATCAAGAAAATCCTATACCTACAGGTGCACATATGTAAGCACAAAATAGTTTGGAAAAATACTGTATAGATTGAGACAACTTACAAACACTGCTCAGTGAATAAATGAATGTGCCCATATTAAAATAATTTAGAAAGAAATTTTTTAGAGGGGAGGAATTAACCACAAATTATCTTTTTTTCAATGGTGAACACCCTCCAGTAATTAAGTGGATCTAATTGGATACAATACACAGGATGTGAACGAAAAAATAGTTTTATTGCCAATTAGTTAAATTTTGAAATAATTTCTAACTAAATTTGTTATGCTATCCCTCCTCCCTCCCCTTTGGCAGTGTTTAAATAAATGGAATTTTATGTCTGTAAACCATGTAGAATCTAGGAAGAGGGAAATATATGAGTAAAATTACCAAATATTAAATGTGATAAACTTGTTTAGACTATCAATGTCACACCTATTATATAATAAATCTACATTATTATGTAGATTTTACACACGTTCACAGAGTCATCAAATAGATAGATTTTATTTATTTAACTCTTAGATCTATACCCTGTTTTTCCTGTAGCACTTGATGGGAGCCTATTTTACATTCTTTTCCTCCCAGTATCCACCATAATAATAACCATGTGAAATAAACTGGGCGAGAGAGAATGACTAGCCCAAAATCATCCAGTGAAATTTCTCTAGATGAAAATGAGTTTGACCTACCAAATTCCAGTTCAACAGCTTATAGTACAGGTAGTCCTCAACTTACAACAGTTTGCTTAGTGACTAGTCGAAGTTATAAAGGCACTGAAAAAAGTGACTTAGGACTGCTTTTCACACTTACAATGGTTGTCGCATCCCTTGGTCATGTGCTCAAATTCAGGTGCTTGGCAACTGGCATGTATTTATGACGGTTGCAGTGTACGGCAGTCATGTGATCACCTTTTGAAAACTTCTGACAAGCAAGTCAATAAGGAAGCCAGATTCACTTAACAACTGCGTTACTAATTTAACAACTATTGTAATTCACTTAACAAGAGGTTAGAATGCTGTACTGAAGGCTACTTCTGCTAACTGGCAGCTAACTGCAATTTGGCAGTTCATATCTCACCAGGCTCAGGGCTGACTCAGCCTTCGATCCTTCCGAGGTGGGTAAAATGAAGACCCAAATTGTTGGGGGCAATAGGCTGACTCTGTAAACCACTTGATAAGGCTGTAAAGCACTGTGAAGCGGTATAAATCTAAGTACTATTGCTATTATAAAATGGGGCAAAACTCACTTAACCGTCTTGGTTAGCAACAGAAATATTGGGCTCAATTGTGATTGTAAGTCAAGAACTAATTGTACCACACTAGCTCTCCACATTATTAAATAGGAGCCTGGTTTAGCTCAGCAGACTAAAAGCATAGTGATCAACACCAGCTGTCTGCAATTACTATAAGTTCGAATCTCACCAGGCTCAAGGTTGACTCAGCCTTCCATCCTTTCTAAGGTGGGTTAAATGAGGACCCAGTTTGTGGGGGCAATAAGCTGACTTTGTATAAATATACAAAAGTATGAAGGCTATTGCTTAACGCACTGTAAGCCGCCCTGAGTCTCTGGAGAAGGGCGGCATATAAATCAAATTTAAAAAAAAAAAAATAACATAGTTGCAGCCATTTTTGTAGCTAATGAAAGTCTCGTAAATCATTTCAGAGCAATGTTTGTCTTACAGTCTCATAGCAATCTCAACGAAAGAAGACACCCCTGTGTTGTTATGCAGAAATTTAACATTAATTACAATTTTCAGGGACAAATGCTTCAACGTGGTCTCCCAGCTATACAAGTAATTTACAGTAACATAGTTCCCATAACAGCTGGGAAACAATCCAATGAATGTCTAACAGACGTCTGCTAATTATGTGATATATACTTTCAAGTAGAAGATGACAGACTGTGTTTAAAACATGTTATGGTAGAGAGACATGACATGCTGGACAAGAATGAGGGGGATCTGAAACTGGATTTAAAAATGACAGGCTACAAGAATGATATGGGGAAAAATGCTACACTGGATATACAAAGGAAAGCAGCTGATATCTTAATAATTAAAAGGGATATATAAATAAACAAAAAAATGACCTGTATTTTTTTTTCTATATTGGATTTGGAAAATAAACTGATTAAAGCTTTGAAGATACGTTTTGAGAAGGGATAAGGAACAAATGAAAATAAATCAAATTCTTAGGCATTATTTGAAGACTTTAAAGATCAAGATTATTAAAAGCAAAAGGAAGGAATCTAAATTTGATTTATTTGATCAAGGTTAAAATAGATACGTTGTTAATTCTGGCAACCTTCAATGGATTTTTGTTGATCAGGACTGAAAGAAGGAGGCTTTTAAAAATATGTCTATGGATAACAGATGGGAGATGAGAAGCAGAGATCATTTGCTGTGTTATAAGTTACTAAAATTGTTTACAATTTTAAAGGGTAAAGTCATTTCTATTTTCTTTTTTTCTGCACTATTTAATTTTTTCAAGTTTGTATTAGTTTTTATCTTTCTAACTGTAATGTTTAATAAAATTACTATGGAAAGACTACAGATTCAGGGCCGAATACTGCCGAAATTGGGTTTTGCTTTAGGATTTTGTGTTTCTTAACATTTTATTAACTGCAGCTGAACAGAACCAATGCATCTATTTTATATGTTTAAATAGGATTTAGTGGCGGGGGGAAGGGGGGGGGAGAGGAGATTCTTTCCCAATGTTTATAAATACATATTTTTTAAAATGTATTTATCAGAAACTCTGTAGGATGATTCCCATCTTCACTGTTTCTGTGCTGCTGCTTACTAAGAGTTATTTTTATTAAAAAAAGAGAGGATCTATTATGGTTAAAACATACTGACAGCAAAAAGTCTAAAGATTAAATTAAATAACCAAGCTGCTAAGTTGCCTTCAGAACTGACTTACATGAAAAAACACAGTGCAAAAACTATTTAGAAAGGCAGACTGCATGCATCCTGACATAAGCTCCATCAAATATGGAAGAATGTTTGTTTGTTTGTTTGTTTGTTTATTTACTTATTTATTATTCCCTTTATTTCAATTTAGTATTCAGTACACCCGAGAATTAAATTAGAAAGTACAAAGTATTTTTTAAAAAGCATAAATAAAAAAATTAACATAAAATTAATTTGCAAATAAAAGTCTGATAAAAAGATCTTAGTAGCTCTTTTAAGGCTCAGAGAATAAAGAAAAATATCATCATATTCTTTATTACATTCAGAATGACAAATGTAAAAATGAATTAACCTTAACTTTGTCTTTATTAGGTGCTCCTTAACTAACGGTTCATATTACTCTTAACCTTGAAGTCCTTGAAGCTCTCTGAGCTGGGTAGTTTTCTTGCAGACATTTTACTACCAAGCTAGGTAACATCATCAGTACAGTGAAATGTAATGAAAGGGTAATGTGTAATGCAATAGTTGCAAGAAAATAACCAAGCTCAGAGAGCATCAAGGACCCACACTTCAACCCTGAGCTACAAATATTATCTTTTATTAGTATTCTTAACTTTGTATTTCTGAACAAAACTAAATATGCTTAATTGCCTAAATGTGATTTAGTTCAACCCAAGTAGCCTTTCTCACTCCTTCCAGTCAATTAAGATAGGCGTAGAAAACAATTCCCAATGGTTCAGCTATTCTAATTCAGAATAGCCAGAATGGCCAAGGCACAATGGTTAGAAAGCAGTACTGAAGGCTGATTCTGCCCATTCCAGGTTGACTCAGCCTTCCATCCTTCTAAATTCGGTAAAATGAGGACCCAGATTGTTGGGGGCAACCACTTAGAGAGTGGTATAAAGCACCATGAAGGGTTATATAAGTCTAAGTGCTATTGCTAATAAGGAATTCTGGGAATTCAACAACATCTCAAACATGTCACCCATCTCAATTTAGATCATCAATGTACTCATTATTGAACAAAAGGCAACCTGAATGTATTTTGTTGACTCTCTCTTCATCACAATTTCAGATAAAAATAAGTTCTTTTACAAAGGTAGTAGTATTAGGTTTAAATTTATACATATAAAATTAAGATATGTATAAAGTTTTCCCATTCTATAGTCATTTGAGTTGTTTAATATAGGGTTTTGGCCCTTCTATTTGTTGAAAGACTCTTGGTCCAGTAACAGAATTCACAGATACATATATAGACGAGAAGCCTTTAGGAAAGGCCACTGTTCCATATTAGCAAATGATTAAAAAAATGACAAAGAAAGCATCCAAATTAAAATATAATCTATAAGTATGGATTGATTTGCTAAAATATAGAGTTTTAAATGAGTTTTTTTTTACCCCGTTCTCTCTGCAGTTGTATGAGAAAGAGAAATGTAAATTTAAATAAATACTAAATATTTAAATACAGCTACAAATATCCCCCAATTAATGGAACAACCTTCATCCAGAGATCATGCTGGAACTAACTTTGACGTCCTTCCAAAAAGCTGCCAACAGAGTTATACTATAGAGCTTTTGAGAGATGATATTGCCCAAGGTGGGTTGACATCAGTAGTGGGTTCCACTTACCTTCACTACTGGTTTGGAATTGGGAGCGTGCGCGCGGTCATTTCGCTCGCACATGGCACTTCGGCACATGTGTGGAGCATCTGTGATGACATCTGGGTGGGTGGGCGGAGCCTCCTGCCACCGCCACTACTGGTTTGCCTGAACTGGGGCAAACCAGTAATAACCGACCACTGGTTGACACCATTGTATTGTAATGTTTACTGCAGTTTAATTTTTTATGTTGAGTTTGCATTGTGGTTTTCAACTTTTTGCAATATTCATACAAGGATTTTCCATTCTGCAAAAGCAAAATGTGAAATGCTGACCATCAATTTAATAGTATAAGTTATTAAGCATACAGCGTGTGAAACTACAGGGCAAGTTTGCTTTAAAGTCAGGATTCTCAAATTTTGTGGAACTGTGATCACTACATGGCCTTGTATGAGAATAAGTAAAATAAATGCTTTCACTGGGGTTAGGTCTATGCTAGGAAATAAAGCATCACTTTCTTCTAATAAAAAAGTAATATTGATCTATAATCACTATTTCTCTATTTCTGCGGTTTCGCAACTGTCCTTGGGCTTTGCATGGGCAAAATAAAGAGGAAAGATCTGAGTATTTGTGGACTACCTCTTGCTTTGTCAGTCCAATTAGCTTTTAAACAAAGCTAGAACAGTCTCCAAATTTGCAAGACTTCCTCCAGGGGTTTCTCAATTCATAGTTTGAGAACTGCTAAAATATGTGGATTGGAAAATGTTTAAAAATTCATCTCTTTAAATCTGCCTCAAACTATTAGAATATCTCACCTTCAATCCGTGTACCAATGCTTTTGTTTTACTGGGACCTGGCTGTACAAATACAAGGTAATCACAAGCCTGATTCATTCTTCTTTAATTTAGGGTGACCTTTAAAATGAGAACAGCATATTCTTAAAGCAGTGCAATTTGAATAGCACACCTGGAGTTATTCTCATGCCCACTTTGTGGCTCTGGCCAGCTTCCTTAAAGTATTGGTACCCAGCAAGGTTGCAACTTATCTAGGGCTTATCTAACTTTTTATTCTGAGTCATCCTGTTACTAATATCTCTGTATTGCCTTTCTGCCTCCCTATTGTATGGTGGCGTATAATAACTATACAGTTAAAACAATTAAAGGAGGGGTGTCAAACTCAAGGCCCGTGTGCCGAATACGGCCCCTGGGGTGCTTAAAGCCGACCTGCGGGGCAGGCCTGGACCAGCCCACAGTGCCCCATTTTCTGCCTGGATGGCCTCCTCCAGCACTTTGTGGGCCAAAACAGAGTGCAGTGGGCACGTGTGGCTCCCCCATGCCCCATTTTGGCTGGCAAAGTCTGCAGGAGGCTGTCCAGGCAGAAAATGGGGTGTGGGGGCCATGCACAGCTCCCCACACCCCATTTTGGCCAGCAGGTTGCTGCAGGAAGCATTCGTGCCGTCTCCTCCCCCCGCGGCCGGCCCACAGAGAACTACAATGCTGATCCGGCCTTCTAAGAAATCCACTTTGACACTCCTGAAGTCAAGTTTAAAAGTCAAGTTAAAAGAGATGAATTACATCTTTTCTTACAAATCATGAGAGAGGCAGCCCCTAAGGTAGGCAGGCCTTAAGCAATTTATGTCTAAAACCGGCTGCTTCATTTGAGAAATGAACTGGGCAATCACTGCGTGTCTTTCAGCATTGGTGAATACTACTGTGCACTGCTTTGCAAACTTTGTTGTTGTTGTTTTTATTAAATACACATGTTACGAGTCAGTGTACCTGTCAGAAACAGAGAAAAATATACAAAGAAACTCTTCGTCTCAGTCTGATGTGCATTTCTTTTTCTTTTCTATTCATTCGGGGAGCAAGGAATAAAAAGCTTTCCCTACGTGAAAGAACTGCAGTCAAAATTACCAGGCAGCAAAAATGCCCCCTTACACCTTCTTCTCTTCTGAGAGTTTTCTTTGTTACCATAATTTATTCTGGCAGGACTGTCTACTACAGGTACGAGGAGACAATAGTTTATAGGCAAACAGTAAGAGGGAAACTTTATTTGTCTTCAGAGGATGATAGCAGACAAGGCTAATAACGTCTATGCTGCAATCCACTGTTTTCAGGAAAAATCAATCGGGGTATATTTTACCTTAAAATATTTATCTTAAAATTTTTTCCTCCTGCTTCCTAATGATTTTTACTTAATACGATCTTAACTGACATGGATGCAGGGGGTTTTTGGGTGGGGGGATGGGGGGAAATCCCTCTGATAAGTAGGTTTTTTCATATGCACTAAAGGGATATTGAAGCTTTGGGCCCAGCTCTTTCTTTATGCTTCTTTAGCTTTTACTGGCCTTTTATTTTTTTTTATTTAAAAAAAAGAAAGAATTAACATCCACTCAGACGCAGTATCTGCCAGTGCAGTCTGGGATACTGACAGCCACAGTCTGGACTGAACAGTAAACAGCTCCACCACATTCTATTGGCAATTACTGCTGAAGGTCACACATCAGCAGAGAGCCTAAATTCCAGGAAAAAAAAAGGCTGCCTGTTATGTAACTGCTGCCTGAATGCTGGCAGATGTCCAACAGAGCAGTTCACTGCAATGTAGGAGGAAGGGAGGGAGGGAAAGCAAAGTAGGACATTTCTCAAGTTTCTTCAGCATCGTTAGGGTGCCCCCTTCTGGCGAAGTTTAAGATGAAGCGTTACGGTGAACGAGTGTGTGATGGATACCACGTTTATAAATAAGGTCTTTCTAAATAAATAAACAGGCTACCTGGGATAAATGCACGAACAGGGTAATGATGACACTATAATAGTTGTGATCTTGATGCGATGTGCTTGACACTGCAGCTACACAATCTACTTTGAGACCACAACAATATTGAACACAGGAAGTTTTTTTAAAAATCCGTATAGGATTAAAAGGTCGGTTATGAAGAAGAGAAAGGTTTGGCTAATACCGTGTTTCCCCGAAAATAAGACCCTGTCTCATATTTTTTTGAACCCCGAAATAAGTGCTTGGCCTTATTTTCAGGGAGGTCTTATTATTTTGGGGCGCATGGAGCAAGACGGGGCTCTTCTTGCTGTCTTACCTGATTTCTAGCTCTGTTTCCCTAACTCTAACCAGAGGAAATGGTGGGGACCGGCTGCACATGTGTTTAAATATTTTCAGGAAGGGCTTATTTTCAGGGAGGGCTTATTTTAGCGCATGCCCTGAAAAGCCCAATTGGGCTTATTATCCGGGGAGGTCTTATTTTCGGGAAAACAGGGTAAGTCTTCCTTTTCTCTTTCTGAAAAAGCTATAAATTTCTTGTTTGGAAGAACAAGTAATTTCCAAACAGCCTTTACTAAGTAAGTTGGTGTGAGAGACTGAGAGAGACAGTATCTTATTTAATACTTTTTTGGTACTTAAGAAAACTTGAAACATTCAGATGAATAAAACTCAACTACTTTTTCAGGAGCTGTGTTTAAGAAGTACTGTATTATAAATCTTGACCAGTTCTAAGAATGAAATTAAATATTTCTGCCCTGATTTTTTTTTCTTAAAAAAAAAGATTTACTGTATTTTTGTTTTTCATTTTCTCTCATACCCCAGTTTGGTTTAATAATAAATCTACTCAGAGCATTTCAGTATGCACTTTACTTTTAAAGTGTCATTTTTAACCAAAAGCCCATTTTATCTCTAATTCCTCTTGAAGAAACACAACTTTTGCAGAAACATCACAATCACAAGCATGTTTTTGCTCTGGAAGAACTGTAATTTTCTTATTCTTCTCCCTCAATAGTAGAAGCTCACTGGACACAGAATATGAGTTTTAAAAAGGCATTTCTTTCTTTATGGCATGTGTTTGTATATTGGCTGGTGGAAAAAGAAAAACACTGTGCTTCCTCAGAAAAGTTTCAGGGAATGCAAACTCCTGCCAGAAGACACTTTTAATAAACAGATAGTGTTCATTTCCTATATTTATAAACACACCTGCTGCTAGCATGGAATCCTTCCACTGAAATCAGCCAACAAAGTTTTCACTGCTAATCGAGGGCTAAATTCTAAACTGGGCTTGATCTCAATCCTGATTTAATGCAAAACCAGTCAGAATGTGTGAAAGCCATTTCATTTGACAGATAATCTTAAGTAAAAACAAGCAGCCTAAATTACACGTATATGTTCACAGCTTCGTAATGTAGTGTGCTTCTCAAGACCCTGAAGCTAAATGAGTTTGGTTTAAATTACTCTGGAGACAATAAAACAACTTTAAAAGAGAATTAGTTTTAGTTGACAAAATTCAGTAAAATAAAACAAAGAACTGAAGTACTTGACCAACTACTCCACCTAATTTATGCTCTTTTCCACGATATTTGTAATACCAAACCCCCCCCCCCAAATCTCTGATACTAATATCTTCATGGAGCAGCATCTGATCATATGTTAATGATGATTATAAACTATGAGTGGAATTTTGACGGTAGAAAATCCAGTAGAGCAAAGACAAAGCTAACTTGAGCTAATCAATGGGCCATTTATGGAGAACATGCAAACCATTGTTTCTACTTCTCTGTGTTAGAAAGTGCATACTCCCTAGTGTGAGATAGTCTGACTGCAAAGAAAGTATACATATTCCCATGTATATCTTAGGATCATATGTTCAGTTAGAAGAAACAACTATAGATCACAGCAGACTTTTAACTGCTGATTTATAGAAATTAAACTGCCATAAAAAAAATTTAAGGCAAGCTACACAAAACAGCTATTTAATTCTAGGTGCCATCTTTTCTTTCAATTATACAGAGTGGCAAATTCTAGATTCAAGATCTGATTGCCTCATCTTTGCACATTAACAATTCTAAGTTCAAAGAATTCTTACACAACAGAAAGTGAAATGTTTAAATATCTTCATTTATATTGCATTGGAGAATTATCCATTCAGTGTTCTACCATTTGAAGGAACACCACATGACTGAATCCAAAAATATGTTCAGACAATACTCTTGGAGGAAAACAAAATACACAATTAAAATCAAATAGTTCACGGCATGACAAGTTACACTCCACTACATCACTAGCACAAACGTGAGAACCACAATACATAAACACCGACAAGACAGCACGACATACTACATGGCTACTGACTTCAGGATACCACCAGAGAAGACTAAAGAAACAATAAAGTAAGAAATTCAAAACCTCAGCATTATCCAAGTCACCAAGTGCAATCAGCTAAAAAGAAAAACAAGAGGGAGACAAAAAGAAATTGGAAATAAATATTAATGAAAGAGAAATGGCAAATAATCAGTCATTATAGACACTGAGAATCATAATTTCCACTCTTTCAACCCAGTTCTTTTGTAAGATTGTTGATTTTTAAAAAAATTGTATTCATCCTCTCTCCTGAATACAACACTAAATATAAATATATTTGACATACTAGCCTATGTTAGCACGACATATGATCCGTTATCAGATATGGGTGAACCTAACTAACAGTGTCTTGAAAAATATGGGTGTACACCCCTATTTTACACCCCTGTATTATTAAACATTAATATTCCTTGTTGTTTCATATAACTTTTTTTAAAGCATGTAAAACTTTTCAGTGTGACAATTAACTGATTATAATATACTATTTTTACTATAGTTAGTGTACAAACTATCAAGTGGCTACAGGTTACAGAATAGACCTCAAGTTATAATAGTACTGACTGAAAAAAGTGACTTGGGACTGTTTTTCACAGTTACAACTTTGAAACATCCCCATTATCATGTGATCAAAATCTCTGGTGACTGGTCCATATTCTTGACCGTGGCTGTGTCCCAAGGTCATATGATCACCTTTTGCAAAGTCAATGGGAAAGCCAGATTCACTTAACAACTAGATTACCAACTTATCAACTGCAGTGATTCACTTAACCATCGTGGCAAGGAAGGTAGTAAAATGGGGTAAAACTCACTTAATAAATGTCTCACTTAACAACAGAAATTTAACACAACCAATCGTGGTTGAAGTCAAGGATTTCTTGGTTGGATCACTGCAATGCCCTCTACATGGGGCTGCCCTTGGGGTGCACCCGGAGTCCAGCTGGTCCAGAATGCGGCCGCGCGGGTTGTTACGGGAGCTTCCCGTTACTCCCGTGTGACACCTCTCCTGTGTGAGCTGCACTGGCTGCCAGTTGTCCTTCGGATCCGCTTCAAGGTGCTGGTTCTCACCTATAAAGCCCTACATGGGGTACTTGCAGGACCATCTCCTACCAGCCTCCCACCGCCCTGTGCGGTCACATAGGGTTGCCCTCCTCACAATGTCAGGATGAGGGCATTCTCAGTGGCTGCACCGACCCTCTGGAATGGGTTACCCATCGGTCTCCGGACGGCCTCTGACCTCCGTACTTTCTGCACCAACCTGAAGACTGGCTGTTTCAGCAATTTCCCTGATGTGCTACGAGATTTTATTCTTTTTGGGGTTTTATATTGGCTGTTTTTAGGATTTTTATTGTTATATGTTTTTATTCTGTGCACCGCCCCGAGTCCTACAGGAGATGGGAGGCATATAAATTTAATAAAAATAAATAAATAAATAAATAAATAAATACTTGTATTAGAAGGATACTTTCAGCATCCTTGTCAGCCCTGGAGGCCATCTTTTTCTTTGGATCTTCAGGGCTGCCACACTTAGTGCTGTGGGAAACTGGGAGGGGGGATTGCATGGAGTGGTGGAGATATCTAGCCATAATAACATTCCTTTCTCTGAGAGTCAAGGACATTCGGCCAGCACCTGGAGGGGCGTGACTGGGAGGCATCTCCAGTTGGGACGGTGCATTGTTTGGACCATGTGGTAGGCAGGGAAAGGAACTTGGACTTTCTGTTGAGTGGGGAAAACCTGGAAGCTTTCAGATTCAGGTTTTCCCAGATGTGCCAATATGACATCTCTAATTAAATGGAACTTTGAGGAACTTCTGGCCTCTGGCCTTTTTTGTTGGGGGTATTACTTGGAACCCTGTCATCCACGATGTCTAATAATATTGAAACCAGGTGTCTTAGGATTGGATATTGTGTGGCCCCTATGGTACCATTTCTATGTTCCATGAAAAGGATCCAATATCTTATCCCAAAACATCTAGTTTTAGTATTATTAGACTGAGTAGATGCTGGTAGCATACTCCCAATAACCCATAGCCACTTGGTAGTTTGTAAACTCTGTGTAAAAAATTAATATAATCAATCCATCCTTCTGAGAGTCCCCGGGCATATTTCTTCCTTACTTCATACAGATTATCATTGGCAACTCTTGAAACGTCTGTGTACAACAAACATAACAATTTAATTTCATCTGCATATTCAGAATAAAACTGTAGCTCAGATTTCCAGGTACCTGGGGAAATGTTGTTTTTTCTTGATATAAAAACAAATCTCAGTCAGCAAGAACACCAAAATCCACTTTCAACAAACTTGTTTTAAAGGGTACCCGGATCAGTTTACTTGGGTAAATTTGATTGTACTTTTTCACCAGCCAGTGAAAAAAAATTAAAATAACATTTCATACAAATAATTAAGTGAAATAAATATGTTTCAGGGGGAAAAGGGTAATTATTATTTTTAAATAAATTCAGAGAGGCACACAATATAGTAGGTTTACACTTGTATAAAGCAGAATCAGGTTGAAAATTAGCTAAATGGTTAGCCGCACAATTGGTGTGATTCTTTTCTTCCTGCAAAGAATGAAAGTAGATTGCTGCCCATGTGAGATGCCATGTTACTTTTCATATCAATCTTGGTATCATTGTCTTTTCCATTTTGACACCCCTCTCCCCATCTCCTATGAACATTTCTGCTCATTAACTGTTTTTCTTAGAGGTTTTTCTATACTAATTGCATGGAGCTTCAAACTGTTCTCCTCATAACCTTGGAGCTTCAAGGTATCAGGAGCTCCTAGTGAAGCATCCATGTAACACACAAACAAAACTATTTTTCAGTTGTGATAGCTAGAAAGGAAAGGAAAAGGGCCATCTGCATAGGTAACTGTCTTCATTTGAGCATGGCTAAGACTCAGAAAGGGTGCAGCTGTGAATACGTTCTTTCATTGAGCCATATCTATTGTATGTTCTCTTTAAAGCTTAAATTGACATTTATGATCGCCAGTCACAGTTACAACTGCGGGAGTAGACAAATATAAAAGAAAACTGTCCCTTCCTAACTGATCTTCTGATTCTCTTCTGTTGGGAACTTTAAGGAAATGCATTTTAAATATTGGGCATTGGCTCAATCTTAGACAGCTGATTAAACTAGACAGTTCCAGACAACTGTTTATGAAAAGTGTGAAATGTATAAATACCCTTCTCTGTACAACTAAAAGCAGTTCATGTTAGAGAGCCTCCTAATATATACACAGCTGTTCTGGGTTGCTTCTGAGATCCTAAAGTGCACTTAGATCTCCATTAGCAATATGACCTGTTGATTTGCCACTTGCTTTCCACTACCTAAGGGCCTCAGAACAGATTTACAGATTTTCATAGCAACTTCCCTTTAGAGTGTCTATGGAGATTCTCAGTCACCCAGCTCAGGGTTGTCCCAAAGATGCTTTCTTTTGTCTCTTGAAAAAGCACCTTTGGGTTCCCTTTAGAGTTTTTGGGACAGTGGTGAAATCATCCGAGGTCTGCTACTGGTTCACTGCGTGCGCACATGCGTGGTGCGCTTCAAACACGTGTTTCGCATGCATGCGCACCACAAGCGCTACCGTGCAGAGCTGAAAAAGAAGGCTTAAGAAGCCTTTTTTAAGGTAAGTAGAACAGCGAGGGGGGAGGGAACAGCTGTGCCGTGCGATTTAGATTAGCAGGATTTTCTGCTTTCTAGCGAATATAAATTGCGCGGCACAGCTGATCATCAGAAATACCAGTTCATCTGAACCGTTAGCATCTTTAATTATCTGTTCGATCAAACCAGTAGCTTTATTACTACCGGTTCATCCGAACTGGTCCGAATTGGTAGCATTTCACCCCTGGTTTGGGATTACCATATTCATGTGTTCAGAGATATATATATTTTTGGCCAAAATACCGTTTTGCTACTTTCTGCAAATAACTTGATGTCTTAAGCACTTTCCAGCTTAACAGATCAATAATTAAGATTTCTTAGAAAACATTTCTGTCACTTTTTTTCCTAGAGATTATTCTTTGATTGTTTTTCAATCACATAAAAGTTCTGCAGTTAAATGATTGGCTAGTTCAATATAATTTGTTTATCATGACTCTTTTATCACAAGTGCACACAGACCTAGAATTCATCCAGTTAGATGAGGGTGTTTTGTTTTGTTTTTTTGCATATGTCATGTCAGGCCATTTAACTCTATTCATTGGTTCTCCAATCAACTTGGGCATATATTCTTCCACCTCTATGGAACTCTTTGGGCCACAACAATTTCAGGACCAAAGGGAAATTGTCAAAAGGCAAAATGAATTGATTTATAGAGCCATTCAACACAGAGATATTTGGCCATCTCCTTTATACTTATAGCAGTCAGATTACATTTCTTGGGAGAAAATACGCCTTGATATGACGAGCCTTAAATTTTAATGCCAATAAACACTCCCATCTGTCTTTACTGCCCATCCAATTGGCAGCAAACACAGGGATAAGACTGGATAGTTTTGTTTTGTTTTTCTCCTCTCCCATAGCAGCAGCATGACAGGGTGTCATGGGAGATATGGTTCTCAACTTCAGCTGCTCTAAGCTAATGCATTGTTCCCAGTTTCCTAGGATTCCTAACTTGGTTTTCTGCAACAATAACAAAGAGAAGCAAACTCCCACACCACCCTTTCTGCACATTCATGCCACTTAACAATATAGGAAAGTAGATGGGAGAATGTCTGCCAGGACTCGGTGTTGCTCAGACCTGATAGGAAAATGCGATATCTTTTCCACCTCAATTTTTTTTTTTCATTTCAGCCAGTGAAGAATTTTGGTAATGTCATTTATGCTGGTGCTTTTATAAGTGCCAACACTTCTTATGCAAACCTGTGCTGGAATAAATTTGCTAGTCTCCTAGGCTTATATATCCATAAGGTTTATGTAAGACATGTTTTATATCAATAAGTAAAAAAAAGAATCCATTTCGGAATGTCAGGTTCCTGAGCATCAGTATGAGCCGAGGTGGTGCAGTGGTTAGAGTGCAGTACTGCAGGCTACTTCAGCTGACTGCTAATTCAGCAGATCAGCAGATCAAATCTCACCAGCTCAAGGTTGACTCAGCCTTCCATCCTTCCGAGGTGGGTAAAATGAGGAACCGGATTGTTGGAGGCAATATGCTATTTAGTATACTGTCGATTGTTGTAAGCTGCCCAGAGTCCTCAGAGAGTGGGCAGCATAGAAATATTATTATTATTATTATTAATAATAATAATAATAATAATAATAATAATAGATTTTCGACATTTTTTTAAAAATTGATTTATATGCCGC
Source organism: Ptyas mucosa (assembly GCA_012654045.1). Classification (NCBI taxonomy): domain Eukaryota; kingdom Metazoa; phylum Chordata; class Lepidosauria; order Squamata; family Colubridae; genus Ptyas; species Ptyas mucosa. The sequence goes on along the minus strand of WNWU01000011.1, from coordinate 20,918,338 downwards.
CCTTCTCCGGAGACTCAGGGCGGCTTACAAGGTGTTAAGCAATAGCTTCATACTTTTGGATATTTTATACAAAGTCAGCTTATTGCCCCCACAATCTGGGTCCTCATTTTACCTACCTTAGAAAGGATGGAAGGCTGAGTCAACCTTGAGCCTGGTGAAATTGAATGAATATAGAGATGGGGAATCTATAATCCTCCAGATTTTGCTGAAGCTCAACTGGTTTGTAAATAGGTATCTGGAGGGTTAGTGGTTGCATATTTCTGCCTCTTCAAAATTTGTTTATTGAATGAGCTAGAAAGCAAATTTTGAAGACAAAAAATGCCTAGACCACAACCCTCAAAGAACAGGATTTCTTCTTTCTATTAATGATGTTCTGTTACCAAAGTGATTAAAAGCTATTTAGCATTTTTATGACCCTGTAATCCCTTTTATTGGAGTAACTGAATGGAACTGAGTGTTTACTTGCCAGATGCCCTTCCTGATGCTTATGCAGAATTCACAGCAGATATTTTCTCTTTGCGCCCTGAGAGAGAAACATCTGTCACTGCCTAGGATTGAACTCTCAGTCTTCCAAGTGGGAGGCGAGTGTCTTCACCTCTAGGCCACCACACCATTCCAAATAAGCAATATATAATAAACTTAAGTAATATACAATCCATTATCCTCATTGGTGAAGAAAAGAGACCCTGCAGAATTTAGAAGTCTATTGTCCTATTAAAATGAACTGGAAATAATAAGCAATTCAGTTGTGTATGCCATCATTTTCAACTTTAAAAAAATAAATGCAACAATAATAAAGAATCCATACTGCCATTTCTTCAACTACGCTGCAAAAAAAAAAAAAGACAGAATAAAAGACAAAACAGTAGACTATAAATCAAAGTACCTTCTCTCCATAGCCTCTATCTTTGGTCATCATTTCCCTGAGTGTCTGTAATACTTTAATACAAAGTTTCTCCTCATTCTCTTCCAGCAGCTGCTTAGTATGTTTTATTAACCTGAAAACAACCAATTGATCACAGTTTGTTTCAGAACTAGAATGTCTACTCAATTAGGAAGGCATTTGTAGGTATTTGCATTAAATGTGATAGAAAAAAACCAATTGTCCAAAAGACAACCATATTGTCATTTTTTCCCCTTCAAAGCATAGTTTTTTCAGATATATATATGTGAAGCAATAAATAAACTTTGTTCCATATCCCTTCTACATAGAAAGCTTTGAAGTGCAGTATAATCTGCTCTGAGAAAATAAAGATACACAAACATGGAATAAATGAACTAAAATTAAGCAGCTCTGTCATGGAACAACAGTATTTGTAACTTATGTCATAAAATACAAGTTGCTTCTCATGGCTTAAGAACTAGGAGGTTCTGAGATGGTAGATCAGAAACAAAAAACTACAACACATTGTTATATTTTACAAGGATTTCTGAAGAAAGCATTAATTCATTCATAACAAAACGTTCTAAAATTAGGAATAAACGTATTTTTCAAAATGGGCTATTTGTTACGTTCACTAGCAAAACTTAACCAGGATCCTCATACTTAAACGAAGGATAAATTTTATCAGAGATTTGTGGTTGCTAACAGAAGGAATCATTCTTATGTTTTCTTGACCAGATCCCATGCAGTCCAGCAAATATAAATAGCATGCTGCATTTTTACATCAAGAGGATGAGAAAACTTAATATGCCACATTATGATGTTACACATATTTTCTAACAGGATTGAGAGATTCCTACCTAATATTTCTAATATTGTCATTTTCTAAATAAATAAAATGGACACCAAGGCCTGATTCACAAACATGCTAATCTACAATGTGGTTTGATTGGTTTAGCATATGGTGTGAATGATGCTGTTGTGGCTTAAACAAACAATGACTAATGCAATATGTGAATCCAGTCATTAAGTACTGTGTAATGGCACATGAACTATAGTACAATTTTATTAAAATTACTTTCTGCTTTCCGAAGCCATTATTACCAGCTTCAGTAACAGCAGATCCATGTGGAAAGCTACTAGAATCTTACGAAAAAACAGAAAGAAAGCATGATAACAAATTGATAGCAAAATAAGATCAATATACCCTAACCTATAGTAAGAAGTTTACTATAGTTTAGTTTAGTTTAAGACTATAGTTTAGAAGAGAGCAAGAATTATTTTAAAATAATAAAGAAAATGCTGACCCTCAACTTACTTGCAGATAAAACCTCCACTTTCACATTTCCTTCTAGCATCTGTATTTTCTGGGAAAAGCAGTTCTGGTCTATGAAGGACATCCACCAATACAGACAATTCAGCTTGGACCAGTGGCCGTAAGCGATCTTCCAAAGCTGATACTATATCCTGAAGTAGGTGTATATTTAGTTTGAAACTTACATGGACAAAACATACAGACAAGTACTTTTTAAAAACAATTATGCCAATAAAAAAAGAATATGTTTAATTAAAACAAGATTAATACATTGGGAACCTGCGGAGACAGATTTCATTGTTTCCACATTTCTCTTCTCACTGTTAATAGAAATAGGTTTCTTTAAGGTTACAAACACTAAGTACTCACAACACAACACTGAAAACATTTGCTTCCTAAAATCTGTAAATGGACATTATAAACAGCAAAATAGGCATTTTCTACTAATATTAATATTAATAGCATTTATTACATACCAGAAGTGAAAACATTGTGTCGCCAAAATAAGATGGGCAATGGAAAAGAGAAAATACAGGGGAAAAAATAGCTGAAAGAAGACTGAGGTGAAAATAGGAGTTGAAGGGCTGAGGAACATAAATACAATGAAATGACCTGGAATTGAGCACGATTGACTACAGCCCTAATTAGGAGCTTCTCCAGTGAAATGTTTTGTGTATAACTACTGAGATCATCACAATTTGATCAGCCTCATTTGCATAAGACATCAGTATCCAGCTTCCATTGAAAGACATCTATTCAGTTCAGATCCTTATGAACTGCTGGAAAGCAGTTATTTTCAATATTAAACAAAAGCCAAAAACACCGAGACGTAATCTGAAACTGACAAAAATAAATAAATAAATAATAAAATAAATAAATAAAAGTTAATAATTAAAAATTGTGCATGAGTAAATTAAAAAGAAAACCAAAACAAACAAAAAAGCCCCTCAAAGGGCAGACTTTCTGGACCACTTTTTCTAACCACATTTTCTATCTTTCTGCTATACATATTTTTATTATAAAATAGTAATACTTTATAATATTTGTGAAAAGAGGCACACATGTGATCTTGAGTTTGTAGAAAATGAACATAAAAGGAAATGGCCAACAAAAAAGCAAGATATTAAATAATCCTTAACTAAATACCTAGGGCCTTATCAAGGTGTGTGAGAATGTACTTGAGAGACAGCAGGAGGAGGATAAAGAAAATAGACTAGGTAAAGATCAGATAAAAGTTAGCTTAGTCTAGAGCTGGGGTGTCAAACTCAAGGCCTGGGGTCTGGATTCGGCCGCAGGGTGCTTAGATCTGGTCCACAGGGCTACCCTGGAAACAGCAACTGACTGGCCCACCATGCCTCTGCCAATGAAAACAGAGCTGTGGAGGGCTGCATGCAGCCCTCCTGAGCTCCATTTTCACTGGCAGAGGACTGCAGGAGGCCATCGGAGCCGAAAACAGCACTTAGGAGCCCATTTTGTCTGGCAGAGCGCTTGGGCCACCACAGGCACCCCCGATATGAGTGACGTCGAGCTAGCCACACCCACCCTGGCCATGCCTACTCTGCCCCCCTGAGGTCAAACACAACCCTGATGCGGCTCTCAATGAAATTGAGTTTGACACCCCTGGCCTAGAGGATTAGGAGCATGGCAAACATCTCAGAAGTTGAAGGAGGGAGGTGTGGTTTCAGTCTTGCAAGATTCTGTTACTGTAACTTTACAATAAAGGCAGTAATTCACAGTTGGTGCTTGTTGCCTGGATTACCTCAAAGGGATGACATTCTATTTCTTCATACAAACCACACATCCGCTGAATGCTTAAAAGCAGGTATTGATATTATACTCACTTGCAACCTCTCAATGATGTTACGATAATCCCTTGACGCTGCCATCACAGAATCTCTCCGAGCAGCGTTTCTTGCCGTCATCCTCCAGTTCATTGCTGTTTTTTGCACTATATTGTGAGACTTCAGGAAGAGGTTATTGACCTGGCTGTCAAGATCAACTGGGATAGCAATTGCTCTGCTCTTTGCTGAAATATATAATGTATTATCATTTGTTTAGCCAGTGACATGCATTTCAGAAGGATATGAACCAGATTTGCATCTTGAGAAATGAAAGGGCAAATTTACATAGGCAACACTGACATTTGTAGAAATGTTTTTGTTCATGTTTTTGATATCACTGGGTTTGCATGTACGCTATAGCAGCTTCTATTAGGCAAAACCCTTTTAGTCCAGCATTCTGTACCCATAACGGCAAACCAAAGTTTCATCTGTAAACTACTCAGAGTCATTTAGACAGTGAAATGGACAGTGAATCTAAATTTGACAAATAAACAAATGGATGCCAAAGGGAAACCCAAGCCAAACATGAATATCTCGCAGCCTGTTCCTGTGCTTTGTTTCCCAATTTGCACAAGTTAACAAGTTTCTATAACCGAAGGTAAGACAGAGTTATCATGCCTAATATACGCTCTTAATTGTGAAAATAAAGCATATATTTGATAGAAAAATACTTGTAGAAATATGTTCCGATGCTCAATTTTTTCAAATTATTAACAAAAACACTTTCATTTAATGTAACTGATGAAAAGGAAGTATATTTGATGGCAAGATTAGAATTAGAATAACAGAGTTGGAAGCGACCTTGGAGATCTTCCTGCTCAGGTAAGAAACCCTGTACCATTTCAGACAAATCTCTTCTTTAAAACTTCTAGTGTTGGAGCACCCACAACTTCTGGAGGCAAGTTGTTCCTCTGATTAATTGTTCTAACTGTCAAGACATTTCTCCTTAGTTCTAGGTTGCTTCTCTCCTTGATTAGTTTCCATCCATTGCTTCTTGTCCTGTCCTCAGGTGCTTTGGAGAATAGCTTGACTCCCTCTTCTTTGTGGCAGCCCCTGAGATATTTATGATAGACAGATGTATTGAAGAGAAAGAGCTTATGTGGATTAATCATTACAGTCCTACATAAGGCTCCCCAGTAAAATTCCAAAACTATTCACCTCCCAGAAGAAGCTGAAGATCGAACACTTCTGGAGCATGTTTGGATATGAAGCTGTGTCATCGTTGCAAATGGGCTTAAGTATTTATTATAGTATTGCATATTTTCTACTATCATAAGCTTTGGGGGTGGTTGTCCTAATCCACTTAATCTGTTTAGATTGCAGCAGGTAGAAAATTGATTAATAAGTCAATAAATCAATATAGTTTTCTTACCTACATCTGAAAGTACTCTGATACAACTTTCCACTGATGCTTTTTGACTGGGCATGAGCCAGTTACAGTGATACACTCGAAACACACCTTGTAAAAGTTGCACAAACACTGGCTGACGAGTCTAAAAAGACACCAAGAATATGTGCATTTCAATCCAACGAAAAGAGGAAGGTAACAAAGAGAGAGGTCTATGGATGTGAAGAGTTGGGCTGAAGCTAAGCAACCAAGCATGAAAAGTGATTTGTTGCGAAACCCAGAGATACAGCATTTTAAAAGCAAATTGCCTTGAAGTTCTGGGGTATATAGTTGTGCTATTACCTACTGAAGCAATTGCAATGTTTTTCAAATTATCAAGTAAAATTAAAATACCTACCCTAAAATAGGGAATAAAAACTATCGGAAGCTGTGGATGGAACCTATTTAAACCTAGTTCTATTTCTTTGTGTAAAACTTGTTAAGACATTTCAATGAAATGTCAATGTCAATGTTAGTGCCAATCATTTCAATTTCAATGAAAAAAGTCATGTTTCAATAATGTCAGTGTATAAATTAGGCTACAAATATGATGTAGATGATATTTTATAAACAGAATTTGCTCGTAGGAAAGCAATTAAATGACCAGCAGATGGCTCTGTAACATTACTAAAAATTATGCTAAACATTAAAAATTAGAAGGCAGGGATCCCCTGCCCTTCTACAGAAAGCATCCTTCAGAATATTGGAATATTGAAACAATCAACCTCTTCGTTTTGCCTACAATTCAATCTTTCCACAAATTATTTCCAACTCAAAAAACGACATAATTTATAACTGAGAAATATCAGAAGTGATTCCAAGATAAATCATAGTAAGAAACATAGATCTCATTTTGCTTCGCATACCTTAGTTTAGTTTTCTCATTTGGCTTCTTACCTGCAAAGTTGTGCTCTGGTCTGAAAATGGAGAACTGAAGAAGGTAGTAACTATACTCATCACTATTTCAGTCACATATTTTTCCAATATAGAATCTGCATGCTTCCTATCACTGGTATTGTTGCAAGTCTGGAAAATAATGCAATCTGTTAAAACGAAATGATGCAAGAATTCTAATCCTCTCACAAATACCAAGCAGTTAAACTTAATATACCTAGGAAGGTAACTTTGCATTATTGTTCACATTATTTTTCTTGTAAGCCGCCCAGAGTCCCTTGGGAGTTGGGCGGCATAGAAATGTGAAAATTAAATTAAATTAAATTAAATTAAATTAAATTAAATTAAATTAA